>CP099853.1:14546149-14863501 GCA_030062745.1 Capitulum mitella
CAAAATTTGGTTTTATAGTAATAATTTTGGAGCCATTTTTTATATGTCGTACTCAGAAGGTATATGGCGTAGAAGGATGCCCTCTACTAGTGTACCAAGTTTCATGTTGAACCAGGTCGGGTCATGAAGCTATCACTTAAAATGTCAATGCCCGCACCTTATATCACAACAGCCGTAAAATGGAATTTTAGAAATAGAGTGAGTATGAAAGGCTGGAGACGTTTTCAAATAATATGAAATGCACACAGGATCATACCAAGTGACTCTTAGGTCATCTAAGACCATTTAAGGTCAAAGGTCGTAAGCTGATGTGAAGAACATGTGACCACGACAGTTCCCCCTTTTCATGTTCCTGGCACCTCCTACGCTAACATTATACAAACATTGTAATACGATTTGTACTTCCGCAGCATGATTTGACTAGCAGAAGGTAAAAACGTGTTTTTGATTTTTTTGTTAATCCAGTTTTTGAAGAATTTATCATGCTATTTTTGAAACCCTGTGAACGTCTGCAAATTTCCTCAAAATTTCAACTTTATGGACCATTGGTAAAAGTCCCATCCATGATCTTCTGTTTCATACCAATTTCCTCAAAGTCGGTCCATAAACAAGAGTTATAACAAGTCCAAAGATATCCCCAATTTTGACTTTTCTGTATCCATTCCGTTCAAAATCTGGAAAATTGCTTTTTATAAAAATGTAGTTTACATCATGGCAAATCGATCGTCGTTTGTTGCGATGAAATCAGATCTCTAGTTCCTGAGATCTCGACGGATGACAAATCCGACCCCCCCCCTGCGGGAATCGGCCATACCGTCTAGCCCTCCGGGAACAGGTTTAGAGTCAGCAATTTGATATCATAAGCTTATCACATTTTGAAATAATAATGTTATAGGCGTCACAGGGCACATGAAAGGGGCAGTTTTTTGGAAAATGTTAAGTTCTTTGTCAAATATTCTGAATGTGGTAAGATTATGTGTGTCAAGAAAAATTTCCATGTGCCACATGCCATATTTTGTACACATTCCAAGTGTTGATAGGTGGATTCAGGTACCACAAAAAGAGAGATCATTGACTACATGGTGCTGTTGTTCCGCAAATCGAGTCATAATTTCTCAGGAAAAAAGAGCAGAGAAATATCCCTTTTACACTGCCTGGGAGACGCCTCTGATTTTTATTTTCACCTAAATATATAGCATTTGGCCGTAGCATACGTAAAGTTAACTGGGAGTGAACAGGCGTGACTAAAATCGTGCACCGCATCGCGCATACTTGTCCAAAATACCAGATGTTCAGTTTACGTTGCATAACAACACCTCAGTCGCCAACTTTTGCTTAACTTCTGTAAAGTTAAGAAAACCAGTCACACAGATACAGATGTTGTTAGGACATCAAACATGTTAGTGGACGAAATATGCACGCGGAAATCGATGCCTGGAGGCGCCCTTGGCATTATATATAGGCAAATAATATGCGTAAACTAGGCTAAAGGTGTCGATATAAGACGTTAGCAATGTTTTATTCATGCAGTGAGTCATAAATCTGCAAGAAGAATAAAATATAAACACCACTTTTACGTGCCCCTGGATCCGCCATTGACCAACAATTTCCTTTTAAGTGCTTGACGCTGTGCAGGCCACAAATATTGCGATCATGTGAACTGTTTGGGACATTATGAAGGATATCAAAATTGAACATGACCACGTCGAAGTGCGCGATCTCCAGAAAGCGCGACATTCCTGAAACATGCCTCTCAAAAACGTGTCCTGGGACCACCTCTGCAGGAGGTAATTTTTTGGAACTTAGTTGCAAGATGAGAAAAACATATTTTGGCTGAATCACCAAGTTTCGTGAAGCATCCCAAAAGGCCGGGAATGCCGAACGAAAAACCAGAGGGGATGGCAAAACCTTCCCCCCAACACAGAATGGGGCAAAGAACATGAGCGTTTTTCACTTGATGCAACCATTCTATATTCTGTACATAGCTCACTTGGCTATACACAGCAGAAGTTGGTGACTGAGGTGTTGTTATGCAACGTAAACTGAACACCTGGTATTTTGGACAAGTATGCGCGATGCGGTGTACGACTTTAATGACGTCTGTTCACTCCCAGTTTTTAGTACTACGATCTCTTTTTACTACAACCGTCATCAGCTACTGATGTCGGTTATTGCTGCCTGCGTCCGAACGATAGCCACAGAACTAGAACTAAAGTTTGCCGTTTCTGCCACGTCTCAGGGATTCATTGGCGAAGTGTGAGAGTTCTGCTTAAATTCCACAACCCCGCCGAACCCGACCGAAAATACCTTCTGCCAGTTTCTGCTCCGATTTTGGCCTCGGCGGCCCGATGTCCGGCGTCGCCTCACCGAGAAACGCCATCTGTCATCCCCGCCCTCGGCCGAGGCTGCCGTGGCCTGATTTGGGCCGTAAGTCAGCCGGCGGCGGAGTTTTCGGCAGGCGATCTGCTGGCCTGCCCGGCCCATTGGTTTGGTGCGGGGTGCAGGGGCCCAGCGGACCACAAACTTTGGTTCGGAGCGCTCTGGTTTAATTTGACATTTTTCAGCAAGTAGAGTCAACACAGATTGCCCTTCCGAAATCAAATCGCTTGACGCATGACTTGACAAAGCGGAAAGTTAATGGAAATCCCGCATGACTTTGCAAAGCACTGCGCTATTTAGGGTCATGGGGAGCGTTGCGGGTAAAACTGGAAAACGCTCTCTTGAAACCGACAAAAATCGAGCATCCATTCTCCACAAACTTGCTTTTAACCCGGCATCGCCTGGCGTGTTTTTGTACCCGCAACCGCCTGGGGTTGTCAAAAAGGACACCCCTGTTATCTCAGGATCTAATCGTCGGGTCTAAACCACTCTACCACCAATCAATAGCCATGACTCTCGCGATTCAGAAAATGCTACGTTAGCCCTGTTCACGTGACTGATGATCGCGTGATACGCATAACATGAGGTCGAAAGATACTGACACCGGTTCGTAGATCATATCATCGGTAATACTGGTCTTAGAGCCTTCAACTGAGTGCCAAGCGAAAGATCCTATCTTCTGCATCAGAAGCATGTCAAAATGTGAAACAATGCCGGCCAAGGTCAGCCTAGATCAGGTGAAATATTGTTATTACTTTACATTCCAAAAATCGACACTCACAGCCGTTCTGATCCACATCACAAAAAACACGGAAGTAAAAGCTTCTGATGATCAGTTTTGCACTACCTGCTTTTCATTCAGTCAAGGTCAGTCTAGGTCAGGTAAGATAAGGTTGCATTACTCCTCCTGACAAAGAGCAATAATTACTCGATGGAATTCATGACTGCATCAAGTATACAGCTGAAATGATATCGCCTGATAATTAAATCTGCTCTGGCTGATCTTCATCAGGTCAAAGTCAAACCAAATGAGAACAAATAGTCATTTTCCGTTTTCTGACTAGGAACAAACTACTCTCTGCTGCTACTGAACAATCTTCCACAGAAATTGTTGTATTTCATTTTGTTTCGACATCTACCTATGGTGACATGACATGACCTCAAGTTGTATTCGGGTAACCTTACTAAGAGGCGCATATGGAGTTGCCTGTCTGTCTTAATCATGGGGAGGATCAGCGACAACCACTTTTATCCCCCACAATGCAAACCAGTCCAGTTCTCATCATGCATGTAACCTAGCATGACCTCAAATGTTGACGTGTCACGGTTTTATATCCTTTTGGGGACAGTGTCCTGGGTGAATACAAATAATCCATGCACGTATTATGTCATGGGTCCGTTCAGCGCCCCTCAATCTCCGGCCAAGGTCACCGCCTGCGGCGTCGGTCGCGGTCGAGGAGGGCGCGGCTGCGTGGCGGACGGCCGGCCAGAGAGAGGCCCTGCAGCTCAAGCCGTGCGGACCGTTGCGTGCAGGCTGAAAAGCTACATTTTACTTGGCTACGTATGAAATCAATACACATCAGCTGTACTCGCGAACATTGTTAAAAAACGAAGCATCTTCGTGCCACCGCCCAAAAGGGGAGAAAACATGCATACAAGGTTTTACTTAGGGCGTCATATCTCCGTGACTTAACTAGCATGGAATGTTTTTAATGTCAAAATATGTAACACTGATAGATGAACACGTACTGAAAGTTTGGCTGAGCTTGCTCTAACTGTCAAGTTACTTGCGAAAAGCCGGAGGTGCCCCATTTGTTATCCGCCACACGGTGCCGGGTTAAACGGAAAGGTCTTTTTTTTCATCTCCCAGCCAAGCGGGCTGGCACGCAATACGCCACGGAGCACAGTCAAGCTACTGATGCGACCGAGACCACAGAAAGTGCCACAGCGGAAATCTGCGACGAGGCAGCAGTCTATTTCAGCAACCGGAGGCAGACTTGTGCTCTGATTCCGAATTATCCCCTTTCGTCTCGCCACTCGTCGTCCCACCCATCCGCAGGCCATTCCTTCCAGCGAGGGCGGATACAGAGAGGGGAGCCAATGCCTATGCAAGTCCTCTCATGTGCAGTTCGAGCAGCCGTTTTCGATGGTATTCTTAACGACATTGGCTATGCATTTAAACCCCCGGGGCGGCTGCCTCCCTCCCTGAGGTTTTTCTAAGACGGCGAGAGAAGGAACAAACGCAGCGCCACGAAACTTCGTGTACCTTTTACTTGATCATTTTTACACCTTGCGTCAAAGTTTTGACCTCCGGTCAACTCAGGTGTCTGACCTAGGTCAGGTCAAACGGACCTATGTCCAAAAATTTTAGCACGCTGCAACTTTTTTCAGAAAACAAGATATCACCATACTTTAACCCTATTCCCGGCAGGGGGGGCGGAATCCGCCCCCCCTCGGGTTTTTTGCTTGCCAATTCCAGGCTCTTTGACGCAGCTTCACGAAACTTGGTGACTTTTCCTAGCTATTCCTTCTACGCGCCGTGACAAAATTTCGAAATTCTATTTTGCTCAGGGGCGGAGCCAGGCAACGTTTTTGGGAGGCACCTCAGGTCATTTTTGGCCATGTTGAGGATAAAAGGAAAATGTCTGCCAAAAACGGAGTTTTTAAGATAGAACTTAAAACTTTATATGAATATATCGCTAAATAGTTGGGCAATGTGCATATGTAATTTTGTTAATCTGAGGTCACTTTACAAGGTCAGGTCAAGGTCAAAAGTCAGAATTTGTTTTTTCGCTATAATTTCGGCGCCGTTTTTTCAAATGCCAAACCCGGAATATATATGACGTAGAAAGATGCCCTCTACTTGTGTACCAAGTTTCAGCTTGATATCAGGTCGGGTCACGGAGCTATGACCTAAAATGTCAGTGCACGTACCCTATATCGCAAAAGCCAAAAAATGAATTTTTTGGAATAGAGTGAATTTAATCGATTGAAAACGTTTACAGATAATTTTGAATGCACACGACATCATTCCAGGTGACCCCAAGGTCACTGGAGGTCATTTAAGGTCAAAGGTCACAAGTTGATCTGAGAAACGTGTGACCATGACATTTCCCCCTTTTTTATGTCCCTGGCACCGCCTATGCTAACATTATACAAACATTGTAATGCGGTTTGTACTTCTTTAGCATAACATGACTAGCAGAAGCTAAAAAAGCGTTTTGGCCTCTTTTGTTCATTCCGTTATTGGAAAACTAATCCCCCTATTTTTGAAACCCTGTGAACGCCCATGAATTTTCTCAAAATTTCGAATTTCCATACCCATGGTAAAAGCCCTATCCATAATCTCTCGATTGATGCCAGTTTCATCGAAATCGGTCCATAAACAACGGAGTTATAAGAAGTCAAAAAGTACCCCCCATTTTGACATTTTTGCCCCCCTGTATCCACAAATTTCAAAATTTTGAAAATTTCTTTTTATAAAAATGTAGTTCACGTGACGGCAAATCGATTGCCGTTTGTTGCGATGAAATCGGATAAGTAGTTCTCGAGATCTCAGGGAGGGGCCGAATCCGCCCCCCCTGCCGGGAATCGGCCATACCGTCTAGCCCTCCGGGAATAGGGTTAAGGGGTTAGAAGTCTCGATAGCTGCAACGAATCTGCTGTCTCAGTTTCTTCTGAATTTCCAGGGTCATTGACCTAAGGTCAAGGCCATTTTTAAGACACGTCGTTTTTTTCGGATATTGGCGGAATTTTCCATAATATTTTTGGTGTGGAGTGGTGCAGATATCTAGTTGCCGTCAATGGGCAAAGTCATTGACCTGGAAGTCATTGGAAGTTGTTGGAAGTCGCTGACTTGACCTCAGGCCAATGACTTGCAGCTACTGACCTCAGGTCAAGTCACTTATAACCATTGTGAGCAAAAATGTACCACCGTCAAAATCTGCGATGAATTACTCAGAATGAATAGAAAATGATAGAACTGGCTTTCACAGACGCAAGTAATACCAAGAACCTCAAAAAGTTTATAAAACTGCATATTTAAAAAAAACAGGCTCTCGCAAATACAGCTCTGCCAGCTCATGAATTTTTCCAAAATTTAGGAATGAGAAACCATCACAAGAACTAGCAAGATCAATAAAATTTACATGGATAGGCTTATGTCGCGAAAATAAAGGAACGCTAAAATTAGTTCCCTTTAATTTCTTACTGCGCACGGCTGCGGCGCCCGCCGATAACCGGCGTGAAAATTGCCGTATCTTTATTTCAACGTTTCGGCGTATATATTGTACAAATTTGAGAAAGTAAACGTGTATCAGCATCTGCGGACCTTTAGCTGTGGGTTGGTGCCTTTACCTATGCGTTATTAGTCACAGCCCTTTAGATCCAGGCCGTTTCTTGGTCTCATGCAGTCGGCCATGAGAAAACATCTATCGGGCGTAAATGGCTTACATATTATCCAAAACTAAAAATGAGACCAGTTTCGAGCTCTACATGTCACGAGCTTTCCAGTCGCGCGACCAACCGTTCGTAAGTTACAGGGGGGCGGTCAACCGCTCCCCCGTCGGGCGTGATCGCCGTTCTAACCACGGTTGGGCGTGGGTTAATAGCCACTTAACAGTGCTCTCGAAAACGGCCGCTTAAACAGCACATGAAAAGACTTTGGTAGCATGTCTTTTTCTCACTGTTTCCGCCGTTGTTGACGGGCTGACCTGAGGAGCTGACATCGTTGAACTGACGAGCTAATCGCTAGCCAACACTGGCTAATGAGCAACAAAGTGGTTATTACCGCGTTACCCTATCTCATATTGTTCAAAAGTTAGTGGGGGGTTGAGACGCCACGCCTGGCGAGGGCGTAAAAATGGCCCCACCGGGAAAGGGTTAAGTTAATAACCCAGTCACATATAACCGTTAATTTCGTGCTCGGGGTGTGTAAGAGTTACATCTTTGGATACTTTTTGTACTTCGAGATCATTGTGGTTTCTTCTTTGGTGGCCATAACACCGAAAAAAAACGGGACTCGAAATATAGGAAAACTAACGACAAATGTATTTCCGGTGTACTGCAAAACAAGAAAACAACGACCACCAGCCACGTGCCGCCGCACGTGCCTTCAAAACCGCCAAATGGGAACTACTGGGATGAGGATTACGGCGACAATTACCACGGCCAATCCCGACAGTGCAGGACTTTGTCAGCCCACGGGATTTGTCGCACGACGTGCTCGGAATTTAATTAGTGCGATGGCAGTTAACAGTCCCTCTGTCGCCAGAACACTGCCGGCGGAGTTCCTGTTGCCTGCTCCCAAAGGGCGCCGTCCAGCAGTGGTCGGGATAGGCTGCAGTGCCGGGTGAACCAAGGCTGTGAAATCCGGTTCACCGAGAACTTTTTTACACCCACCCCCAGCGTAAACACCTGATACGGGTGTCGTTGGTCTGATGTCGTTTTTGGTACCTTGGCAAGGTGCTAACTTACACAAAACCAAGGTGTAGACTAACCTCTCACATGTACCAGACCTGACACTAACACCTGTATTGGAAGTAACGCCTTTCGTATAACATTCTCACGCAATGTAACAATCAACCCTCGCCGGCCGAGCGGGATGGATGCTACCCCTAGCACTGTATCCGGGACCACAGCAAAACGGCACCGACAACGCCGTAAATTTGGCGCAGGTGACGATGAATTCATTGCACATGCTTTGAAAAAGGGTGACCCCAGGTCATTTCAGGTTACCCAATTATGATGTGATTACTGAAGGCTTACAGTGCGATTTTTGAGCCCATTGTTTTTTTGCTGTTTTATGGCAATGTGAATGTATAAACAATACATCTACAATTGAGATTTAGAATGGTAGTTCATAGGTAAACAGGTCACTTTAGATAGGTCAATGACCTTTCCAAGGTCAAATGAGGTCAATGACCTACGATCACCTGTTTTGATCTCAGAACGTTTCTAAACTAAATTTTGGCACTGAATATAATAAGGGGCAAGATTTTATTGGCCCATTTGGCCCCAAAGTGGCATTTTTAACTACGGAAAATCGATCTATTGTTCCTAAGCATAAAGTTTGACCTGACCTAGCACGTCACTGATTGATCTGACGGAGGTCAGCCGGATAATTTGGATTCCTTGGGCACACAGGTATCGATCGTTTTTGTTCCGAGGCGCTGGCGCAAGTAGGGGCCAAATGAAGACGGAGGTACCTACCACCCACCCTTGTCTTCGGTGCGAGTGAAAATCCCTCTCGTTCGGCGAGGGTTAAAACTTACACCTTTGCAGAGTGTAACGTTTCAAGTTTACACCTGCACTGCGGACATTTTTTATGTCCGTTCCTGGTATTGCACCCTGCATTAATGTCGTTGATCCTGTGTCGTTTATGATATCTGAGTTGAGTGTTGCTTTGCACCCACATTGGTTGTAAGTTAACACCTTCCCCGTGTATCGCACATTACATTCACATCTCTGCTGGGTGCAACACTTCCAGATTGCACTGCCCTGTGGCATAACTTCTTATTTACACCTTCGGTAGGATCATTTTAGCACCTCCAAATACTGTATCGCATTGTATTATGCATCGTAGGGACGACCACAATGATAAAGCACATGTGGCTATTAAGTCGTTGAGCCAAAAACTGGGAAGTTTGCACAGTTAACACGCACACTGAAAGAGGGGTCCTTTGTGCCCCCCCCCCTCCACCTGTTTTTCCTGAATATCTCGAGAACGGATCGGAGCTGGCTGCTGCTACTTTGTGATATTTATGGCAACTGAATAACTCGTCGAATGACGCAAAAAAAAATCGAAAATCGGCAGGAAATTTTTCAGGTTTCAAGCATTTGAAGTCAAGCAAACATGGCGAAAGCGACGGTTGTCGTTGACAAATGAGAGTTTTGTGAAAGAACCAGCGTTCTACTTAAGACTACCGTGTGAACATAATCAGGCGATGCCATTCGGACATAAGTGATGGATGTACCAAGACCATAGCCAGGGTCAGTAAGGGTCAAGGTCATCTAAGGTCAAGGTCAAACAACTTGTGACGTGATCCAGATTTGCTTTGCAACATGCCAGTATGTATGAAATATCCCTTCAGAGGCTCTAATAAAAACATATGTGCGCACACTGGTAAGCTTACATATACCAAGGTCAGTGAAGGTCAACGTCATCACAGGTCAAGGTCAAATATCTTGTGACCTGGCCCAGGTTTGTTCTGCGACATGTCGATTTGTATGAAGTGTGGATTCAAAGACCCTAATAAAAACACGTGTGCGCACATGGACACGCATACAAATATACCAGAGTCATTTCAGGTCAGGGCAACTGTTTTGTGACCTGGTTCAGATTCGCTTTGCAATATGTCGATTTGTATGAAATATGCATTCAAAGACCCTACTAAAACACGTTTGACACATTGATACTCACATGTATATACATATATACATATACATACATACATAAATATAAACGCTGGAAGTGACCAAATGTATCAATGTTGGCTACCTTCACTGCAAATACGCCAAAAGATACATGCTGCGTCTTCATTTACTCTCAAACTGTCCCGTGTTGTTCGAAATCTGATCTGCAAAAGATGAAAAAATGACGCCATAGGTCAATGACCTGACATGACCTCGACCCAAAACTCTCAGTCAAGACGCCAAATGAATGGAAGTTGTCGTATTCCGCGTTTCAACGGCCAAACGAACACCCTTTTCCCGTTTCGTTCAAAAAGTTGTACGGTACCTTTACGGCGAGAAAGTGTCCAAGGTTGACCTTTTCGACCTTATTGGACCTTGAAGATATCAACCTAGGGCCATGAAAATCGCACACAATGTAAATCGTTATCGCCCCACCCTGTCCACAACATTTCATGTCTCTAGCTCTTTCCTTTTCCGAGATCGAAGGGGGCACTTTTAGACCCCCTTCCAATGCGCGTTAGTGCGAAACCCCCTTCCACTGCGGAGGTTAAAGCACGCACTCAGTCATACATCACGTCATCGGCGGCGGAGATCGCAAAGAGCATCAAAGATCAGCACAGGCGCGGTACGGAAACGTCCGCTTGCCTGCCTCTGTACGCGGGCGACGGGGGCGGGAATGGTTGTCTCGCCGGGTGTGGCGAGCACGGCTTCATTATTTCTAATGAAGAGCGAAGCCAAGTCCGCGGGCTCGCTCCCGGAGAGCAGCTGGGCTAGTGTCCGAGTTATTAGCGTCACCATGTCACCCGCCGAGAGCCAATCAAGGCGCTGCAGCAGGTCGGACATGCGGTCAATTTTTTGCGCCCAAAAATGACTTGATGCGAAGTTCATCAATCTTTTTTTCTGTAGCAGAGACAGGTTCTTTTTGGGTCGCTGCCATAAACAGCAAGGCAGTTCCGAATGTGGGGGAGTACCAGGGCTGGGAAGACAGCGAGCAGCGCCCGGCGCGGAAGGTGACTTCGCTGATGTACAAGACTCAACAGCAAGCCCTTACAGCGCTTAGTGATGGCCGAGACATGTGGGTCCCAAGAAAGAGAATGGTCGAAAATTAAGCCAATATTTTTTCGCAGTGGTTGCGGGAGACAACAGTGCGTCCGTGAACCTCTTAGTGATGAAAGGGATCTTGCGCAGATTTTGTTGGCTACCAAAGGCATCAGCTGAGTTTTGTTCACGTTCACTTTTAAGGAATTCGTGCGAAGCCAGAATTCCAGGGAGGAAAGAATGCTTTCCATAACCAAAATAAGATCGGGGAGAATATTTTTGTAGCTGACGAGCACTTGTACGTCGTCCGCGTACAGCTTCGTAGGTTTGTAAAGGCTGACAGCATTCGCAAATATACTATACAAAAGAGGGACCAGAGCTGAGCCCTGAAACACACCCAAGTTATAAGGCGGCTTTCCAGACGTGTGCATCCATAACGAAGGGTCAGTGAAGCTGACACTCAGTGTGTGACCGCGGAAATAGGCAAAAAATCAAGAAGTATTAACCCTATTCCCGGCAGGGGGGGGGCTAAATCCGCCCCCCCTCAGGTTTTTTGCTTGCCAATTCCAGGCTTTTTGACGCAGCTTCACGAAACTTGGTGACTTTTCCTAGCTCTCCTTTCTACGCGCTGTGACAAAATTTAACGATTCTACTTTGCTCAGGAGCGGAGCCAGGCAACGCTTTTAGGAGGAACCTCAGGTCATTTTTGGCCATGTTGAGGGTAAAAGGAAAATGTCTGCCAAAAACAGAGTTTTTAAGATACAACTTAAATGGGTAATGTGCACAGAAAATTCTGTTTATCTGAGGTCACTTTACAAGGTCAGGTCAAGGTCAAAAGTCAAAATTTGTTTTTTTGCAATAATTTCGGCCCCATTTTTTCAAATGCCAAACCCGGAATATCTATGACGTACAAAGGTACCCTCTACTTGTGTACTAAGTTTCAGCTTGATATCAGGTCGGGTCACGGAGCTATGACCTAGAATGTCAGTGCGCGTACCCTATATCGCAATAGCCATAAAATGAAATTTTTGGAATAGAGTGAATTCAGGTGATTGAGAACGTTTACAGATAGTATCAAATGAACACGGGATCATTCCAGGTGACCCCAGAGTCACTGGGGGTCATTTAAGGTCAAAGGCCACAAGTTGATCTGAAGAACGTGTGACCGTGACAGTTCCCCCTTTTTCATGTCCCTGGCACCGCCTATGCTAACATTATACCAACATTGCAATACGATTTGTACTTCTTTAGCATAGCATGACTAGCAGAAGCCAAAAAAGTGTTTTTACCTTTTTTGTTCATTCAGCTGTTGGAAAATTAATCCTCCTATTTTTGAAACCCTGTGAACGCCCATGAATTTTCTCAAAATTTCAGATTTGTGGACCCATGGTAAAAGCCCTATCCATATCTCTCGATTCATGCCAGTTTTATTGAAATCGGTCCATAAACGACGGAGTTACAAGAAGTCCAAAAGTGCCCTCCATTTTGACATTTTTGCCCCCCTGTATCCACAAATTTCGAAATTTTGAAAATTTCTTTTTATAAAAGTGTACTTAACGTCACGGCAAAGCGATTGCCGTTTGTTGCAATAAAATCGGACGAGTAGTTCTAGAGATCTCAGGGGGGCCGAATCCGCCCCCCTGCCGGGAATCGACCATACCGTCTAGCCCTCCGGGAATAGGGTTAAATCCGTATTGAGCAAGTTCCAGAAGTAATTTTGAGGGATCAGTAACATCAAAGCATTTGATGAGGTCTAGGAGGCACAGCAGAGAAATTTTGCCGCCGTCGGTGGCTGATAAGATGCGACCAGTGACAGAAATGACGGCAGTTTCAGTAGAGTGGCCAGACCAAAATCCGTGCTGGGTACTTGAGAAAAGGTGGTTAGTTAAGAAGTATCGATACAGCTGAATTTGGATGGCTTTCTCGGCAGTTTTTGCGACAGCAGGTATGACTTAGATGGGCCGGAACAAAGGTGGATCAAACAGGGGTCCAGACTTGAGAATGGGGGTGACAGTAGAGTGTTCCCAGAAATCGGGGAATTCTGCAGAAGTCAAAGCTGAATTAACAATATGGAAAAAGTTGTACCTGACGGCATCAAATGAGGCCTTGGACACACCCATGCCGAGTCTGCCACGCTCGGCGAACGAACTCCGCACGCTGGAAATCACCTTCGGGAGCTCGCCGCCGGAGACCGGTGACACGGTGAAGGTGCAAGCGCCGGCGCGTGGGAGGCGACATGGTAATCCAGGGCATAATCCAGGGCAGCCCAGGGCGGCGGTGTCGACGGCCATCCCCACGGGGCCATCGCCGACAAAATAAAACTGTTGGACGTGTCTGTGGAGACGCATGGAATACTACGAGCGCCGCATTTCTTACTGCTGATGACATTTTGAATAGAGCGCCAAACAGAGCCACCGGCGTTATTCTTCGTAGATAAAACCAACAACCAAGGTTCGACATGTTTTTGCTCTCAGACCATTCTTTTCCATGGTTTTCCACTGAAATAATAGAAAAAACATGCTTTTGCAATACCAAATTAGCACAACTACACATAACCATCAGTATAATTCTATGTCCATGTAAAACAGCTAAAGCTCATGATATACTTTCATGGACAAGGATAAAGGACAATTGTCAACTGTGATTTCCCGCGACACTTCTATGAGCAGACATGACTGAAACTCAATTGCTCCACACAGTTCTGTCATAGTTCTCGCCGTTTTGCATGTCAGCAAAGAGTTTGTCATACGCAACGCTACCTTGACATTAACTTCACACCTTCTCGATGTGGTCATGTGGAAACAAGGAACAGAAAAACATACTTCTTTGGCGCCAGCAAAACAGATCATCGACGACTGAACCGGCCAATCACACAAACACACAAACACACAAACAGCGTGACAGCGTCTGCGCAGCCGTCGATGGTTCCAGTCGAGAAGACTCGACAGCCGCGTCAGGAACAGTGGGGGGGGGGCTTGCATAAATCTGTGCGCAGAATGCGCATGCAGGCGAAGCGAGCCGCGTTCTGCATCGGCCTGAAGCTCAGGCACTGCGCAAACACTGCAAACGCACAGCCGCAACTCAGAAACTGGTCCAGCCATGAGGTAAAGACCGCGAACTTCCTGTCCCCATCCCATCCACCTTCATGGTGTCGTCATAGATGCACGGGCCAATGCTGGGCGGACCCAACACACCCCGCTTTTATCGGAGAGAACATGGTCGAGCGTCTCGTCAATAAAACACAAAGAAAACCTGAGACAGCTTCAAGAAAAGCGGTATGGGGTCACTGCGCTTCGAGCTGCTCTACTGAGCAGTTCGGACCGTATTCTGTCTGCTATGGATGAGGACAAAATCTCGCTACTGTATTTCGGCTCCATTCCCCATTTCCCAGGGCGTTTTTCAGGGTTCTTTCCTGGGGCCCTTGCTCTTTATCCTGTTGGCAAACGACCTGAGTCTGTATGCCCACGGTGCCGTTATAATGCACTACACCGCCGACACCGGAATGCTGGTTTCTGGCCCAAAATCTGCTCTGCCGTCGTTCCTCGCCAGCATGGAGAACACGCTAGCCCCACTAGATGACTACTTTCTCTTCGACGATCTGAAAGATAATGATGCAAAATTTGAGCTTCTCGCTTTTGGTACATGTCGAAACATGCGCAGCCTCCTTCCCAGTTCTGTACAGTTCCGAGACTCCTTCATCAATCCCTGCTCAGAAGCAAAGAACCCTGGTGTCAGCTTTGACCGATTCCCTTCTTGGGACGCCCAAGTGTCCGCTCTACCACGTGAGTGTTTCGGTGTCCTCACCAGTCTCACACACATCCGCCACTTCCTTCCTTCCGGCACTCTTCTCATACTTGTCTCTGCTCTAGTGTTTTCGCGCGCCCGTTATAGTTTCATCGTGCATGGTAATAGGTCCGGCAAAAACATGGCTGCCTTGCAGATTTTGCCCCTTGTGTTATCTCTTGCAGACACAGGTTTAATCACAGCTCGGGCTTGCGAAAAGGGTGGCTGGAGTCGACGGACCTTGCTACCTCCGGACCCTCACCCTGTTGCGTACAATCCGCCCAACTTGTGAGTCCCAATCGCTGGCCGCATCTTTCTTTAGAAATAGCGAGCGACCAGGCCATTAGAGGAGCACAAGGTAAGACGACTAATTAAGCCTGCCAAACATCAGGGGTTTGCCGCCGGCAAGAGACAGTTCGTCTACCGTGCGGCTTCTCTACACAGTTCCTTGGCGCCCTAGTTCATTGATATGTCAGTGGAGTGTTTCAAGCGCACTCTGAAGAGGTGTAGCAATACTCGACGATAATGGTGCTCACGTGTGTTTGTGTGCAGGGGCGCAGCCAGGGTTTTCTTGGGGAGGGGGAGCGGGGAAGCGGAGCTCAGGGTGAACTGAAATTATACGAAAACCGCCTGCCGGGAAGACGATGTGCAATGGTTTTCGCGAAAACTGCGGGCCTAAGGGGGGCCAGGCGCCCCGTTGGCTGCGCCTATGTTTGTGTGTTTTTGACTCCGTTTTTTTTCGTGCCACCATGTCGATTTCGAATCTCGACGCATACCCTATGTACATATGCGTTTCACTGCATGCTACAAGAGTATGTTACGTACGCGCCTCCACATTGACTCTCATTTACCATTTGACTCGGGCTCAAAAACAACCCCAGCGACCTCGGCCATACACGGCGATGAATCCACTCAGTCCACAAACATACAAATGAGCAAACGTACCCATCCAAATATTAAAATTCACCCATCCCAGTTCTCAGCTCTAATGGATTCCGTTTTGGCAGGTCTACCCACGTGGATTGTTTCACCTCTTTGGGAAATGAGGGAAGGACTAAAAGACCGTCGACAATGGCATGCAATCCCATGCTTCGAACTTGCTCGACCGATTCCCTTAGCATCATTCCAGGACCTCGTGACCCAGCTCAGAGGCCCACAAAAAGCCACCGAACACTCCGGTGCTGTCATGTCTGAGTTGCAGACAATCCCATGCTCCGAGCCTATTGCGCCGATCTCTTGCTCTTCATCAATCGACCTTCATCAATTGACGCACCGTATGCAATTTACATTCCTTTTCAGAACTTTGTGACCTCAGGCCAGGTCAATCACATCCAGAAGTAGCAAAAGCCCCCATTTTCGGCTACGGGCATTCCATGCTCCGTGCCCACGGGACTGATCGTCACCAGACCTTCACCAATCGACGCGCCTTTCCTGATTGTCTTTCCAGAATTTGGTGACCTCAGGTTGGGTCAGCCATCTCTAAGGCAATGGATTTTTTGTTGTTGTCTTTTGTCTCCACATTTCTGGCTGAAGGTGACACAATGTTTCGCGCCTATGGGACCAATGGCAAAGGCAAACCTTCATCAATCGACGCGCCTTATGCAATTCCCTTTTCTTTCCAGAACTTAGTGACCTACGGTCAGATCATTCATTTGCAGAAGCAATAGAAATCCCCAGTGCCGTTTGTCATTGAAGTTTGTCTGTAAAAAATGCAAAAAAGTTTTCAGTGCTCCGGGCACATACTCCTGGCCTTAGGCTCAGCAGCAAAGTCGGCACCTTTTACACCTTTTATGGTAAGCAAGCTACTTTTTACGGCAAACTTGCTTTAAAACGCTATTACGTCAAACATTGCCTGGCAACAAAATGGAAACCAATGCAAAACCTGGCAACAAAATGGAGAAATGCTACAACCGTTTTTTTCAACGGTCCTTTCTGTGTTCTGGTTATCTCCGTCTGGAAACAGGCCTTTTACGAAACATGGCGATGCTCCCTGTTATGAAAGCTCTGGCTGCGCCTCTGCAGCGGTGGCAGCCCAGCAGCGCCCAGCGAAACTACCCAGCATGGGCCATCGCAATCAGAGATCAGAGGAGACACTGTCCGGCACTGTCGGAACGGCGGGGGGCTGGCGGAGTCGACACACCTCTGTTGAATCAGAGACACCTGAAACCTTACTCTGAATCAGCAACAAATTCAAAATGCCGGCAAAAATGTTAACTTTGAAACGACACATTGCCGCATGCATGTTTCAGGTAATGTTTTACTGACTGATGTTTCCGTCCTGTGCTGTCAAAAACGAACGGTGACCAAATCTCGGTATGCACATGGCTCTTGGTATGTATGCGTTGCCAACAGGCCCTGCAGCAAACAGACTGGCTATTTTGTGTGACCTGAAAAAAGCAAAGATCGGAGTCCGGAATACACACAGGGGAGACACGCATACACCGCCAATGTCCGTATCCTCAATAAGAAAACGACCGAAAATCCTTCACCAATGTCGTAAATTCCTCTACACATTTCGCTGAGTTCGATGTAACTCCACCGAGACATGAAGATTTATGTCGGAAAATCTGGAGAATTTTCCGTCTCTCGAATCTGGCGACCACGCGATCCACCTCTGTCAGGAAAACATTACGGCCGGCGGTCAGCTGACGGCGTTCGTGAAAGAAATCGTACGCCAAGGTCGTAAGATCATAACGATATGACCCAGCTTGAAACTCTAATATTGAAGATACGGACTTCACGATGTTTGTTAGCGGACTGGGCCTGCTTACACAAGAGCAGAGTATAACTATACGAAAACTGAAAATCGCAATGAAATGAACAGCGTATTGGGTCGCATGAGCATCATAAGTAAGTCAAGGAGAACATGCCAGAGGCAGACACGCGCGGAATTACACCACACGAATCGAAATGGTACACGTCAGAGACAAAATCCCGTTTAACCATACGTTTCAGAGGCCTAAGGGAAACCCGTATGGCCTTGTTGATATATTTTGGAATGCAAAAAGCGCGCGACTGAGACAATGAGGACTAAGCGTGCAATCAAAAACATGGGCTCATTGCAATGAACTAACAGAATTCGATAAAACGACGTCAAGAAGTGAGTCTGTAGCAAGGGTATGCGTTGCCGCATACTGTTTCCGGGAGAACTAATGCATCATTTAAATCAGTTTGGCTTTACCTGCATTTAGATAAGTATTGAGTAGGTTGCAGTTCATGTCACACCTGACAACGCTAGGGCCAGGGTGCCGGAGCAGAACGCGCTGGTATTACAGCTCCAACTTCTCAACATCAGCCTGATGTGCTCTGAGACGGTCCGCAGGGGTGCAGCTACGTCCCAGAAATTCGGGGGGGGGACAAATACAAATCAGAGTAAGGGAGGACAATCCGACCCAAAATCTTATTTTTTTAACTGGACATTTTGAAAAATGTCTACTTTCCGGCCAAAACCGAGGACGGGGGCATATTTCCATTCAGCCACAACTGGAGGGCACATGTCCCCGTAGCCCCGTCGGTGGTTACACCTAAGGCCGGCGGTACACCGCAGCCAGGGTGAAGTGCGGCCGACCGCCAGCCTCACACGCAGCCAGAGCGACTCCAGCGGGCAATAGGAGCACACTGGGTCCGGCTGGGGCACCGCAGACACCCGCCGGTAACATCCTCGACTGAGGACAATCACACCCCCGTTGCCGGGTCCGCCAGGGCTGTAGGCGCGGGAGAACACGTAACCAGAAAACGCAGTCAGCCGAGAAGAAGCACCTGCTCGCTGCCACGTCTCGGTCACCGCCCAGACATCACGGCTGAGTCAGATCAGCTCCTCACGTTGAAGCGCGGCCATTTTGGCTCCGGAGTGAGTGTTAATCCGTCTGGCCAAAATCCCCCTGCCCCGTGTCTCCGGTCTCCAGCCTCTGCCGTTTAGATTTAAGATTCGCACGCGTGCTGAGAATCACAATCGGCATCGATTTACTCGAAAGCCGAATCAACTTTTAAATCAGTTATGAAATTCGACTGAGTTACGACCGAATCTGTTACGTTTTTCTGAGAACCGCTGTTAAATAGAATGAGCATCAATTTCCAGCCTGGAAAACATTAGCCAGCGCCACAGGAAATTCAGCAGTGAAAATCGGCCGACGCAACGCTGCAAAAGCGCTCGGGAAGTCCGGCCCTGAACGTCCTCTCCCAGGATCCCGCAGGACTGATCGCAGGCCGGAGAACGCTCACATATCTTCCTCTGGACGGCGACGCCGAGCGTGCGGGGACAAATGAAGTTAATAGCATGACAGTGCGGTCCTGACGGCGGAGACGCGACACCGCGCTGCGGAGATTATCGACGCGCTCTGCCCGCCCGCTTGTCCCGACTGCCACGCCCAGAGCGCGGCGTCGCATGCCACGTTTTTTGTCAGACAAGCTGCTAGCACCAGAGGCGTGTTCACTTATTCACCGGCCGGGGGACACCTCCGCCAGTTCCCGGCACGCAAACGCGGAGAAGCGCACGGAATGGCACGGCTGGTGCGACGAGGTCCGCGCTCCGACATACGCATCGCTGCAGGCGACCAGCAGAGGTCCGGGCATCTGCTCTGCAGATGCCCGGATTCTGCTGGTTCCGGTTCACTTTTTGCGGACGATGTGGCCATTTGGGCTACTAACCACTGCTTCCTAAAAGCCGAAAACACCGTACCATCCGGACTAGACCACATTGCAAAGTGGTGTAAGAAATGGGGCTTCACCCTGTCCCCCGAAAAATCCGCAGTAGTTGCATACGCTCGCGCTACCGGACCACACAGCCTCAACCTGCACATCCATGGCAAAGCCATAGAGCAGGTCAAAAGCTTCAGATTCCTTGGCATCCACTTAGACAAGAAACTGACATTCCAATAACACATCGAAAACGTCACGAAACGGTGCGCGAAACGCATCAACATCCTCCGCTGCCGTTCAGGAACAGACTGGGGCGGAGACAGACGAACACTTCTCAGACTCTTCAAGGCCATCATCAGACCCATTCTGGAACACAACAGCTTCATTTTCAACATCCATCACGAGGAGCCCTGCAACAACACATCCGTCAAAACCAACAGAGGAACTGGACACAAAACCACCGCGGACACCTGTACGGCATCAGACCCACACTCAGCACCTGGGACACTTCAAATCAAAAGTGCCGGCGTCAAGGAGTCGTCCTCATCAGACATAGAACGGGTCGCACAAAATACACACAACCAACCTTACAGGACGGCTCTCACCAAGTTCCACAATGTAACAGCTGCAACACACCACTGATCGTTAGTCACCTCCTGCTAGAATGTAGGGATTTTGAAGCACAAAGACCACCCATTAAGGCCTTCTGCCAATACAAGAAAATTCAGCTCACCCTGAGCACCCTCCTGGGTAACCAACACCCAGACCTGCTGCAACTACTATTCAAATATCTAAATGACACACACCTAGCAAGAGAACTCTAACACAACATCTGCCCAACAGCAAACAGTACCACACACTACCGGTATCGGCGACCTGCCTCACGGGACTTTGGCCAGGATCGCTCATTTTATTTATTGGTCAATCTGTCCCGGGCCCCGCCCCCGCGCACAGAGGCAGCCGTGGGGACCGCGCGACCTACCCGCTCAAGCCACCAACAGGCAGCACCGTTGCACTACACGACATACCCACTACACAACACTGCAAATCCTCCTCACTCCTTCCTGTCTTCCGCAACACCCGGCGTGATAGGGTGAACGCTTAGCCAGCGTGAGAGGCGGCGTGGGCAGTCTCCTCCTAGCCTGCACGATAAAAACCCCTCGGTGCTTCTCGTGAGGAGTAGGCCATGTGCCGACACCTTGGCAAAACCAAACGTAAAGCATAACCTAAATTTCTTGTTTTTTTTCAGGAGGGCTAAAAGTAACGTAACTGACATTAGTAGAGGCGAGGACACCCTTCCCCTTCCCCCTGCGCTTCTTGCCTCCGCTTCACGGAGGCCCCACACCATGCCGATATTATAAGCGGCATCTAAATTGCGCTCAAACACATACAACCCAACGTAAAAAAGCATTTGTATCCACCACTCTTTCACCCTATAACGTTAAATCAAACACTTGCGCTATCTTTAAAATCGCCACATACACTCTAACGTAGCTCACACAGACTACAGGCGGCTCATAATGACCAATAGGTCGAGGCACGCCTCTAAACCCAATATCAATCAATTAATCCGGGCATCTGCGGGCTCAAGGGCCCACCGCACCGGCGCAGCCAAAAGGGCGGGGGGTTGGGCCGTCGGACCCCCTCAGGCCCGCATTTTTGTGAAAACCAATGCGCATCGTCCTCCCGGCAGACAGTTTTCGTATAGTTTCAGTCCACAATGAGCTCCGCCCCCCCCCCCCGGTAAGAAAATCTTGACTGCGTCCCTGGCCCACTGTCGACGTGCAACGGATGTAACTTGAACGTAACCTGTAGCTGCAGGAACATGCCAACTTTGCGGAGAAATAGCATCACACCTATTGCGTTGAACAGAAAGAATGGACTTCACGATGACGTTCGTGTCCCAATAAATTTGGGAAAGCACCACTTACATGACTGCCGCCAATATGACTGCCCACGTGGGGCCCTCGCCCGACAAAACTGCCCACAACTCACCAATATTCGTCCGGGAGACGGCACATCTCGGTCTCGCGAGGCGGCAGCGCCACCGGCATGTGCGGCGCCTGTCATGGTCGCGACCTTGACGGAATGATGGCCCTCCCAAGATGGCGGCTGTCCCCGTTGTGAGTCCCGTCCACTGGCGACTCCGACAAACGCTTAGGGAAGCCTCGAGTCGGTGATGTTCGGGATCCGTCGACGGTTGCCGTGGCGACCAGGTCAGCATGTACAGTACAATGATGTCTTGGACAAGCCGGATCTATAACAGGGCCGAATCCAACGGGGGGGGAGGGGGAAATCGGAGTCATGCCTCCCCCTTCGTTGGTAAACCTGGGGTCAACATGCCTTTCGGCCCCCGCCCTCCGGCTTTTCGAACGGAAGTTGTGAAGACTGGTAAAACAAAGTGGCCGAAATCCGAGGAGAAATAATTATTTGCGTTAGGCTGCGTTAGGTTGCACGGATGGAGATTTGGCCCTAACTTAGCACATGGTAGGGCCAGAGGTGTGGAAAACGGTGAGCATGCCCAATTTGTGTATTTCCATTGCATTGGCATAATCTGTGCTTATTTGGCCAAATGCGTTACGTTTTGCAGGACACTGCCCGGCGCCTGCCACCCCTCTTGAGAAGACTAGAGCTGCACTTGCATGCCATGCTGTGTTCATTGCACTGCATCATTTTTGTGGGGAATTCCACTACGACGCCGGCTTGGCACCATGCAGTGGCTATATACACTCGAGGCTGTAGTTATGAGGCATACTGTAGGCAGCAAATGAGCTTGTTATGCATATGATCATACAAGCATCAATCACCACCATCGCGATTGCTCGTTGGCTCGCTGTGTTGTTACGCAGCGACACCATGACGGCTGTGTACCAACACATTATTTATAAATCCGAAGCTTTCTGCAAGCGTTACAAAAGCGTCCTGGTTCAATTTTGGTCCTCGATATAAAATGTTTGCTTCGGAAAGATCAGTGCATGAGGTTGCATTAAATATTTCATATTGCATCCAGAATGCTGGATCCTGGTGTAAAATATTGACGAAAATAATTTGGAGGTTCTTCATGACATTACGTATGTTTGTATGTATCTGCGTTTGAGAGGCTACCCACAACAAGGGTGGCTGTTAAACCTCCCCATGCCAGTGGTCAGATCCACCTTCCCCGTACCAAAGGGGATGTGTGTTTGAATACCAGGCTGAAACTCGCGAACCGTGTATCGGAGGAAAACAAAAGATACATTATCGGAAAGCATTTGAAGAGTAGAGCTTGAAACCGGTAACATCTTTCAAAACTACACAAAATTTTAAGGGAATATATCCAAACATTTCGAAATTTAGGGTTTTTGTTCCACAATAGCTCACCAACTAATCCATATTTTGCCACAAATTACGCCTTACACGATGGCTAATAATACGCCAAACCATGTGTTGTAAGTAATTTTAGATCTTTTTGAGCTTCAGCTCTCGTCAGTTCAGATCACGTCATTGTTCCAAAATGATACATTTGTAATATGTACGCCCTCTTTTTCTTCTTACTATTCAGTATGCTTTTACGGCTAGCTTGCATTTAAGAGGGAGCTGATGAGATACCCAAGCACACTAAAGACACCCAAGCACGATTTCAGGTTGTGCCAAAGGTCAACTGAGGTCAGCTAAGGTCAAGTTTTCGGATGATAATAACCGAAAAATTCAAAGCCTTAGCAGAGTCTACGTGGACGATGGAATATTTTTCGGGGTTCAGGGTCAATGGAGGCCAAGAGAGGTCATATGAGGACACCAGCCGACGACCTACGACCTCCGACGCCACTTGATGCGCCTGTCGTGGGGAAAAATAAGCAAGGTGCACATAGCCATGTAGAAATTTTCTTTTACTTGAACCTTATTGTCGCAATTTATCTCTAGCATTATTTTTTCATATTGGAGTGACCTATTCAAGCCCCAACAAACTCTTTAGTGCAATGCTCAGGTCAGAAACAGTTACTGACCTCGGATAATACCCAGCGACCTCGTTTTGCTCTACGGTGTAAGGTAAGATTATTTTGAACCCTAAACTCGAATTCATCATCTATTTCAATCACACAGAGCTGCAAATTACTAATTCTGGGCAAAAAGTTTGGGATTACAACATGCACACACATTGGTGGGTCATGACCTGAACCAAAGTCGCGGGTGCTCTGGTGACATGATGGGAGTACACGTGAGTGGTCAAACTTGTGATAATATCCGAGTTTCGCAATCCCATGAAAATTAGCTCAAATTTAAACAAAGTGCCAAAAAGAGGCTAAAACTGGCCTGAACTCAGGTAACTGACCTGGAATTTTCCAAAAACTCTGAAATATGCAACTTTTACCGTCTATTGTATGCTGCAGCTCCTGGAAGTTTTTGGCGAACTTAATCCAACCCTCAAAAAAGCTTTAGGGGGTCAAAGTTTTTTGGAGGCTGACCTCTTTGACCTGACCCGGGTCAGTGGCCTGACTTGATCCGGGGCTAAAATTTTGGCAAAATATGTGCAATGAATGATAGAAAAGCTACTGTAAATCTGGCGGCGGTGCTTTTCTGTTTTTTTCCGCTATGGCGGAAAAAACCTGATGAAAGGGTGTTCAAACACCCTCTCCCGGTACGGGGGACGAAGCCTTGTGTCAAAGGGCACGTGGGTAAAAAGCACATGCATAAATAGTAAAAACCGTCGACATCACGCACACCTGGGTCGCACGTCATGTCATGTCTGGCTGCCGGATCATCATGCACCGTTTCAACGCGGGAGAGAAGCGCTAATGTCCACGAGACATTAGTTCGGTCGGCAGCTCGTTGCATGACGCGGCCGCTCGAGCAGTACCGCCTCTCACCAGCCTCGGTTCTGGACAGCAGCCCGTCCCGCTCCCGTTCAGACGGAGGAAAGCTGCCAACGAGTGGGGCTCCCCGCTCTCGAGTATCTTGAGGGCCAGACTCTCACAGAAAATCGGCTAGCTGCTGGGCTGGCAGCGAACCCAGTTCTCCCGCAGATTGGAGACGTGGTCGAATTTTCTACGTCCGAAAATGACAAGTTCCGAAGTTGAAAATCTTCTGGACTTTTTCCATGTTCTTTTTTGGTCCATTTCCGTAAACCGAGATACAGTATCGGACTTGCGAGAGAACGACGACTGTTCCAAGCGTGGTGATAAGGCCCGACGAACGAGGTCCCTCGTGCGTGAGAGAGCCCCAGCAGCGTTGACTGTCCCATGAGAGCAGTTTTTTTTCGAAATGATGCTCAGGTTTTTGATCTCGTTAGAAGGTCTGAGGGTAGCGTCAAAGAAGGCGACCTTAATTTTGGAAGGCTGCGCATCTGGTTCGCGGAATGTTTCACCTTGGTGGACTTGTTAGAAACACATTCATGTTTGAAGAAAATACCTAGAAACATACAAAATGAAACAAATGAAAAGCCACGTAAGATCCGATGGAGAACACACCGATAATCTTTTCGAGGTCGTCTGTAAAGATACTTTGTGACTGAAAAGCGTCGCAGTTGGCATCTTGGTGTAGCCAAAAGATCATGCCACACACAGTTCGTTAGTATTTCATTGCTCTGTCAGGCCAGATTTAAAAATAGCGGGGTCTACTAATCCACTTCCTTCTCCCCTCTCCTGTTTTGCTTAAAGCTCCCAAACAGCGAATACTAACGAAGACCAAGTGAATGCAAGTAGAAATTTTTAAAGCCCAGCACAATCACTTTTCGATAACATGCAAAGTCCCGAAGCATCTGTGCATTCCAACAGGGCTCCAGGTGGTGTATTTGTGTTGTTGCCCTTGGCCTCACTATAAAATGCATCGTGAATCTTGGAATCGCCAGTCTTGACCGAAGGCATTCTGCCATATAGGTAGTCTTGGAGTTGAAAATTTAGCGTTTCTTTGGGAATGGGAAATAAAGGCGAAGAGAAATTTCCTGAACTGAAAAATAAAGTGGCCAAAATCCGAGGAAATTTCAGTTTTGAGCGGGGCTGTTTTTTTGAGTGAGATTCGTCTTGCCCTCTCCTTGGTGGAATCCTGGCTGGGATGGCTTAGGGGCCTTTGGAATGTCATAGGGGCCCCGAGTGGGTTTAAAGGATCTGTGTGAAAAGCTGAAGGTTCCTGATGTAGTCAGAGGGCCTCCTACGGTTAATAAGAACCTGAGACGGCGAGATGGCCCCTAAGATGGGTAGACGGGCCCCTGGAACTCTCCAAGGGTCCCTGGAGCCTCAGGAGGGGACATAAAATGGCAAAGGGTTCTTGAGGCCATTTAAAATACCAGACAGACCCCAGCGACAGCAATAACTTAACCCGCCCCCGACTGGGGGGGGGGGGCAGTTGACCGCTCCCCCCCGAGGTTTTTCTGGGATTGCCAGAGAACGAACAAACACATGGCCACGAAAGTGGCTCTGTGTTTAGTGTACCTTTTGCTTCATCATTTTTACACCTTGCGTCAATGTTTTGACCTCAGGCCAGGTCAGGTGCCTGATCCAGGTCAGGTCAAACGGACCTATGTCCAAAAAGTTTAGCACCCTCTAACCTTTTCCCAAAACAAGATATCACAAGAACACTTTCAGGGATTAGTGATCTCGATAAATGCAACAGATCTGCTATCTCAGATTTTTCGGAGTTTTCCGTGTCATTGACCTAAGGTCAAGCCCATTTTTAAGACATGTCGTCGTTTTTTTCGGAAACTGACGGAATATTTCATATTATTTTTAGTGTGGAGTGAAACAGACATCTAGTTACCGTCATTGGGCAAAGTGTCAATGACTTCCAGCCATTCACCTGAGGTCAGGTCACGAATAACTGTTGTCAGCCAAAATGTGCCACCGTCAAAATTAGCGATGAATTCCTCAGAATGAGTAGAAAATGGCAGAACTGTCTTGCACAGACGTAAGTAATACCAGGAACCTCAAAAAGTTAAAAAATTGCATATTTTGGAAAAAACAGGCGTTTGCGAATAAAGCTCCGCCAATCAGGTAGATTGGTAACTAATGAATTTTTCCAAAATTCAAGCATGAAAAACCATCACAAGAATCACAAAGATCAATGAAATTTACATGGATAGGCTTTTTCGCAAAAATAAAGAAACACTAAAATTAATTCTCGTTAATTTCTTACTGCATACGACTACGACGCACGCCGACAGCCGGCACGAAAAATGCCGTTTTTTTAAAAAATGCCGTCTTTAACTCAACGTTTCGGCGTATATGTTGAAGAAATCCCAGAAATTAGATGTGCATCGGCATTTGCGGACCTTAAGTTGTGCGCTGGTGCCTTTACCTATGCGTTATTAGTCACAGCCCTTGAGATTCAGGCCGTTTTTCGGTCTCATGCAGTCGGCTATGAGAAAACATATATAGGACGTAAACTGCCTACATGTTATCTAAAACTAAAAATGAGACCAGTTTCGAGCTCTACTCGTCACAAGCTTTCCAACGGTGTGCTTATTTTTATCGGGCAACCAACCGTTCGTGAGTTAGAGGGGGGTGACCAACTTGCCCCCTACCCCAGTCGGGCGTGATCGTAACCGACCGACGGTCGTGCGCGGGTTAAGAGGGTGCCTAGCACGGCATGAGGAGACCCTGGCCACCCAGAGGGGCCCCTTGAACAAGGCTCTCAACCTCCCGTGGAGCTCCAAATGGGCTACATTGGTCTTTTTGAAAACCTGAGGAGTTCTTGATGTTGGCAGGGGCCCCGGGAAGGTCAGATGGATTTTGAGACGGCGAGATGGGCCGTACATGGCAGATGGCTCCTAAGACCGCCAGACAGATCGAAGGGCCCATGCGAGGTAATGAGGATAAGAGGATCTCTGAGACGGTATGGGGGGCGCTGGACGCCCAGAGGGCCTCCGATTGTGTTAAGCGGGCTCCTGGCACAAAAAACGCCCCCTGAAGCGCCAGCAAAGGCCCATAATACGGCTAGAGAAGCCCTAAGACTGCCAGACACACCCCATGTAACAGAGGAAGACCCCTGATACAGACATGGAGACCACAGGAGGCGCTCAGAGGGCCCATGACACTGCACAGGGGCCCTGAGATCGCCAAAAGAGCTTCTGTATCTGCCAGAGGGCCTCTGAGGCTGAAAAAGTTCCCCAGAGACGACAAGAGGACACTTAGGACAAAAGGTGATTCACTGGGACTGCTAGAGAAGGGCTTTGAGACTGCTAACTAGCAGTTCCTAACAATAAAGTTTCATGAGATGACCAGAGGGGACCCTGAAACTGCTAATGTTTGAAACGTCCAGACAACTGCTGAAGCGGCCAAAGGACCTAGAGCATTGTCAGAGGCGCCTCTGTGACGGCAGAGACTTATAGAAGGCCGTTGTTGCTGCCCGAGAGGCTCCTCAGATGGCGAAAATTCCCCAGGGGCGACAGAAAGGAACCTGAGATGGCTTAAGTGCCTCTGAAACTGCCAGATGGGTCCATGAAACTGCCCGACCTCTCCTTCGAACTGCCAAAGGAACGTCGGAAACGTCCCGAGGGGCACATGGAACTGTAAAAGAAACCTGGGACAACTAGAGGGCCCTGACACGGCAGACGACCCGAGACCACCAAAAGTGCCCCTGTAGGTGCAAGAGGGAACCTAACCTAAGCTAGCAAAAAAGTCTCCAGAAATTACAAGGGGCAGAGAGGCTACTGGAGGACCAGACACAGACGCAACATTTCATATAGGGGGATGGACACAGCCGCCTAAAATCCTGCTATTGGTGCCATATTTCGGCCACTTTGCAGGGGAGCAAAACGCGAAATTTTCCCAAATAAAGTGGCGTGCTTAATTTTTTACTGTTCTTTATACGGTAAAAAAACGCCGAATTACATTACATGTTTTCCCTGAACCCAAGCACACTAACGTTTCTTTTGTATATGAAAAGCAAAAAAATGTGGAGGAGCCCAGCCGGGAGGGGGGTTCCGCGCTGCCCATTCGTCCCCGCCGCACTGGCAAAATCCTGGATCCGCCACTGATGGGAACTTTCAAGAGTTCTGTTTGGAGCAGGAGGCAATGGGAAAACCGCCACTATTTTGCGGTTGTGCGGTTGGGAGCTGACAAACCCTGTCTTTAGTGGGGTCGCGTTTTGAAGCTATGAAGACACTCGATGAGGCGAACATTACGGGTACCCGCCGTACCCGGTCAGTCGGGTACCCTGGCAGGCGAGTGCGGTGGGTTCCACGTTTGGACTGGTGCACGTTCCGCGTTGGATTGGTGCCGTTCAGCCAACTTGGGAGAAGCAGGCAGGCGAGGGGGCGTTTGTGCTGCCACCTAGTGTAGTTTCCAAAGGTGCTAGCGCCATCTGCACACGATCCACTAAGAGTTGAGAAACTGACGAAAGCCGACACAGACGTGATATTACCCCACATCTTCCAAATTGCCTTGACTTAGCTCAGAACCAGAAAGAGATCATGTTGATCGTCTAAGGGGAAGTTAAACCACTTCCGGAATAATATATCGTTGTGTGGGACTGGATGATTCGTCCAGACTAAAGATGAAAGCGCCTCCACGGCAGGGAGAATCATGTGGGCCACTTTGCCTTTGAAGTACGAATAAAATAAAAACAGGTGCGGCGAAACAAGCTCGCAAAGTCCAAAATAGCGTCTTTTCCGTAACCATAGCGCATCTGGATTAGACTTAAAAAACAATAACAGAACGGGAGATGGAGGCATGAAACTGGTGAGACAAAACGTGATGCAGCACAATAATGTTTATGTACATTTTTTGGAAGTTGCAGGGCTGTTCATTGGTAAGCGCTAGTAATTGCTTAAAAGAGAAGAACCCCGGATTAAACGTGCGCTGTGGTAGTTTTAGGCGGGCCATTTAAATGTGTGATAGACGTTTCAGCACTTATGAGTGAAGGCCTTGGTTTGGCTCCCACCCGGACGAGGACAGCCTCAAAGAACTCGGCCCTCTACTGTCTTGGGAATGAAAGGAGATAAAGACAATCAAAAGACGGCGTGCTGAATGACATGAAGTCAAGCAACAAAGCAACATTCGATTCATGTCGTCTTTAACAGGTCAACATGGGTCAACTGGTGAAAATGAGTGGTTTCGGCATTTCATTGCTACTTGCTTTTAGGAACATATTAGAGTGGATCCTACTCATCTACAATGTAATTAGGCGCAAAAACGGTTTTCTTCATCGTACAGCACCAAAAAGGGACGTCTGCAATGTGTGCAATTATCCCAATTTCCATAAAATATCTTACATATACGACTTTTGAACTATCCGGTACGGCTCTGGTCTTGATTTAGTGCTGTAAGCTTTTTATATCATCCTTCTTTTCATCCCCTTTTGCAGCTTCATGCAATGCCGCGCAACCTTTTGCAATGTTGTACTGTTGTACTATACCCATTGCACGATATGCATGTCCATACGTTGCACACGTTACAGAAATTGCAGCTGGGCATTTCATGACAGATCGGCCAGTGCCTAACACCCTCATCTCTCGAATTTCGGCGTACATGTGGTTAGGGGGTAATCGCACGTTCTGAATCAAGCTGGACGCTTTTTAGGCCGATCCGAGCAACTATAACAGAGTTAAAACCACGGGCGTTTTTGAAGGGTCACGCTGCACGGCTGTTTTTGTTGGGCAATAAGGTATAAACCTATATATCGTTTGGCTCACCATGATCTAAAGAACAATTTGCACTCCTGGATTTTGGATTTTTGGGGTGTTTGACCTTAGGATCTATGACCTTAGTGTGCCAGGAGGGCAGTGGAAATACGATTTTTTTCTACTCAGAATGAAGCCATATGCATCAATGCTACATCTGCAGATTATGGGAAATGGTGTTCTTTTTTATAGATATCATTTTCGGGAATGCCATTACTGGCTATTTTTGCTCTTTTATGGGTGGGATTCTGTGTTCCTTGCCTAACTCGGAAAGTTAGCCGCCGATTTCGTTGATTTAAATGGCAAGCGACAGAACTGAGTAAGGCATTACCATACGGATGCCGCTGGTTTGTCCTGGTGCGGCCTGTGACATGACAGGAACGTTAAATATAAGCCTTTACTTTAATATGAATGTTCCATTCCATCCGTGCGCCGGTTAAAGGCCTGTTGTCAACAAACTCCTACATGGTTCCGAAGTACAGATGTTGTGCAGCTCATAGCAGTCACGTCTGACGTAACACATGCCACGCAGCACAGGTTCAGCTGTGATAACCAGGCATTGACTTAGGTATTTCGCCATCTTCCATTGACTGGGGTGGCGTTGAACGCTCGGCTACCCCCTTGTCCATCTCGAGAACCAATCGTCTAATTCGGCTTGATTCAAACGCCGATCGATAGCGCCGAACCTTGCGGTCCTGTGACATACACTTTTTTGCTTTTGGGTCACTGATGACGCCACAGGCCAGGTCACACACGAAAAAGCGACATTTTTATCCAGAGTCGCCTAATCACAATGAAAAAAAGACTGAGACTGAAGTTTGCCTGGGAATATGTTTCTGGAAGTTTAGCTCATACTCCAAGTGTCACCTGACCCAAGATAAAAAAACGTCAAGGTGGCAGGTTGGATCAAATTTGACCTCCGTTATAGATATATAAAACTTGTTATGTGGTGCAGGTTTCCTATTTTTTTGACAAGGAAATTCTAAAAAGGCACTTTCAAAGAGTCTTGGGCACAAAATTTTTTGAAATGGCCCTAATTACTGTGCAAATGCAACGCAGCAAAATTTCGTAATTTCAGACTTGGAGCACCACGAGCACACTAGTGACTTCCGTCTGATATCTCTGGATGACCCTTCAAGTCAGTGTGCCCCATGTTTCGCATTTTCACAGTACGTTGCACAGCGTTGTTAAGGCCAATATCTCCACACCGCTCATCCAGAACGTCAGACCGATGTCACTAGTTTCCTCGCTAAGCTGAAATCTGCATAAAACCACCAAAAGGTTTTATGAGAAAATGTTGCAGTGTTGCAAGAAACTGCTGTATAAATTGTATGTACGGTTTGTCGCAAGAAAATGAGATAACCTGTCTGGCCGTATCGAAAAATCAGTTCATTCAGTTCATTCAAAGCAATGAATACTCACTGGGTCCGGAAAATGAGAAATACATAATTGGCCTAGGATGACCTAGCAAGAGGTCAGGGTTGCTCCATATTGAGCTTCAAGGTCAGGATGATACGCAGCGCAAGCCGCAGTTACCACACATTCCAAAAGCACCGACAATTCAGCGGTGAAACAAAACGGAAAGTCGAATCGCAAAATATGGACGTCTTTATGACATCATTAAAACGGAACCTAAGATGAAGCCATTTCCAGTGTTGTGTCAGTGTATGCACAATCGATGGAATAAAGGTTACTGAAAGTTCCAGAACGCTGCGTTAAATCTTTTTGGAGATATATAAAAAATACTTCAAGGAGCGTTCAACGCCCGCGAATGGCGTGTTAGTGGCATCTTATTTTGGCGTTCTGAAAGAGAGATCCGTGCTAGTAGGTAATGGCATGAGTATATGTGACGATAATAAAAGCACTTGGTGCTCGAATGCTGGTTTTATGTTGTTAAAAATTTGGAGAAAGAAAATTGTTTAAAAAAATAATAATAATTATTATATATATATAAATTTAAAACAAATTGTTAAAGATTTTGGAGCACAACTTGGAGCTCGACAGCCTAGCTAATTTTGCTATTCAAAGCAACCTACGACGACACAAATCGCGCGCAGCCCAGCAAATGGCACCCATATGGAATTGTCTTATTCAGATATATCCACTGCCATTTGAATCAGCAAAATCGGTCGGTGACTTTTCGAGTTTGGCAAGGAGCGTGAAACAGCAAAAAATAGCCATTGAAAACACCGGAAAATCAAATTCTTAAAAAAACAATCTCCAGTAATTTGCAGGCATAGCGTGGATGCATATGGCTTCATTTTGAGCAAAAAATAGTTCGTATTTTTACTGGTCTCGCGTCACGCTAAGGTCACGTCACACCCGTAAAACAGCAAAAAATAGCCATTAAAGACACCGGGAAATCAAATTCTTAAAAAAAAACAATCTGCAGTAATTCGCAAGCATAGCGTGGATGCATATGGCTTCATTTTGAACAAAAAATAGTTCGTATTTTTACTGCTCTCGCGTCACGCTAAGGCCACGTGACCTAACGTCACTGATCACGCGGTCAAAAACTAAAAAATCCCATACCCGAAAAATGGAAGTTATTCCGTAGATCATGATGATCTGAACGATATATAGGGTTATACTATTCGAATAGTTTTATTATGGGTTACAGGCTAACAAAAAGAGTAATATAGCATGACCTCTCAGAAATGCCCGAGGCCATAACTGTTCTTGAACGTTGTTCGGATCGGCCTGAAAAATGCAAAACTCGACTTGGAGCGTGAAATAATCCCTTAGCCATATTCACGTCGAAATCTGAGAGACGGGGGTGTTAATTTTTTATTTTGCCGGTCGCTTTGTGGTGGGACCGCATGCCTCTGGAGAGTATTATTCGTAAGCGTTACCTTGTAGCATTCGGTCACTCGCTGTCATTGTGGCTGTCAGCTGTAGGTGGAGCTGTCCCTGTGGCTCTCAGCTGTAGGCGGAGCTGTGCCTGTGACTCTCGGCTTTAGGCAGAACTGTCCCTCTGGCTATCCGCTGTGGGCAGAGATGTCCCTGGGAGTCTCGGCTGTGGGCGATGTTTCCAATGGACCCTGTAATACATACCTTATAAGGCGCTTTTACGGGACCGAAACCGACGTCCAAGGATGAAGAAGGCCTCACACTACTGTTTCACGCACATTGGCCTTTCCGATTACACTATGACCCCTCTGAGGTCGATAAAAAGTCAGCACAGATTATTGTCCTCACTTCATTATTTTGAACACGATGGACTTATTCCAAGTAAGGGATGCACTGTAACCCAAGTAAGGGATACCGTGCGGAGGTAACTTGCGGAGGTAACCGACACTATGGTTGACATCGATACTTATGATTAAGTAAGACTGAGTTCCGCAAAGCACTTAAAACGTTTGCTATCCGATCGAGACCGTCACCGTAACGTTATTTCTCCATGGCGTGCCCTCGAGAAAGAGATCATATTCCAGCGACTTGTCCAAGTGCCGATCTAAAATTTTCAAACAGTGTGTAACGATATTTAAAACCCAGCCGGCCAAAATCTCAGAACGATCAAACCACCCGTTCTGGAGCGACGTGAACAAAACTGACGGGGGGTCGCCTTCCGTAGTCGCGACGGTTGATGAGATAACTTTCCTTTGAAAAGAAATAACCATTGGCCTATTGTATCAGGTCATTTGCAGTTTATGCAAAAGAAAATATAGCGCGACCTTCACAGAAAGTTTATATCTAGAACATGGTTTTACATAAAGCGTTTTGATTCTTAAATACGCTTTAGCATTGCTCAGCATCCAGCTATGGAATCGTTCAGCATGATACGTCAACAAAATAATTCGAGTTAATTATGAAAAACGGCAGAGAAACCTATGCGGGTACCTCAGCGGGCGACAGCTCAAGGTGTGGTGTGACGGTTTTGAATTGGTTAATTGAATGGTTCAGACGTGTGATAAAGGCATTCCGTAAGAATTAAAATCAGAAGTGGGAGACTTGGTATCAAAACCACAGTCTTTACATTAATGACATCAGTCACTGCATGTAGCAAACCAATTTCTTATAAAAACGACCCAGCAAATTTCGGTTTCCACCAAGTGTTACTGATATTTTCAAAACAAACAACCAGCAGGAAAGTAGCTGGGGCTGATGTCACTTGCTAGGACGTTGCATATGTCATTTGTTTATAGACGCCATTAGCAAAACGGATGTGATGCGAATAGTAAAAAGATGACATCAGGCGCCAACACTTCAGATCGCTGGGGTGTGCCACTTCTAGTTTCCGTGACACTGTTCAAATGCATTTGTAATGTGGGGCAATTTTGAAAGAGCATTTGCTAGTTATACGCCTACTGGTCGACTGAGCGCAGAAGATACTGCTTGTGTGACGGTTTGATAGTCATCTAGCACAACTAGAATCAACCGATGAATCCACTCGGACCAAATTTATTAGCAGAAAAATAATGTACAACTACCGGCATTCATAAAATCACTGGAGGCGTAGTACACTCCGACTTAGTTTTCAACCACAAACGACGACGTCCGTAGTGTTGTTGAACACTTTTGAAAATGGCAAAGTTCAGATTATCTCGACGTCATAATCTAGTTCTGGTACGCAGTTTGATAGCTTGGCAAAGTGCAGTAGGGACAGGGCCACTTGGATCGCATGCTGCAACATTGTGAAATGTAGGAGGACATGCATGACTCGGTAGGTGTCTTCAAAAACAAAAACCCGCTTGATCTGTTAATAATTTCACAAATACATAACAAATGTTAACAGTCACTGGTACGTGTCTTTGTTTGATTAGATTTTCACCAAGCACAGAGGATTTACCAACAAATCTTGAAAAAAACCCGGGTCGCGCATCTGGTAACCACAGGATCTACCTATGAGCGGAGAGCATTACTGTCGCCGGTCAGCTGATGATGCTAGTAGGCGAAATCGTGTGTCAGGGTCGCAAAATAGGAAACGCGTGACCCAGCTTGAAACCGCTCCTGAACTGAAAAAACGGAGCTCACGATGGTTTTGGACAGAATAACGATGTTTGAATAATGAACGACAAAAAATATAACGAAAATGAAAACCTCAATGATGCAGTTTGGCTGAACCGGAGCAGCATTTTTTGAAGAACTTCTAGGATGAACATAAAAACAGAAATGAAGAGATGGTGGAGACAGGGAACTCTTCCAAGACGCACGCAGACAGTGCGCTTATAGGTAAATATATATGCTCTGGGTGGGAAAGACGATGTAAGTCACAGTTTATAATTCTGCATTACAAACTGTGACGTTATAAGACACAACTGATATGACTTGAATTTGTTCGTCTTTGGATTATAATCCACAGGGACCGGATCCGGAAATCTACCAAGGGTAGCATGGATAGGAGGTAATACCTACTTTCGGGAATCGGAGGCAAGTTGCTTTCTGTTTCGTTTACTACTGTCTCCATATATTTTGTGTTACGCTTTTGCACGCATTGGGAAAGTTATTTGGCATGTAAAACGGATGGACTTTTTAACAGAACTTAAACATCAGTAATTTTTGTGCATTCCATAGTAGCGCCTTCAAACTTGGCAAATAAATAATACACAACAGCAAGAGTCACATATTCGCAGTGGAGCAGTTTGCTCACAATGAAATGGCCTGCAGCACGCGCGCACTTGTCGACCCTCTCATTCTGGGGTCGTCATCATTCTGCGCGGGGCCTCCTCATCAACGTACGACATCACCATCCGGATAAGACGCCTCAGGCGAGAGGTGATCACCCAACCGCCATTATATACATTTTGCCTCATAGCTCCCCAAAGCCACCAGATTAGAGCTGGCACGTTTACCTCCTCCAGCAGCCGTATGATGTCTGGGGCGCAGTGAGCGGCAGACAAGTCCGGTCAGAAGATATGACCGCAATCAGGGCAGTTTCGCTTTGAAAGGCAACAATACCGACCACATACACTCATTTCAACAGGTGTTGCCGTCCGCACTGGCACGATTAGGACGTATGACTGGACGTGTAGTACTTTATGCAATAGTAATATAGTAGTCGTAGCATAGTAGCAGCAGTAGTAGCATCTCACCCGTCGGTGAGATACCAGCAGCTTCCGCGGAAACTTGCCGGTGGGGCTGTGTTGCCTCGGAGAGGTCTCCTCCTAGGGCGATGTAGGAGACGCGGTTACGCGGCATATCACTCCCGTAAAATGCGAAATGCCTCTCGTCGTTCATAATTACGTTTAATTAACGTTTAATTTAATCTTATATACTGGGTACACTTCTGTACACCACTTCCCATTATTTTTTGTACATAACTGGTATATTTCGTTTTGATCTACTATAAGACCTGCGCGGCCCCGCATAATAATTAAATACGTTTAATCGAGGCCCTCATCCACCTTCAAGAACCTTCTCGACAATCAGAGCAAGCGGGTGTTCGGAGCCTTCTTTTAACTGGGGTCAGGTTGGGTGCCTTTGTTCTTGTCTTGCGCTTAAGTCCTGCTTTCCTCAACAGTTCTCGGACGTAAGCGTGACTTATGCCGAATATGCTGGCAGGTACACGCTATTCGAACTAAAACTCTCGCCTTTACGGGACCATTTTGATGATTAATCTATATGTTCTGCTCTCGTTTTCATGATTAACATCTCTTCTGTTGGTCTCCAAGTTATTAATAATACTGTATAACGATGACTGAGCTATGACCATTAATGTGAGATGGCCAACGATACGTCGTTTCGGTAGCTTTGGATGTCTTCATGAATTTGGCGACCAACTTTCGAACAGTCTTTTTCGTTGGCCATGGCGACTGACATGTTATTAACTTGACTGGCATCAAGGTTATTTGTTCTTTTTGTGCACACTTTCACAACGTTTAGGTACTCCAGTGTCGAAAATGCCACGCAAACGTTACCTTTACGAGCAAAAAAATTCGCATCAGACATTTGTCAAAAAACTAACCGCCCACCGGTTAGGTCCCCTCCGCTTTGGAGCTGCGCCTGACGACCAGGCAGTGGCGTAGCCAAGGAGGGGCCAAGGGGTCATGGCTCTGTGCTTGGGATGACAACGTTACGTTTCTTTACGCACGAACAAATGAAAACATAAAAATATAATCCTAGACTCGACAATGAACTAATGGAAATCCGAGTGGCTTTCTGTTGTCACCCATGCGCGTTGGTTCCATCCTGGCTCCTTCCTTGGCGACATCCTGGCTACGCCCTTGTGACCCCGTAGCTGTCTGGCATACATGTTATGTTAAATAATTGTCTTGTACAGTGACTTAAATGTCCGACCTTTTCCTTTTGGCAAGTTACGTCTTGTTACGTCAGCCTACACCTTGGTACTTTTTCTAATCTGTCATTGTCAAGCGGAACCCCCTGCTTCTAAAGTTATTCGCTCTATGAATGCTGAAACGCCCATGAACTCGAGTTGGTGTACTTCCGAGATGTTCTCTTGTCAGCATCGATGTTAGGTTCAATTAATTTTCGTTTTGCCGGATTATGGCTGCAAAGCTTTTATCAGTCGCGCTTTTAATGCCATATTGATTTCATACACATCATTCGCGTGGCATTCACTTGAGGCGCGGTATTGAACTACTATCTGTTTGATTCGTTGCCAAACTGAGAAAATATGCTTTTACATTATGTAATATATATTGAATTTCTACCTTGCGAAAACTTGCGACCGTGACAGGACTCGAACCTGCAGTCTTCTGATCCGAAGTCAGACGCCTTATCCATTAGGCCACACGGTCAGCGGGGCCGCCAGCGTTTTATAGTACAGCAGACCGGAATATACTATTTATGTACAAAAAATGTTGTGGAAGTGGTGTACAGTAGTGCACTCAGGATTCTCGTAGGGAAGAGTGGTCAAGGCTAAAATAAAAATGTTTTATGCCACTCTTACCAATATATTACAAATGTGAGGAACATGGGGAAACTGGCCCTATCAAACAGCACATCTGGATCATTTGAAAATAAAAGTGCACTTCTCTTGATCGTTAATTATCCCTTTAACAAATTATTTTTGACAAAAGCCAATTTTTGGAAGCCTCTGATCATAAAAAAGGAAGGGGGCAGTTGACTCCTTTGACTTCCCTCTGGCTAGGCTACTGGCTGTCTGGACCAACTGATACCATTTGCAAAACAGCACATCGTGTTTTTTCAGGGCCTTCCCTTTCACAAAATACCCAGAAGTGGCGAAATTCCTGCCAAACTGGGCGGCGCGTGCATTCGCACCCTCACCCCGTTGGCATGGCCAGCACGCATCAATGGTTTTATCAGCTGTTCTGGCCGCCTGGTATAAGGGCTGGAGGTTTTTCTCCGTAAATCGGGCAACATTTGTGTGACGCTCCCCTGCCACGTGCGTTCCGTAATGCTTTGTCTTAAGTGTGCGTGGGCTCACGAGCGCTACCTGGTGAACCGTCGTGGCCCTAACAGTGATTTTAAAACGCTTTTGAACAACAGAGCTGAGCCGGTAAGACCACTTCGTTGGACAGTTATGGAGGTAATGGTAGGTTAACTATACTAGGAAAATCACGAAGTCATGGCAAACGCACTGTGGACCAATGAGTGCGGTTTTCTCCATTAACGTGTGAAAACGAAAACAAGCATATGTTTTTTTTCCGAAAAAGGTTTGTTTGGTTTTTGGAGCTGTTTGTTCTTCTAGTTTTCTTTTTTTTTCAAAACAACCTTACCTTCTGCGGCCAGTTTTGATGCCTCCTCGTTATCATACATTTCTGACCTGGCGTTGAACGGTTAATAACAGCTGCCCTCAAGAAAAGATAAAACTGCATATCACAACCCGGTGCCTTCAGTGCACCAGAATTCTGAACCAAGCCCGCCCGTAAGGTAACCACGAATGCGACCGACTCTGCAGGACTTCGTTGTGCCAGCGCTTGGCTTTTACTTCCAAGTCCGATGTCCAATGGTTTGTGACGAGCATGAGCTGCGACCGTGTGAATATGGCGTCGAGTTACGGTGTGCACAAACATTCCTTTCAATTACTTTTGCGGTTGTATTGTGCGCATCTGACCATAAACGCCCACGGCCCGTGTAAATGTTGATGGGACGTTCTACGACACGTATGCGTCATATAAACACAGTAAAGACCTTCTGCGCGACTCGTGGCGTTGTTGGAAAACTGCTTCGTTCCCAGAACATTTTCCGTGACGTTTTGCAATTAGTGTGCGTCGTGTCGGAGGACTCGCACGAAGGTCGGAAAAGCCTCGCTGGTACGCAGCAACTTTCGGAGCGTCTTCCGTTTAAATAAACCAATTAAACCAATCTGACGTCGCCCATAGTTGGCGTATGTAAGCAAAACAGAGCTTCACATCGTGCAGATGCCATCTTCAAGATTATGTTAACCTGCAATTAGACGCCAACTTGTCGTCTCCGCGATAAAGGCGTTATCTCACGCTGACGTATCCCCATAACAAACCTGAACTGTTTGTCTGAGTTGGGAATTCAACGGTTTGCGCGGGGTCTATACACGGGGACCTGACGTCACCGGCTGGGGCTGTCCGGTACGTGTGGTCGACGTCCAGCGGCACGCTAGTGAACCGTCCTGCCCCCTCCCCCCAGGGTCGACGTCATAGCGTGGTGTTTAGACATCGATAGCGACGGCTCAGCAAAACAATGACGCACAGAGGGGCCCATCGCGGGGGGGGGGCAGTCCGCAATGGTGTGTGTGTAAAGTTCAGTCAAATGTACCCCCTAGGGAACCGGTAATCCACAGTCGGCGCCATCTCGCGGTAGTCTTTATATGCTCAGTGTACCAGGCTTATGCTGGATTCCATCGGAATCAGAATCGATTCCGGAGTTGATTTCGTTCCGGACAGAGCCAGAATTTGAATCGATTCCACTGATGAGTGTCGAAATCAGAGTCGACCTAAATCATACCGCCGCCTATCGAAACAGAATTGGAATCGATTCCAACAGGTTAATTCAATCCAACTGATGTTAGCTGAGTCGATTCCGGAATTGACCAATTTCATTTGGAGTAGGAATCGAAATCGAATCAGTTTTGGAAAAACGCAGTCCAGTCAGCATTGGAATCGATTCAGCAAGCCCTTAGCCGGATTCAGAGGTGACTTCGGACTCGCCCAAAGTAGAACCAAGCACAAGTCTGCACTGTACGAGCGACCCAGTTTTTTTCGTAAAAAATTTTTCTCGTATTTAGTGTCGCTCTGATCGTATTCTGGGGTACATCTGATCGTATTCTGGGCATCAGTGCCAGGAGATGTAAGCTGTGAAAATCGTTTTTCATAACCAGCTAATACTTTGTAGCAAAACTAACTGTAAATAGGATAATTCCAGGCACCTTCTCCTGCACATGCCCCATACTCGTACATCCAGCATGACATGATTTACGTATAAGGTGGAAATATCTTCGTTAGTACAAGCCATGAGATTTCTAGTGATCTACACAATCAGTATCAAAATGTCACAGATACCGTTACCAGTTTTCATATCAAGATCGTAAGGAAGCCTATTTAATGATGTGCGCAAATGTGCAGCGAATTTACATAAAACTGACCTGCCGAGCAAAATTGGCGCTTAGGATAAGATAAGTACTCAACGGTCATTTAAGTCATGAAGGTCATTAGCACATTCTATCTTTGTAGGAGAAAACAGGGTGGGTGACGTCACGTGTCACGTGGTGACCAGCCTCCGGCGGCGGGCGCGACCAGAGCCGGACATGAGGCGCGGAGGAACGGAGCATATTCTCCCGTCAATGTGTGCTTATACTACAGTTCTGGGCATGCAGCTGAGGACTTCCAGCCACCAGTAAAGATTACGTGGTACACTGCAAGGCGATAGAACGTATTCCGAAAATCATCTTCCCTGCGGGTCGGATGGGTGTTGTGTGCACCTTTGCCTCAAGCACTCTCCGGGGACCTCAAAGCAACATTGTATTGCATCGCCTGTCATTGCAGTGGACGTTGATTTTCGGCGGTTTACGAAGACAGCAGTGCACAGCACATCGAAAATAACGCGCACAGGTGAGGGGGGATATTTTGTCCCGTGCCCTCTGTCTCCCGATCTATTCCACCGATTGCGACGACGTTGTGCAGGAAGGACGCTTCATAACTGATGTCGCATTCCGAAAAAATGGAAGACCTAGGTCAAATCTACTGAGGTAAAACGAGTTCAGATGTCAGAGGAAAACACCACTTCCTTTCTCCAGGTCTACGGCACTGATCGGAACCGAATTTTGTAGAATCTTAGCCCGTACTCACCTTGCATAGTGCAAAGCAACACCGACTTATGTAGGATCAAACAAGGTCACTGTAGGTCAATATATGAAAACACTTCATTGTGTCAAAATCGAGCGCAGCACAAGCTTGTGGACTGCTACAAGCTACAATATCCTGATATATCTGCAAATTAGGTCACGTAGTTACTTAGGTCGTATGAGGTCATTCGAGCTCAAATTGAGGTCAACAAAATGCACTCTCACAAAGTTTAACTGAAATCATTTGGGTAGACCCGGAGAAAAAAATGTTGTCACCTTTACTAACTGACCTTCCTCATAAATTTTGTTCCAGTGGTTTGCATTCATGCTTTCGGCTCAGAGCACATGCTAAGCAGACCTCGTTGATTGCACCCGAACCTGCCACCTAGTAACGCAATTCCAGTTCAGCGGGTAATTTCGCCTTCGACCTTTTTCGCCAGACAGGATCTCGGAGGGATCTTTTTCGTGCCGTACAATGCTACGATATGGGCGCCCGTGGCAGGTTCACCCTCCCTGGCCGCTTGCCAGGTCACCGCTAGGTAACAGTCGAGCCAGGCAATTCGCTTTTTCCGGGACTCGAACCCGGTGCCACCAGACCCAAGTCCGTGATTTTTTTTCACCTAGGCCAAGGGGGTGGTACGGACCTTGGATGACGCCATTTCGCCTGACCTCGCCCCCTTCTGTTTTCAAGCATCTACATTCATCATGTAGTCAAGATCCCCACCACATGCCCATCGGACCATTTACAGAATCTCAACTTTTAGTACAAGATCTCGTTTGACCTCGACTAACCTGACCTAGGTTGCTTGTACTTCGATGTAAATTTACTCATCTTGTAAACTAATTTCCCACAGTTTTCCCGTGCCCGACTGTGGGCTGGGGCCATGCACGCCCGACTGGGGTCGGCCGACCTCCCGCTTCTAACTCACGAATGGTGAGTTGCACGATAAAAATAAGCACACCGTTGGAGAGCTCGTGACGAGTAGAAATCGAAACTGGTCTAATTTTTAGTTTTGTGTAATATGTAAGCTATTTACGCCCTATATATGTTTTCTCTTAGCCGCCTGCATGAGACCGAGAAACGACCTGGATCTCAAGGCCTGTGACTAATGAAGTCTAGATAAAGGCATCAGCGGACAGGCAAAAGTCCGCAGATGGCGATGCACGACTAATTGCTCTGATTTGTTTAACATGTACGCGGAAACGTTGAGTTAAAGACACGGCGATTTTCGCACCGCTGCTGGGCGGGCGACATAGGCGAGCGCGGCATGAAATTGACGGAAACTAATTTTAGTGCTTTTTTATTTTCACGAAATATGCCTTTCCAAGTTTTGTTTCTTGATCCTAGTGATTCTTGTGATGGTTTCTCGTGCTTAAATGTTGGAAAACTTCAGTAGTTATCAATCTACACAAGTGGTGGGGTTTTGTTCGCAAGAGCCTGTTTATTTCCAAAATTTGCATTTTTTCAATGTTTTTAGCTTTTTGGTACTAACTGCAATCGTGCGAGCCAGTTCTGTCATTTTCCACCCAATCTGAGTCATTCATCGCCGAGTTTGATGGCAGGACATTTTGGCTCATAACAGTTATTCGCTATCAGGCTAGTGGTTGGAGGTCATTGAAACTTTGCTCACTGACGGAAACTGAATGTCTGGATCTCCCCACAATCAAATTGTTATACAGCATTCCCTCAACTTTTGAAAAAATCGACGACCTTTGTTGAAAACGAGCTTGACCTTAGGTTAATGACCGGGATATTCCGAGAAATCCGAGAAAGCAGATTTGTTGCACTTTCCAAAATCTCTAACCCTTGAAAGTTCTATTGTGATGCCATGTTTTGCGAAAAAGTTGCAGGGCGTTAAACTTTTTTGGACATAGGTCCACTTGACCTGACCTAGGTCACAACACCTTACTTGACCTGATGTCAAAAATTGGATGCAAGGATGATGATGATGATGATAAAAATGGTGAAGCAAAAGGTACATAAAGTTTCGTGGCGATTCGTTCCTTCATTCTCTCGCAATACTGGAAAAACTTCAGGGGAGGCGGTCAACTGCCCCCCCCCCCAGTCGAGGGCGGGTTAAGGTCGGATGAAGGAATCTGCAGGGAAAAATAATGCTTTATGTTCATCAATTGATTTCGGTTGACCGCGATTGACCTGACCCGGGCTACCCGTGCCTTTGGATTGTAAGCTGATCACAAAGGTTAAATCCTCACCAGATTTAGTAGCTGGCTCTCCGGCAGAAATAAAAAAAAAACAGATATTTCATACGCAAAATAATATCCTTCCTACGGCCCGTCACCCGTGCGGCCGTCCACCGAGGACGAAAGATCGGCCGCGTGATAGGCGTAACTTCGCCGAGCTGAAGTGACGAAAGTTGCCAGCCCATTTTAAAATTCATCTTTGCGTTTTTTTCACTTTTGCACAATTAACCATACTGCGAGTCGTACCACAGTAGATAAAACTTGTGATTACTCAGCGTGAAATGTGATTCATACGGTTTCGGTAACACCCTGCGATCCACAAAAAAAAACACGGTAGACATTCATGGCGCGGCCCTTCTCCCATTTTCGTGGTGAGAGTTTCCTGTTTCCAACGTCTTTGGAATATTTGTTTTTGGACACCAAATCGAAAGGTTCCGTAACGTTTTTGCTTCTGTTTGATTTTCAGACCAGTTTTCATTAATTATTTTACCTTTTCATGATGTCTTAGGGTCAGTGTTGCATGACTGGTGTATGTATTCTCATGAAAAGTGCCACCAATGACGTCTCACCGCGTGAATCATTAGACACGCATAAGAAAGAAGGATGACATGCCCCCTGGATTTAGAGGCAAGCAAACAAACTGGCGAAAAGCAAATCTTCTTAAAAGTTCCATTGCGATATTTGGCCACTGGAACCACAATGTTCGTCTTTTCTCACCCGAGCGGAAAGCTGCACCCTGCACTGATCAACTACGATGATGAAGTAATGTGCCTTTTTAATGGAACCTATTTGAAATCAGCGTCAGCAGAACCGACGGTCCAGTAGGCCTCTCATTCAGACCGATTGGCATTTTTTCCCAAAACGAGGCACCATTATCACTGCCGAGCTTACCAGCCCCATGATGTTCGACTGCTGACGCATGGTCGGTACTGTGGTGTAAACACAGTCAGAAAACCCCTGAAAACAGAAATCATCGCCATCAAGATAAATAAACAGTGGAAATAGCAGATAACAACAACGGAAACAAAAACAAATGAACGTTCCTATGCAGTCCTGCTTGTGAAACAGCTTAGCTGACAGTATCCCACGACAGGCGACAGAGTAAAAATGTCAGGCCTGCTAAGCAGTGAAGAAACCACAAAAATAAACGTCGGTAGAGATTGCGCCTTGTGTCGGGCTGATCGAGACCCCTAAATGGGCGTTTTTGGTCCAACAGCAGTTTTTCAGTCAACCATGCAGTGACACCGGCAATGGTTCCTCTCACAGCGTTCTTTCGATTTCTTCAAACAGCGGTCTGCGCTGCTCACAACATGCATTTTCGTCATTACTTGGCGTTTCACGGTCGCCACGATGTGTTTGGCCGTGTGCTCGTTCATCAGTCCTGCCCGCACGTAATTCGTAGCATACGACGTTCTTACTGACCAAGAGGCCACCAAGAGTAAACCGCTTCACCTGCAAGGATAGCTCACGTCCACCCGACGCCCGCCAGCAGCATGCTTTTTTAGGCTTCCGGTTATCATGATCACCCCATGATCACCCACCAGTAAACCAGCCTTTACCGGCGGACACCATCCACACCCGTTCGCCGCACCTGACCCCGGCGTGGGGCCGCCGCCGCCCGCACCGGACTAGGCCAATCGCGGCCCTGTTGCACTGCGAAGATCCTGGGTTCACTCCGCGGCGGCGTGTCCCAGTCCCGTCATGACGCGCACAGCGCCGCCATGGGCACGAATTTTCCGCGACAGGTAGGTCAACCGCCGGCGTACCCGACGCAGTCGCGGAGAGTTCCAGTTGAGGAGAGCCGCCATCTTGATAGAACGCCTGGGGCCCTGTGAGCACGGAGATCGGCTTGTCGCCCCGATAGATAGGCAGTCAGCTGAGCATTCCCGGCGTCGGCTGCTACCGGCCGCACGCCGCTGCACCGCCGCCGACTGCGCCGCCGCCGCCGCCGCCGCAGCCGCAGCGGCACCCGTTGGGTGGCGCCGGCAGTAGCTGTCCATAACCCGGGCAGGCGATCAGCTGATCGGCGGCGGCCGCCGGGCGGCGGCAGAGCCGGCCCGGCCAAGCAGAAGTCGACTGGCGGCGGTCGGGGTAGTACGTCACGCGGCTCCGGAGGCGGCGGCAATGAAGTGCTGTTTCGCTGTTGTGTTGGTCACGTGGTGTGTCGCCGAGGCTTCTCGAGGGGTCGTGCCTTCGAACACTACCGCTCTCCAGGTAAGAAAATGTAAGACACTATAACATTGTCAACATTCGTCTCCAAATGTTTACATTCATTGGTTAAGTACGTAGGTATCCTGCAGTCACGGACGCTTCTTTTTCTTTAAAGAATGTGTCGGGGTTACCAGTACCAGTTGGGTCCATTCAGGCACATTGCCAGGATTTTCCTTAGGGGGAGGCAAATGTCGAATTTTGTCGTATGCCACAGGCATATGACGAAATTTACAAGAAAAGCCAGTAATTTTAGTCAATTTATCTCATATTTAATGCACAGGAAACCACGAAATGTTTGTTTTTGCAACATATATATGATCACTATTACGTATTCATGCGAAATCACCATGTATCTAGTGTAGACCGCTTGGATCAGGGGGAGTCATGGCCCCCATGGCCCCGCTTGGCTACGTCCCTGGGTCCATTACTGTTGCAGGATGCTAGAAACCCGGTAATTGCACTCATATGTCACTGGCGTGAGTATTTCTTTTGACAAGAGTGCAGTCATGCATCGTTTTTCGTTTTCAGACTTCTGGCCGGTGATACAGAAATCGATAACAAAGTGCACTGGTGTTCAAGGATTTTTTTTGCTGAGAAAATTTTTTTAATGGGTGTTAGGGTTGGCACCATATCCAGACGTAATTTAAAATTCTGTGCCAAAAGAGCAAAGTGACGAAGGACCCATCATTTATTCAATGTCATTTCCCTTCCCTGAATTTAGTTTTAATTCGTTTTTCATTTGGTATTGCATATATCATGGATGTTTTTAAAGCAAACATTCTGTTTGTTAAAAATATTTCTTAAGCGAAGATGGACTCACTAGCTGCCTTGCAGGACAGGTTTTGTAAAAAGTTTTCAGTATGCAACCAAAAAGACGCTTAACATGTCGGTTTCGTTGCCTTCTTTCTTCCTCCGCTCACGGCAAAGAATTGCTGAATTACTCTACTAGAATTTGGCGGGGTTATTACGGGGTCTGAATTACTCTCCGGCGGTCCCTGCAAACCGTCAGCAGAACATCGACGCTCTGTTCGCGGAGGAAAACATTTGGCAGGTCCTTGCTGTACCTGACGTGTAATAAAGACACCACTGTTACCCCAGCGTTTCCCATCTCTAGCAGCGTAAAATTGTGTGATGTGCTCTGGCGTGAGGATGGGTAGTGGCATAAAGTAGGCCGTTTGAATCAATTGGCCGCAGGCTATCGAACTTCAGAACAGGGAGGAAGCCGTACCTAGCCAGGACCCTGAACCTTAAACATTGGTATCTAGCCGTGTGCTCATCCTAGTGATCATCAGTGATTCACTTGCATCTACGACTTCTCATCTCTCATAGTCAAAACAGATTAACTCCCTGGCTCAGAGAAAGGCAAGGGTGCAGGCAACCATTGCCTCAAACCACAGACTTATTGTACCTTTAGCTCTGTGTTATTAACTGAAAAATCAAGAGACTAATATGCACTTTTGCTAACGAACACCTATTCATTGATCCTTAAGATGGTCGTAAATAGATCGAGGGACAGTAATCTGTTATGTCTGCCAAAAAGTAAAACACGTCTCAAAACGTCTTTGGCATGTGGTCAAGCCGATCGAAGACCAAACCTTATAAATCGGGGAAATGGGAATGTAAAAGAAAGATAAATGAAAAGGGAGTGTTCAACCCATTAAAGCTGGGGAACACGTGTATTTGCCACTGTCAAATCTGTCTGAAGGATCCCCGAGAAACGTACAACAATATGCACACGCGCCTTTGTGAAATTTCTGCGTATAGAAGTGCGTAAAGTTCGACTGGAAAAACCGAAAGTAATGTAAGTGTAGTAATACGTAAGGTTCAGCTAAAAAAGATGGTCGAAACGTGCTTTCGACCGTTTCGACAACATTACTTTGTCTGCAGCAGTAACGGAAATGCGACTGAGTGGGGTGGTGAGAAAGGTGATCCAACAGCGAGTGTGCAATGGCGAAAACAGAGTATTTGGAACGTACGCCACAGTTGTGTGATGTGAAATACAACAAATCTCCCGCAATGGACGGAATCCCTCTCGTTTTATTTGTTCTTGGTATGTAAAAATGTTTATCGTGTGTAAGTTTAAAGACAAATTTTGGTACATGTCGCTGCCTTGCCGTCTGAAAGACGGAATTATAACTTCACAGCAGCGAAACATGTCATACGGATCCGTGCAAGCCTTCAGAGTTGCAGAGATGGCACCTTGAGTATGTGGTATCTCGAGCGCCTTACACGAGTTATAACAGTTCGAGCATCTGGGGCTCATGACTCGTTTCAAACACAAACAGCATAAATTGCGTATTGACAGCAACCACAGGATACATTATACTGTTTCTTTAAGGGGGGGGGGGTATTTGCAGATGTTGGTGTTTATGCTGATTCGATGGTTGTTTGATGCAGCTATACGTGAGCTGATGCGTGTCAGTGAGTCAGTACATTAGCCCTTAGCTCGAAACAAGCTGGAAAAAGTGAACATGACTAAATGCAGTCATGGATGAGTTGCTGAAGAAACTTGTTCCGTTCGATACATAAAACCGATTTATGGGCGTACAAATATTTGCCCTTTGTATTGTGATCGCAACTTTCTGCCTCGGGCGACATTTTGCTGTGTTTCTAGCATTCATCGGCCAGAGCTTGGTGTAGAAAGCCTCCGTAAGTTCCGTTAGCAATTTGATTCATGCACCTACGAATGAATTGAAAATGCTGAGAAATCATTGTTCGATATGTAGAAATCAGCGCACGGCGACCGGTTGTATGTATTTGGCACTTTTTTAATTTGTATTGGGTTAGTCCGTTCTGTGCAGAGCGGGACATGGACCAGAATATTAAGCATACATCGCGCCATATTTCAGCAGCAAATGTGGCTGGTAAGAAAACCGTTGGTATGCAAGCAAATTTTAGCACATGCTGTCTACAACTGGGTAGTTATGCACATCCTGACCGGTCTCCCTTTAAATGTGTATACATGGGAGTCTGTATACTTGTATTGTTTTTGTTTGGGGTTTGTATACTTGTATACTTGCAGTTGTCCCTTCACGAAATTCTGTGCTCGTCGTTCATTTACGGGGTAAGTAAAAAAGGAAAGGCGTCCGTATTGGTCGAACGGGCGCTTTCGGGTGGACCAGTTTTTTAACCCATGTCATCGTATTCAGAGCGCAGTCGATCACCATTTCAGTACGTACTTTTGGAAGGAGAACTCCCGCTTCTTCGTTCGGTCTTCGCTGCCGCCTCCTCTTACATGTGACGTGACTTTGGGATTCGTGGTGAAGAAGTTTCCTGTGGCGAACTGCCAGCGTGAAATGATACTTGGCACTTTGGCGAAGAGTAATAATGGATTTAAATCAGGGAGCTGTTTTTATTGAGGTCTGGTCTAAATTCGATTCGTGCAAGAATTCCGTCATATGAAATCAACGCAAATGTATTTAGATGGGTATCGTTGGGAATCCCTGTCCTTGTGAATGTCAGTGTGGTTGGGAGTGGCCATGTCCCTGTAAATGTCCGTTCTCTATCAATGTTTCCGTAACTTTGTGCTCCTCTCCGTTTCCCTTCTTTCTCCTTTACTTGATCAATTTACATTTCCATCTCCATGTACCACTTTCCTCCCCTCCCCCTCTCCTCCTTTTCCCTCCGACTCTCTCTTTTCTTCCTCTTTCGCTTGCCATTCCCTTTTTCCATTTGGTATCTATGGACGATGGCGTGCTTCTTTAGAAAGTATGGGGTCATAACCAGAATGGCCGGTTGAATTCGGTCGTCTTTCTGCTCCTCTGTTATGGAGGCCGTAACCCGATGAGGACGGGTCGCACCAGCTGTTTATTGAGACCGATCATGAGATATCACGTCATTGTTTAGTGCTGTATCCAACCACGTATGTGCTGAATCTTTATCGTCAAGCCTCCTAGACCAGCGCCGATGATCAGTTGTGAAGACGTGGATCGATTTCTCAGATCTCAAAAGCACGCGCAGACAGACATATTGTGGTACTCTGGAAGCATTACTTGTCGTCTGGCGTGCTGCGTTTAATAGAACATATAAAGATCATACGTGTTAAGACCAAAGAGACCTGAAGTAGGACCTCACTCTTCGTTTCCGTACTACATCATTCATAGTTCTCATAGACGTTTTGGAGAAAGCAATAGCGAGTCAGAAATCTGCTTGCTTGACATATTGAACACCTCGAACTCATTAGCGAGACGGTGGCGTGGGATTACGATCAGCATTACTCCATTGTTGAAGTGACAGGAACTGCGTCTCAAAACGCTACGGGGGGGGGGAACAGCTCAGGAAAAATTAATGGCGAAGACTCCGTGTACAGCTGAACACGATGGGCACCTGCTGCTTCGTTGGCACGCTCGTGTGTTCATTGATACGATTGTCTGAATGGTTCTACGAATGCTTGTAGTCCATATCCGTGATGTACTGATTTCCACGTGAACACACGCGATCTCGTGCACGCGGATCTGCCCGTGATGTGTAATTTTTTCGGCCGAACCCCAACAAGGCTGGATGCTGGGAGCCTTTTTCCGCGAAAACCGATCTAAAAGCCAATAAAAAACTGTCCCAACTTTGGGCGGTGCATCAGATGCACTCACCCAACATCTGTAGCTCATTGCTACAGCCTGTTATCTTTCTTGTACTGGTGAAGATCTTGGCGCTTTTCGGAAACGCTGTGTGTGCCGGCATCTTCGCTGTAATCAAACAAACCATGTAGTCCAACCCAATTTCCCCTGCGCCCGGCGGCGTTTTTTTATCGGGTGCCCCCCGTGAAATGAGAACGGACTGCCCTGGTCGGGCTGCCGTGGAGGGGGGAGGGGCCTGGGCAGATAGTGAGAGATATGCCTTCGGGGACATGAGGTGCTCCTGAATCTCACTGAAATGGTGCATCGTGACCGGGTATCTCTGCATTGTTAGGAGCGGGTGGAATGTATGGTGTGGCAGGTGCCGCAGTGGTCACGCTTGCTTTCGTTGAGAAGAACAGAGAACAATAGGTCCTTACCGCTTTTGCACGAAAATGCGTGCTCGTCAGATTGTTTTTCATCACGTCTTATGGTTTCTGTCTTCTACAAATAGTGGCACCTCGTCCACGCGGGCAAATTGTCTTTCTGGCGTCCAGATAGATGACAGAATCAGCGGTAGCCACAGTTTCCACGACACCGGGGAAGGCTAGGGGATGAATGATAAATTGAAAAGTCGCCCACCAAAATCGTGTGTATATTAAAGTAAAAACAAGATTAGGTCAAGTCTTCCTGTTGGCTCCTCCGACCCCTTGGTATCTCTTTTCTGTGTCATGCGTATTGCGTTTTTTTTTCGTTTCACTTGCCTCGTAGTATTGTGGATGCCATCGCGTTGCCATTTTATTGAACACAAAAGGTTACCCGACTACCTAAACACCATACTGTGTATGGCTGCTAGGGGTGGCCGGAAAGTGAAATGCATTGCATCATTCATAAGACGAAAAATGAGCCCAAAACATTTTCTTGCCGTTGGCCGCTTACGCGGCGAGCTATCACATGCAATGCCCGGCGTATGTTGGTCGCGATGTGTTGGGCCTGCCGGGAGCCCCTCTCGACGCAATTGGACTTCCCTGTAAACATGCCGCGATCGTCAGGAAGTGTCGGCGCCGTGGGGAGACGCTCCAGACGTAAACGAATCGCTATCGATTTAACTGGCCCCGTGGCACATCCGCGCTGGCCGTTTGGGTCGCGGACGGCGCCGGTGCGCGGCGCCAAATTAGCCCTTTTGCAATTTCAGTTATGCACGTTAACTGGAGGTGACGCATTGAAGTCGTTCGCCCACGTAGAGTCAAACTTAACAAATGTTTTCGGATCCGGCGTCAGACGCAAAGTAATAAAACTAGTTATTTCTCGAATCAGGTCACCATTGCTTTGTTTCGTTTCATTTTGTTTCGTTTTGTTTTTTTGGAGGTCGCCATTAATAATGCTGTTGTGAGTGTCACATCTTGATAGTCAGTAGATGCCACTGATGTCGGTAGCAATGCTACACATTCGTATTCATTTGGATGCGCTGGCCAATAAACGTTGTAGAAAATTCTGTCGAGGTGTCCTGCATCTTATGATCAGATGACTGTATTATATAGCGTTTAGTTCGTTGCATTTTTATTCTTCTCGACATCTTTCATCTTTTTTCTGACGCCAGAAAGACGCTGAAACCAATAAAGCCCAGTTTGTATTTCGAGTTGAAAATGACTTATGCAAACAATGTCTCGAAAGTGGCAATCGTTGCTTACCTGCAAAGGCCTAAAATCGGTGCGGTACGCTGGTACACGCCTAAAGTGAGGACTCAAATCCAAACGGAAAAATTTCTGAAAGCACGAGGAATAAAAAGCCAGAAAGGAAGGTCTCACGTGACCATTTGACCTAGGCTGGCCTGCCAAGGGCTGAGTAAATCAAATATGATTGATCTCATGTTGATCAGTACTATGGCTATTTAGCGCAGTTTTTGGATTTCTCCATCATCTTCCGTCCTCGAGATAGCTCTGCTGCTCTGAAGCCCTCTGCTCAGCAAAGTACAAAAATGCCTCCGGCCGTACGGTGGCTGAAAGAGAGGATTAACTGAGGGCTCGAGAAGTGGGCGTTTCAAATCCGCCAGAGTGCGGAGACTTCCTTCCTGCTCTTCGTGGTAACCGTCTGGTATTCATTACACCTGTCAGCTGCTTCTCCCACGGCATGTTTCTTTGATCACATCTTGGAGCAGAGGTAGTGTTCATTTGAGCAGGAATACGTCTGCTTTGCTTGCTTGCTTGCCATTCAAGATTTAGCCGAACGTGTTGCGCAATCGTCCTCTGTATTCATTTCGTACCGCGGTTGCAGTTGGTAGGAAGGGGTTCCATTTTTTGGTGTCCCATTTCCCTAAATCCATCGGCTTTTCACGACGGGGACTCGTCCGCTCGATGTGAACTGTGCTCGGTTGGACCCCTGTTGTCCTCTCCATTTCCATGATGTTTTACCAGCTCTAACATTTCCATCATTTTACGGTGTTTTGTTACCTACATCTACTTCATTTGAGTGGCATACAGACATTCTTCGTTTATTGAATAGCCAAGTTACAACATGGATGGAGTCAGGGACGTAGCCAAGGGTGGCATGGGGCCCATTCCCCTCCTCCCTGCCAAGCGGTCTACCCTAGATATTTAGCGATTTCACAGGAATACGGAATAGTGGTCATATATATGCTGCAAAAGCAAACATTATACGTTTTTCGTGGGTGCTGAATGTGAGGCCAGTTACATAAATTTGCCGCTTTTCCTACAAATTTCGTCATATGCCAGTAGCATATGACAAATTCCCCTTTTTCCTCCCCCTGAGGCGAATCCTGGCTACGTACCTGGATGGGGTGAGGTATAGAAAAGTATCGCCAGATACATCAATGAATAAATGACGATGTCTTGGCCGCGCCAATAACACGTGCCGCGTTGGTCGCCCGACTCCTCGTGTCGTCCGCATCAACGCCCACTGATTCGGAGAACGTCCCCGGCCGAGCGCGGAAACGCAGCGGCTTCCGTGCCGGCCGCCAGGTGGCGCGGTCGGCGCGGACGCGGCGCCCACCGGCCCCGGCGAACCCCTGGGTGCACCAGTTCCCGACACCCCGCGCCGCCGGACACTCTTCCCATTCCCACGCGGAACTGTATCGCAGGCTCCGCACTGCAGTCTGGGCTTCAGTGCCGTGGCAGCTGACTGCCAAAGTCGTAGGTAATTTGCCCGAACGGTGATCTGTTATATTGGTTTATTGTAATATATTATGCTACATATTTTACTTATGATTATTTATTTACCTATTTGTTTTGCGTCGTGGGCTCATCCCCGCTGCATGGCCAAGGCCGACAGGACTATTCTTGGGCCCAAAATCAAAGAATGGGAATATGCACGATGGATAAAACACACGCACACACACACTTCATGCGGAGCCTAGGAACAGGGAACATTACATTGTACACCGCGCTGTATAATATAGAATTCATATCATATACGGTATTTTTATGTTGTCATATCAGTGTGTGTATCTGTAATATATATATATATATATATATGATATATATATATATATATGTATATGTACGTATGTAATGTAATGATATGTATACATCTGTAATATATCGTTGCACTGTAGTTAGATGCTAGCGGAATTGGTTCCGCGCTGTGTTCCGAGACGGAGCGGTGAAGCGCCTCCTGGGCCCGAATGCAGCACATCCCAACGCAGGGTACCTAAAGGAGCCGAGAGACGCGGGATAAGAGCGCGATCCACGGGGAGGCGACGACGCGGTCGGCATCGCACGTGACGCAGTGGTCTGATCGCCGTGGTTAGTCGTTGCGCGGTTTGTAGTGGTTTGCGTCGTCGGCGGTAGCGGACGATGTTTTTTTTGTGGCGCGGTTTCGTGCAGAAGTCTTGGACCGAGTCGCGAACAAAACATGCACTGCGGCGAACACGAGGGTAAACGTTCCAGGCGGACAAGGGTAAGAAATGCTCAGTCCTGATTTCGCGACGGGTGAGACTGAATGTCGCCACGGTTGATTACGGCCTTGGTTGGCAGTCGGCTGCCGCGATATGCCGTTTTGTTCCTCTGCGGACGCCATGCAGCTGTCGCATGTCGCAGGTGCTGCACTTGCATCTCGTCCATCTCTCTGGTGACGGAGTGACAGCCTTATCTGTAGCTCCTCACTGGTCCCTTTACAAGGAGTGGTTTGTCATTAACACATATTCTTAGTTGAGAAAGTCAAGTCGAAGCTCGTAGTATTAGAAATGTCGATTTGTAACGTACATAATGCTCAAGGCCTCTATTTATACGGTGGAGTCTGAGGACGAAATCGCGCGGATTTCGTTTTTGTCGAATGGTTGCCGGCGAATAAAAGTTAGCAGAAGTGCTGTATTGCGTCATCATCACTGGATTTCATCAGTTTTTCGGTTATTGTTTTTTTTACGCTTAGAGGTGCTGTTCGAAAGTGAAACTGAAAACGTGATTTGCAAACTTTTTTCACCAGCGGAATCTGTTTCCTTAAAATCGATCGAGGTGGAATATTCCCTGGACCCTCATCATGGTTGGTTGTGCAACCATATTGGACGTTCTTTTTAGATTGCTGTTCAGTAGCTGCGCTCTCAAATATCGCATGGCTGAGTTTGAAACCTTCGCACGTGTTGCTTAAAAAATCTAGCGCAATGCGGTGACGGGTCACTAACCTATGACCCCTTTCTGGAGGTCATGTCATAGAGAAGTTACAATACGGTGACAGGAGTCATCGTAGAGCAAACGTTTTAAGTGTTTGACGGTGTCGTGCGGTATTCAGGTTTACATTTCCATAACACAGGCTTGCTCATGGGTGTCACCCATGGTGTCATTAACCTCCGCACGTGGATCATTACTTGGGTCAAAGTCATCTTGGGTAAAAATCACGAATTGAGGTCATTGGCCTTTGTTAACCTTTCATTGACGTCGGATGGATCACGAAGAAGTCCGAGGGGTTGAATTGCACAGTACAGCTGTTTTAGTCCCTGAACGTCGTCAGCAGCCGTTGTGGGCTCAACTTGAACAGCACACCATATGTTATATCCTATAGGAGCCCATAGGTACCATTGGATCCGATGGAAACTAGAGCCCACTGACATGATCTCTTTGAGGTCGCCTGAAGGTCACTGTGTGACTTAAAAGAGTTGGGCTGAATATCACCCTGTGGGTAAAAGACGAAGCTACAGAGTCGTTTTTGTTTCTTTGCTCTGTCTCGTCAGGTTTGGAAATGCTTAGCGGTCTGCCCCACTTGCTTGTGCTATCAAAGGTGGCAAACAGTGGCGGGTGTTACACTGTCGTAGGCAATCCTGACCGCTTCACGCTGCAGTGGCCATGGAACCCGGAGTCTGCGTGGGATCCACTGTCCTCAGAAGTTCGTCAGCGACGGCATTGGTTATTGAAGAGCAATCTGGTTCCCGGTCCCGGAACAACCCAGCTGCCCCCTCCCTCCTCCCACGCTCGCCACTTCGGCGAGGGCGCTCTTGTGCCGAGTTCGGCCGACCGGGAACGGCCCAGCGCGCGAAGCGGATGTGGGGAATGCAGACCCCGCTTCGACTTTAAACAGCCCCGAACAAATGACCCGGCTTCTTCTGTGCCCATTTCGGCGATGAGCTCGCCGACGCTCAGCGACGCCGGGAACGCGCGTGGGCGGCGTGTTCTGGCCGCCACCCACGACGGAGAGCTGTGATCTAGCTCCGTGGGGCGCCTGGCCGGGGATGGCCAGGGTTCGTTCAGGGGACCAGTCTGCGTCGACGGTCGCCGCCGAGGGATCGTCAGAATGTGGCTGTGGTCGTTCTCCTGGGAGTTCGTGGGAGTGACGCATCTCGCGGGCGACCAGATGCGTTAGCCGTGGTCCAGTTCTTCGGGGTCGCGGTATTGGCGTGGGCGGCAGAAACACCAGTGACGGAATGCCGATTGCTCCGCCCAGTCTTAGCGTAATCCTGTTGGCGAAATCTGAGTTCTGCTGTAAGCGGAGTCATCGAACCGAAAGGTTATTGGAGAGATATGTCGGCGATGCCGAAATGTCACAATGAAGGCAAGTGGTTGTAGATTCGACTTCGCTTTTCTGAATTTACGCAAACTGCTGAACGTACGCACTGCTGAATGTAAGCACATTTTTCACTGATTTAGCGCGGAATGGAAGGCTCAAATTATGCAGTTTGGCAGAAATGTTTTCTACTGTCTGAAATTCTCAAAAGAGTAGTGTGTTTGGCTTGTTTCGCAGGACGCCCATTTTTTCTTTTCTTTAATAAACTTTTGTTTTTTTTCATTGGTCAAGAAAAGACATTCCGTGACATTTTTTTTTAAAACTCTGAATTAACAGAACCGTGTAGGTTTGTTTCATAATCTCATTTGAATTTTGAAAAACCGGAAATGAGAAAAACAACTACTGAGCCATATGACAGAAAAGCTTCTGTTTAAAACACCGCAAGGGATTCGCTATCGGGTTGATCTGCCATTTCTTCGCCCGTGGTAGATTCCAGAAAATGGGACTCTGTGCATTAACCTCCGCACATAACGTAGCCGCCCTCCCGGCTTCACAGCCGGTCACCTCGGTGGCTTCCTACAGCTCCACAATTTAGCAGCCCCGGCAGAGCACGGCTCCACAATTTAACAGCCTCTACTACGTCCGGCGTGGAATGGCGCACTGTCGACGACAACCAGCGCCAGTTGACACTCCCGCCGTCAGATACCGGGCCCTCACTGGGTCACCGCGAGGTTACTCGCCCGTTTAGCGCCGCAGGGTAAACAGTCGGCGGCGATGTTAACGCAGACGAGAACTTTGCTCGGCGGTGGCCCGGCGGAAAGGTCGACAGGCGCGAAACTCGTTCACGTCGGCCTCCACCCGCAGCGAGTGTCCCGAAGGTCGTTGCGTGAAGAGTGGTGTCTCGTGAATTGTCATTTGTGAGGCCAGGAAATCGATTTGTGCGTGTGAAGGTCTCCTAAAAAGCTGCAAAATCCTGAGTATGAAAAGGACGCATTATGTTACCGTTTGATCATGTGACCGTTTTTTTAACCATTGACTTGGAGAGGTCTGTTTAACCAGAAAAGGACATACGAAATAATCAATAGGTTTCTTCATTACAAATGCGTTGTGCGATAAGTCGTCGTTACCTCGAAACTGTGATCAACCTAGTCCGTTTCCTTGGAAGGAAACGAAAGAAATGCCGCCTCTACTTTGGAGTACTCACATGAAAGTTGTTTTCGCAGAACGGCAAATCAGAGCCGAGGAGCTAAATCACGTTTCACAGACATCTGAATACCACTGTTTCGCAACGACACTTCATTGGGGCATGCTACGTCAAGCACACATTGTGCCCCCTGAACTGAAGCTGTTCGTCAGGCGACGGCTTTTGATGCAGCTCGCGTGAATCGATGTGGCATAATTTCCAGCACCGGATGTGTGGGGTAATCGAGGCGCTCCGATATACGAGTTTACCTGCGGTCAAACGGAGTCGAGACGTTTGAGCCACGATAGCCATGCTTTAGCCGGCAGTGTTGGAGGACGATTTTCAATGAATATCGCCTTTTAACCCTATTCCCGGCAGGGGAGGGGCTGAATCCGCCCCCTCTCGTTTTTTGCTTGCCAATTCCAGGCTTTTTAACGCAGCCTCACGAAACTTGGTGACTTTTCCTAGCTATTCTTTCTACGTCTGTGGCAAAATTTCAAAATTCTATTTTGCTCAGGGGCGGAGCAAGGCAACGTTTTTGGGAGAACCTCGGGACATTTTTGGCCATGTTGAGGGTAAAAGGAAAATGCCTGCCAAAAACAGCGTTTTTAAGATAGAACTTAAAAATTTATACGGATGTATAGCTAAATAGTTGGTTAATGTGCGGATACCATTTTGTTCATCTGAGGTCACTTTACAAGGCCAGGTCAAGATCAAAAGTCAAAATTTGGTTTTATTGCAATAATTTCGGCGCTGTTTTTTCAAATGCCAATCCCGGAATATATATGCCGTAGAAAGGTGCCCTCTACTCATGTATAAAGCTTCAGCTTGATATTAGGTCTGGTCACGGAGCTATAGCCTAAAATGTCAGTGCGCGTACTATATATCGCAATAGCCATAAAATGGAATTTGGAAGTAGAATGAACTGAAATGATTGAAAACGGGTACATATAATATTAAATGCACACGAGATCATTCCAAGTGCCCCAAGGTCACTTGAGGTCATTTAAGGTCAAAGGTCACAAGTTGATCTGAGGAGCATATGACCATGACAGTTCCCCCTTTTTCATGTCCCTGGCACCGCCTATGCTAACATTATACAAGCAGTGTGATACTATCTGCACTTCTTTAGCATAACATGACTAGCAGAAGCCAAAAAAGTGTTTTTTCCCCTTTTTTGTTCATTCAGTTGTTGAAAAACTAATCCTCCTGTTTTTGGAACCCTGTGAACGCCCATGAATTTTCTCAAAATATCAAATGTGTGTACCAGTGGTAGAAGTCCTGTCCTTGATATCTCGATTCATGCCAGTTTCATCGAAACCGGTCCATAAACAACGGAATTGTAAGAAGTCCAAAAGTACCCTGATTTTGACATTTTTGCCCCCCCCCCCTGTATCCACACGTTTCAAAATTTTGGAAATTTCCTTTGATAAAAATGTAGTTCACGTCATGGCAAATCGATTGCCGTTTGTTGCGATGAAATCGGATGTGTAGTTCTCGAGATCTCAGGGGGGGGGGGCCGAATCCGCCCCCTGCCGGGAATCGACCATACCGTCTGGCCCTCCGGGAATAGGATTAAAGCGCTTTGTATTTTATTTACGACTTTCAAGGCAAGGCTAGGGGGATTTCTCGTGTGTTTCTATTTGCCCATGTTCTGTTGTACGCTGCTACGTTACGCAGCCAGCAGACACAGGTCATTGAACGATTACAGCAGATCCGTATTTCGTCACATCATCGGGTGACTTCATAAATCAGGGTTTGAGTCACGTTTTATTATCGTTATTATCACTGTTTTTTAGCAGAACGATCGGTGAAAACACCAGCATCATCTTGCGGACTCGCCGAATCTTTTTCCGAAAAGGCCATCAAGGCGGAAAGACGAAACCTTTGAACAAAACCCTTCAACCCGCGCCCAACCGGCACCCTGACATGGGTGGCCGGAGCCCGTGTGGGAGGGGGCTAGGTGGACGACTCCCTCTTTCTTGCGAATGGAACGTCGGAAAAATGATACTTATACCGGAAAGGTCGCCACGAGTACGTTCCAAAGCACTAAAAAAAAAATTGGAAGATTTTGAGAAAATGCTTTTTTTGCCTATATATGTGAAAAATAGTGATTTTTGAGAAGAGCTGATCCTTCCCTGATAAAACTAGAGCAATTCTGATTATTGTAAATTGGATCTGATAGTAAATTGGAAAGCAAATAGAATTTACATTACAGTGACATATAATTCATAACATAGACATCATCACGTATCGCGCCATGTGGCCTAATATAATGCCATTTTTTATTTTGCTATATATGTAAGGTCTGCGCGTCGCTGGCGAATTGTCGTCCATGTATGCCTCCAAAACGGTAGAAATAATTTGCACGAACATTTTTTTTTTGGTGCCGACATACTAGAACACAAACGACCCGACGTGACCTTACCCGATCTTGTGGCGTGACTTAACATTCAGTCGTTTGCTGTATTTGGTGTTCTGTCCAAGATTGATAACAGTGCAAACAAAAGGGGCAGGGAGTACCTTTGGAATAAAACCCCTTGGGTTCCACAGCCGTGACCGTTAGGGTGTTGTAGAAAGTCGATCATGTGACCTGACCTGACGTAGAATCATGGCCTGATTTGAGGCACTCTTGGGTTCCATCTTTCGGTGCCTAGATCTGCCACTGACTCATGAAAAAAAACTAGAGAGATAAAGCTGACATCCGAATTGGCATTCAGCTTCTAGAACGGTGACCGCGCATGACCTAGGTGACCTACGGTCATTTCACGGCGTGGAGGCGTATTGGCGCAATTTTGAATCGTAAAGTCGACTTCAGTGCCTATTTTTACATCTGAGATCATCAGACCGGGGTTAAAGACTCCTTTGTGTCAGTTTACGACAGTGGGACCTAACCTGACCCCTTGACGCTTCATGAGGGTCAACACCATATGTCATGTTTAGTGGCTTTATTGGCCCAGGAATGCATTTACGGCACCAACAATGCATTCCAGCTTCTGCCGCCTCGCATGACCTCAGGTAAGTTGGGGTCATTTCACGGTTTGGAAGCGTGTTGATGCAATTTTGCTCTGAAAAACCAACTTCCTTGCCTATTTTTCCCTTGGGGATCATCAAAACGGGACTTTAGACTCAACTAATTGGCCCCAAATGTGACTTTGCCTGACCTCATGACCCTTCATATGGGTCAACGCCACTTGTCATGTTTAATGACTTCGTTGACCCAATAATGCATTTCAGGCACCAGCGAGCCAATGAAAAGGTAAAAAATCCTTAGAAATAGGGAAATAGGGCAGGAATTGAGCTGACCTCAGGTCTTTGAGCTTGACATTGACAACACACTCAAAACAGCATAATGCCTAGAAAGTCGTCGACTACCATCTCTGAATGTTTTAGGTCGACCAATCACAGGGCGTGATTTGGAGGAAACTTTAAATTAGATACGAGGTTGACATCTTGTACGTGACCTAAGCCAGTGACCTGACACGATCGGAAGTTGAAAACTCCACGGGACGTGTGCAAAGAATGTAATAAAATGTACTGGGAATTTCAGCGCGCTGTTAGCCTTACCCCCTTGGGCGAGTGCTAACATGGCACGGTGTCCTAGATTCTGTAAGGGTCAATTTCTACAAGCACAACGCAGTGAGAGAGATGTGGGCAGTGGAATTGAATTTCCAAAAAAAAATCATGTGGATTTCTTCCAAACAATCATAGCCGATTCCGAGGTAGAGCATACAACAGCCCAAACATCTCCACACCAACCAAAGGTCAGTCTCACTCAGGATGTTGAAAGGCCGGCTATGCTTAGATTAGCGCACAGACGCGGCCGGTAAAGTCTTCCAGAAAACTAAGGTACGATACTTGGGCCGTATCTTGTCTTCAGTACATCGCATACATAGCATTGTGCGTCGTTTTGTTCCCGATGGTCGTTGTTAGTTGGGTATAGAGGGGGTGAGAATTAAAAAGAATGTTTGCCTTTAGCACATGTTCCGAAATGAGATAGCTAAGTTGGAGCTTGTGGTCTAAGAAACTGATTTATGATTATGCAGTACATTGAAGGAATCTCATAACAATTTCCTTCGAATTTCCTGTTATCATGTTCATTCGTGTCCTGCTGTCAGCTGTGCCGTTGCATGATGATGGGATCCTCTGCAGGCCAATGAACGTTGACGAGAACCTGAACTCTGTCGTGACAGGTCGGTTGCGTCAGAAGCAACATCTTCCGAGTCAGCTTCTGCCCAATTTCGTTATTTGTTGCTTATGGGTGATTTTATTTTAGGGGAGTGCCGAATACGTGGTCATTTACATTGTTCGGATGACTCAAAGCTAGTTTTTTTCTAAGTCGACCAGGTTGGAATATTTTCCTTCAAGCTTATTTTGTTAGCGCATATTTTCGCAGTAGCCAAATCGGTGGCGACTTTTCAATATTGTTTCGTCCACGATAGCTGTAACACCTTGAATGCTCCGATTACGTATGCATTGCGTTGCGTATGCATACGTATGCACTGCGTTGTTACATGAGATGGGGTGCAGAAACAGTGCTGTCGCCAACGGCACGGTACTCCAATGGCTAGTGGCACGGCTCCCCCGTGTGCCATTAACTTACCTCGTAGGGCGTGGGCGTAGGCGACGACGGGACCGCCACCGTAGTGGGCCGACCCCGTCCGGCGTCGCCCATCGGTTCCGACGATGACGCTATCGATGATGCGGCTCACCCGGCCCGGAAGCGGCGGGGGCGGGGGGAGGGGGAGGGGCCTCCGGGAAACGGACTCGGACATGGTGGGGCGAACCGAGGTCGATATGCGGGCTGTGTCCTCCCACACCTGCGACAGGAGTGTGGATGGGCGTCGACTTGGAGGGCGGGCGGGGGGGATCGCACGCGGCGCCGCGCGGAGTGGGTGGGGAGGCGGGCGAAGCGAAGGAGGTGGCGGAAAGAGGCAGCTTGCTGGATTACGATGAGGGGCGTAGTTGTGAAACTTGCGGCAGCTGGCAGCGTTCTTTTTTTAATAGATGAATGTGAATGAAAACCAGACTGGACTGCCACGCACTGAATCGGACTGATCGGACGGTTCTCTCAAACTGTGAACTCACCGGTTCGAGCATGGCCACGTGGCTGGTTTAGTTCATTAGCCGGAACCAGATGACGAGTATCGGGGTTCTGCACGGCTGGTTTCGAACGTTTCAGTACGGCATTTCTCCACAGGTGTAAAAGACAGTCCCGTATTCGATTAATGCTGTTAAAATTCTGCCGCTGCCCAACAAGAGTTGATTCATTAGCCAACATAAGACTGTGGGGAACATTGAACGCCCAGATTCAGATGTCGTCACCTTGTGTACTCATTCATCCATTTTCCATTCGTGCACGAAAACATCCAACTGCGGACTTTGATATTGAAGATGGCTTTGTTATTACACCACGTGTTTTCCGACGCGGTGAGGTCGTTCAGTATGTCGCGCTATTTTCGACAAAGAGCTTTGTTCAGAGAGTTAGTTTTAACCCTCTTGACTACGGCAAAACCGACGTGCTGGACGCCAATTCCCATTTCAGCACCGCAAAAATGATTTATTATTATATTGCGCAGTCTTCTTTGTGCCACATCTGGAATATGTGACCACTGGGCTGAGGGCAGACCATTGGTCGATGCCAAAGACGACTGGAGGAAGTAGTGTGGAATATTAGGGGCCTTCCATTACTGAGACTTGATATTTTGAAGGGGTCCATGGCAGCAGGGGTCACAGAAGATGACTTTCTGTCACTGAACCGAGACGTCGGTCCCCAGTTCGCCACAGGCGTAACCCCAAGTCTTCATTGGGGCGGCGAGATGGAAAGCTGCCGACCTGAAGTCAGGTGAAGGCACGGAGAAGCCGAACGCGTTCTTTTTCTGGGATGCAATGATGATGTGATGATTGTCTTCACGGTGTTCCTTCGCATTGTCTTGCGTGCACTTGCATCACAATCATTGGCTCCGCTGCGCCTCTACCTGGATTCGAACCGGCGACCTCCGTATCCCGAGCTCGGTGTTCTGCCCATTACTTTACAGACACCAGGTGGCTGCGCCGTCTGTCGAAGGTATCATTGGACAAAAGGAGAGAATATATTTCGCCTTTGACCTAATGTATTTCTGGAATTGCCAATCCGAGTGGAACCAAACATTTGTAAATAATATACAAAAGGCAAAAGTTTATCAGTGAGCTCAGGTTTTGTCACTAAACTTTTCTGAGACAAACAACAATGTTCCATATTGACAAGGCTTCTGGTCTACAAGAAGTCTGTGGCAATATTTCTAGGTTACAGCTGGGTTAGGCCTCGTAAAATGGGCCGATGTTCGGACACACGGACAAGGCTTTGCTGTTTGAAATGCATGTGTCACCTCGGACTGTCACCGGGCAGCTAAGCACGGTCAGGAAATCCCTGGTGACAGTAAGGCATGAGTCCTGCTAAAGCCAGTTCTTTCTGCTTGAAGAACGGATCCCTGCCTCCGAGAAACGAGTGCTAGATTACGACATCGTTGGTCTCCGAACGCAACTGAAACCATCAACCCTGAAGAAATTCACGCGGATAATTTCAACGGGAGTTATTGAACGAGCGCCAGGCTAAATATTATTTCAAGGCCGTTGACAAATGATTTATTTCTGTGTAACTAAAGAGCATGCTGTATCATTTATTTCTGTGTCCGACGGTGTCTGTGCATCCGTACAATTAATGGCCACTGCTTATCAGTGTTATATGCAGCGTTTCACATCCACACTGGGTTTTCCCAAAAAGAACGCTGTTCGGTGCAAGTCCAGATGGTTCAGACAAATCCAGTGCGACTGAATATGCTTTGATTGTGGAGTGAGGAAATGTTTGCCTTAACTTATCCACCTTAGCCATGTGTACAGAAGCTTTCGACTCGTTCCACACCATCTTGGTAGCCGGCATCTGAGGAGTCCTTGAGACGCGGATCGGGTGCGATTTGTAAAAGCCCGGATTTACATTCGGCTGTTCTAAGCTTGGTGAGCCCCCAGGAAAGCGGCACCGGGCGTAATGCCTGGTCAGGATACAGGGCCGTTAATGGTAGAGAACGTCATGCGCTAAACCCATGATTTGTACATTTTCAGCAGCGTTTTTGGCAGTGTGTAATTGCGCAGTTATCTCAACCACCTCAAGACTGATTGTTACCTACTTTCTACGCCGAGCTTGTTAAAAAAGCTGTCCCAGCTAAAAGCAAAACGGATAGTCTCGTTAAGGCCGGTGGGTGGCGTGGGTGGACGGTGCGGCCGTCGGACGAGCCTGGCCGTCCATTTGGCGGCGCTGGTCCGCCGGCGGGGGCGCCCGTGCTCGCCTGCCCACCCCCGGTCAGGTGTTGGCCCTCCGCCCACGGAGCCGGCCCAGATGGATGACGATGTCCGTGCAGAGAGCACGCGATGGATGGCCGCTGTATCTGCGGGCGCCGCTCGGACCCATGGCCTGCACCGTGCCCTGCGTGTTCGGCTCACTGGGATGGGGTGACGCGAACGCGACGGATTGTGAACGCCGCTGCGCTGACCGTTTCGGGCATTGCCGGGAGGCGTTATGTATGTTATATTGGGTCAAGAAAGCAAAAAAGTGGCTTGCTAGAAGCGGTAGGCTGGAGATAACCGAGTAAAGCGCCTGCATTGCAACCTTACTTCCGTACTTTCTTGTTGTGAATCCCGTTGCGTGTCTCAAATCAATAGTCAATGTTATCGGTACTCAGTCTGTTGCTACAGAGGTCAGGACATAGGTTTCGCGTCGTCTGTCTTGGAGGCCTGGAGTGTGCAAAGCTGCAGACTCTTGCAAGTCTTCTTCCGCGTCTCATTCCACGAGCGCCTCGAACAGCGCGAACCCGGGCCGACCTTGCCTGGCGTCTGGCGGCGGCGTGCCGTCAGTGACGGCGCGGTGTTCGGGAGGGCGTCTACCGGGGGCGACCACGGCGCGGCAGGGTCCGAGGCGCTCGTGGCCCGCCTGGCGCGAGCGTATGGCGGGCGTCGCCGGTTACCGCCAGACTGAAGGAGAAATCCACGCCCGATCCATCAAATCCCGAGGTCCGCGTTTCCCGGGGAGGTGGCGTCACCGCCGGCTGAATGCGACGGAGGCCCCTCGCCGCCCGCCGCCGCTCACCGTCGCTCTCCTCCCGTTCGCCGGGGCCGTACAGGCGGCGGAGGAGGCGGCGGCCCCTGCCCCTGACCCCGCCACGGGAGCCTGAATGCCTCCTGACCCGGAAAACGCGCCTGGCCGCCGCTGCTGCGTCACGGCAGCAGCGTCTCGTGTGAGTCGCAGCGCTTGGGTGCAGCGGACGTCGGGCCCGTGACTCTCGGATCTAGGGTGCCTAAGTCAGGTTCAGAAGGTAGGAGAACTGATCTCTCGAAGAACTGTGGTTTCGTGAGGCCACTGCTAGTTCATACTCAGTTGCAGCAGGCAATGCGTTTTGTAAAATGACCAATTCGTGTGGAATCGGTCTGCGATTTCAGGGTGAGAAAAGTACCTTCCACTTGGTGAGAGAATGATTTGCAATTGTGTGACAGGGCCGGGTACCCCCTGTTGGACCCGCGGAATGCTGTTAGATGTTTGTTTTGACGTTGAGACCGCGTCTGTCGGCTGGGTGTCTGGGTGACGCAAGTGCACACCGCTCCGGACATGGGAGCGGTCTTCTTCGGGGTCCGAATCATTAATTCAGTCAGAGCTATGTTAGGGGGGTCAAGATGCTGAGACGTGGCTCGAAAATTTCGGAACCAGACTTCTGAAGCCAAACCGAAGTAGAATCGTTGTAAAATTTGATGCGAAGGGTATCAGTTCAGCTCTCTGACACGTCCTCTGGCTTCGCCATTGGGCTCGGTTGGCATCAGAGTCACCGCATGGCTTGCCATTTTGAGGGGCAAGGTATGAGGAAAATGAGGTAAAAGAAAGAAGGAAAGTCGGCGATGATGATTACAGTAACGGGAACCTTTTGTTCGGAGCTTGAAACATAGGTTAGCGGGAATAGTGCCATAAATCCACAGAACTGTTCTTTATCGTGCATGGTGTCTAGATTCATAATGCGGTCTTATTCGGAAATTCATGCATGTCGATATGGATGGTCCGTTTCTGTCTGTCATGCTAACCACGCTACTTTTGGTCGGAAACCTGTTTACAAGTTTCAGTTCGTTTTTGTGGGCTGATGCAGCATTGTATCACATTCATGACTTGTCTCCTTTACAATCAGGTTGGTGATGCATGCCTATTCCTCGTAGACACGTATGTATGCTCACGCATAGACCTGGCTAAATAGGCAGCTGAGCATGCAAAACACGGTGCTAGCGCTTGAATGGTATGCACCTGGCTCTGCCAGCTGCTTTTCATGTGTCCCTTTGACTGATCGTATCCGGCCAGACGCTCTGTCGGAGAACCTGTCCGCAATCCAGCCAAGGCCAGCTGGACGGCTCCCAAACGGTATCTCGACCCTCCTGACACACCGCAGTCGCATTATGCTCGTCAGGACTTTTGCGGCGAAAAATTTGCAAGAGCGGGGCTGGGCGAGTGACTGCGCGAGCTGGCCCGACGGTAACGCCCTGGAAATTTACATCCGGAAATCGAAGCGGCGCCCTTGGATTCCGTACATTCCGCCGGCGTTTTTGTTCCGCTAAACGGAGCCGCCCTTGACCCAGTGGAGCGAGTTTGGGTGCATCTGCGAAATGTCAGTTCGACCGCCACGGCAGCCGTCCCGCGGGGCCGGCCTGCACGTGGCGTCGGCGGGCTGCACACTTCCGACCGAAACGTCGGCCCGACTTGCTCCCTCGGGACTGACTGGCCACCATTTCCGGCGGTTCTCCCTCATGAATACAGCTGCTGGAACCGATCGCCAGTTCACGCTCCCTTTGTCGGTCGCCTAAAAGGGAATTTATTTTTAGACCAACGCTGGCATTTATACTAGAAATTGCCTTTGGATGGGCGGAGCCCTCATGTGATTTGCAGGGGATGGCGCGTGCGCTTTTTTCCAGTCAGCTCGTCTTTTACCACGGCGAGTTCCATCTTTACAGTGGTGATATATCAGACCGGTGGTTTAGCGCTCTTTGTTGTTTTATACTGCTGTTTGCGTTTTTTTTTTTTTTTGCTGAGGCGTTAGTAAATAATAACATCTATAGAAATCAGCCTCAGCGGTGCAAATTCGAGGAAGTGAACGTGGCTGTTTAACCCTATTCCCGGAGGGCTAGACGATATGGCCGATTCCCGGCAGGGGGGGCGGATTCGGCACCCCCTGAGATCTCGTGAACTACCTGTCCGATTTCATCGCAACAAACGGCAATCAATTTGCCGTGACGTCAACTACATTTTTATAAAAAGAAATTTTCAAAATTTTGAAATTTGTGGATACAGGGGGGCAAAAATGTCAAAATGGGGGGTACTTTTGGACTTCCTATAACTCCGTTGTTTATGGACCGATTTCGATGAAACTGGCATGAATCGATAGAATATAAATAGGGCTTTTACCATGGGTCCGCAAATCTGAAATTTCAAGAAAATTCATGGGCGTTCACAGGGTTTCAAAAATAGGAGGATTAGTTTTCTAACAACTGAATGAACAAAAGAGGCAAACACCCTTTTTTTGGCTTCTGATAGTCATGTTATACTAAATAAATACAAATCGCATTACAATGTTTGTATAATGTTAGCATAGGCGGTGCCAGGGACATGAAAAAGGGGAACTGTCATGGTGACACGTTTCTCAGATCAACTTGTGACCTTTGACCTTAAATGACCTCCAGTGACCTTGGGGTCACTTGGAATGATCTCGTGTGCATTTAATATTATCTGTAAACGTTTTCAATCATTTGAATTCACTCTATTTCAAAAATTTCATTTTACGGCTATTGCGACATAGGGTACGCGCACTGACATTTTAGGTCATAGCTCCGTGACCCGACCCGATATCAAGCTGAAACTTGGTACACAAGTAGAAGGCACCCTTCTACGTCATATATGTTCCGGGTTTGGCATTTAAAAAACGGCACCGAAATTATTGCGAAAAAACAAATTTTGACTTTTGACCTTGACCTGATCTTGTAAAATGACCTAAGATAAACAAAATTACATCTGCACATTGCTCAACTATTTAGCTATACATCCATATAAATTTTTAAGTTCTAGCTTTAAAACTCTGTTTTTGGCAGACATTTTCCTGTTACCCTCAACATGGCCAAAAATGGCATGAGGTGCCTCCCAAAAACGTTACCTGGCTCCGCCCCTGAGCAAAATAGAATTGTGAAATTTTGTCACGGCGCGTAGAAAGAATAGCTAGGAAAAGTCACCAAGTTTCGTGAAGCTGCGTCAAAAAGCCTGGAATTGGCAAGCAAAAAACCCGAGGGGGGGCGGATTCCGCCCCCCCTGCCGGGAATAGGGTTAAGCGGAAAAATGTTTCATTTTGCGGTAGCGGATGCATGCGTTCATTAAGACCTCAAAGTGCCCCTGTGACGGCCCGTTCAGGCTACCGATAAGTATATCCTTTCAGTGATTTTATTAATGTCTTCGTCGAACCCATGCTTTCCGTCCTAAACTTTCCCGATCAAGGCAGGTCACGGCGAAGATGACCTTTGACATTGCCAGCCACTACGGCAGTGTTTGGAAGATCGAATGTTGGAGTCCTCCGGAGCGGTTCGCCGGTCGCGACGTTGGCGTGCATATGGACCTGTCACACGACCTAGCTGGCCGACGCCAGTCTGTGAATGCCCCGTCCGGTACCGTCCACAGGTTTTGGGCAGGCCCTGGTCGTGTCTCGGTTCGTGCTGCTCAGCTTGGTCCAAAACATATCTTGGGCTCAGCCAAGTACGGACCGCTGCGTGAACTCCGTCGGACGTGCACAATGACATCTTCGGGGACGCGTACTTCGAAAGATCTGGGCGAGGACGTCCATACAGTGGTGGCAGTGGGACATGGTTTTTTACGTCAACCGTGACACGGTAGCCGGGCGTTGTGGTCGCTGATCGCTGAGTTCCGGCACCATGACGGGTGTTATGCACGTGACGTTTCGCCAGTCGAACTCGGGCCTGAGCGGGCTTAAAGGATTGATTCATTTTGAAATGTATGGCGTTTTGGTCAGGATACCGAGCGGGGGGAACGGGGCTTGTGGCTGTTCGCCTGCGATGTCAGTACGGTTTTTGATACGGCCATGAAACCAGGTGATTTTTCCTAACATTCTTTTCCGGATACACTGTAAAAATTAAGTTTTCAACTTGATGGGAAGAGAGACGAGTTTTTAGGACACCTGTTCAGCCGTTTCTTGCTACTTTTCAAGGCAGAGCACTCCACGTGCTCTGTTCGATGTTACGAAAGTCAGGTTACCATTTTTCTGCAAAGCATCTATACATTTTACGCCTCACGACGTATCTGCTGCATGTTACGGGCGCATTGCCGTATCCGTGGGAGGAAAGAGAGGCACTGAAGATATCACTTTCGTCAAAGCATCTCATCTACATTACGAGACCGAGGACAAAAATACCAACATTTATTATGCTTTGTTCATCCTTTTTATCCATTTTGATATGGAAAAACAGCCTTAAGACAGCGGGGGGATCTAGAGGTCCAAAAATGGACACACAGTATACCACAAACCTAACGTCCGTTTAACGCGATCACAATGACGGCACGGGACTACTCCGTGACTTGACATGAAGAAAATATTGCTTTTTCCAAACATATAACTTGTGGTGCATATTGCCAGGGGCGGGTCGAGGAAACCCTGTTTGGGGCCCATATATCGCGCCAAACACCACAGGATCGTTCTGAGCATTGCAAAGAAGAGTGATGGTTGCGCAAAAAAACATTTGATCCCGTTTTCACATTTCTGGCGCCGTCACTGGTAGCTATTAGATATATAAAAATGTACGCTAGGTCACAGCAACGGTTCTCAGCACGTTTTAGGCCCCATCGACATGTAAAAACGTCCAGGCGAGATGGTAGCAATCATTGCTCCCCATGAGGGGTTCACAGTAGCACCAGTGATGTGTGCTGTAATGTATACCACCGTGTTGTAATGTATACCATCGTGTCAACATAACAGCACGCTCTCGAGTCAGGCATATGCAGGCACGATGTTTGACCCGATATAGACACTTCTGTATACGTTACAAATCAAGGCTCGGAACTCCCATTTTTCGTTCCTGGCACGGCCATTGTAAGCCAATTTATATATTTGCGCTTCGAAGTAAAGAAAAGGGCCACGATGGCTCATTTCGGGTCTTTTCAGACTGCAAAAATTCGTAAAAGTACAGAACATGATGCATTGTACATTATCCTCCCATGTATTGTTGCTGAATACGACTTTTAAAAGTATTTCAAGATATCTTAGTCTTAAAAACATGTTTTTGACCTTTGGCTCCCATTTCCAGTTTTTCTAGCGAACCGTTTGCTAACAATATCTGGTCCATTTGTGACCAGTGGACAAAATACAAAGCCCCCATTTTTGGTTCCTGACATCGCCTTTGTAGATATTTTGTATTCTGAAGCTCGTAGAACTGTAGATTAGGACGCCGTGGCTCGTTTGAGCCGTTTTCCAGCAAAATCGGACGGTTAGTTCCGAGAAGGAGGGTAAAACAAGCTCTCCCAGCGAGATTTAGCTGTAAAATTTAGCTCCCGGAATAGGGTTGAACTGAAGCCGGGATCTGGATACTTACGACGCACTGCTTTATTGCGGAGACTCCTTACTCATGAGCCTAGTGGGCCCTAATAAACCATTAATAACTGAATGTGAATAAATAGAATATGTAACGAAGAAATTCATAAATATAACAATAGATGTGGAAATGAAAATGATAATATATGGATGGAAATAAATATACCAAAAATATAAATATATGAAATAACTATTTTTTACACGTCGACTTTGGTCTGGTTTCGTGGAATGCCTGTGAATAATGTCAGAAGTAATGAAATAAATTGGCGAAGAATTGGGTAATATATAAATGGGTAAGGTAAAGGTACCCTAAAGCTCGTAATACCAAAAAAATGCGAAAGGAAATTAATTCATCCAATATTTTGGTCATGGACCTTCTTCAGGGCTAGTTAAAAACAAAATAATGAGAAAGAAATATCTCTGAGAAAACCTCGTGGCCGAAAAAACAGGATGGATTCATTCTTTTTGCTGATATGAGCTGACGGTTATCTTTACCTCACCGAACTGTAACGGCGGTGTTGGGTTCAGCAGTACGGTATATTAACCCTATTCCCGGAGGACTAGATTCCCGATTCCCAACGCGGGAATCGGCCATACCGTACTGGCATGACAGTACGGTATGTCTGTCATGTCATGGGATGGCATGACAGACATACAGACAGACAGGTAAAATGGGAGGAGGTGGATTAGCCCTCCCCCCGAGATCTTGACGACTACACATCCAATTTCATCGCAACAAACGGCAATCTATTTGCGAGGACAAAAACTACATTTCCTTAAAAAGAAGTTTTCAAAACTTTAAAAGGGTGTATGCAGGGGCAAAAATATTAAAATAGGGGTATTTTTGGACTTCTTATAACTCCATTATTTATGGACCGACGTCGATGAGATTGGCATAAATCGAGAAAATATGAATGGGACTTATTGTTATATATTGCGATATATTATTACCAGTGGTACGCACATTTGAAATTTTGAGAAAATTCGTAAATGTCCGCAGAATTTCAAATATAGGATTAGTTTTTCAAGAAGTGAATGAATAAAAAAGGGAAACACTTTTTTGGCTTCTGCTTGTCATGTTGTGTTAAAGAAGTACAAAACGTATCACGTTGTTTGCTGATGATAGCATAGGCATGATAGCTGGGACATGAAAAAGGGGGAACTGTCATGTTCACATATTCTTCAGATCAACTTGTGACCTTTGGCCTAAAATGACCTCCAGTGACCTTAGAGTCACTTGGAATGATCTGGTGTGCATGTAATATCATCTGTAAACGTTTCCAATCGTTTGAATTCACTCTATTTCAAAAATTCCATTTAACGCCTATTGTGATATAAGGTACGTGCAATAGCAATTTAGGTCATAACTCCGTGACCCGACCTGATATCGAGCTGAAACTTGATACGCAAGTAGAGGCCACGCAACGTCATATATATTCCGGCATTATTGGCATTTAATAAAATAGCGCCGAAATGATTACTATAAAATCAAATTTTGACTTTTGACCTTGACCTGGCCTTACTAAGTGACCTCAGATGAACAAAATTGTATCTGCACATTGCCCAACTGTTTAGCTATACATCTATATAAAGTTTTAAGCTCTATCTTAAAAACGCTTTTTTGGCAGTCATTTTCCTTTTGCCCTCAACAGGGCCAAAATGGCTTCTGGTGCCTCCCAGAAATGTTGCCTGACTCCGCCCCTGAGCAAAATAGAATTTCGAAATTCTGTCACGAAAAATTGCTGTAAAAAAGTCACCAAGTTCCGTGAAGGTGCGTAAAAAACCCTGGAATTGGCAGGCAAAAAACCCGGGGCGGATTCAGCCCCCCTTGCCGCGAATAGGGTTAAAGAAATAAAAACGTAAATATGGAACATCTTTGCTTCAGATATCAAAGCATATAAGGCAGGGGATCTCCCACGTACCGAGGTCGCCCCGACACACAAGTCCTGCGGTCTGGGCGACGATATCTCGGTCGGGTCCTGGCGAGCGTCTTTTCTGGCTGTCTGCCACAGACCAAATATGAGCCGAGCCTGCTGTCGCTTGCCGCGAGGAGGGTGTGCTTATTGATTCTGGCGAAGTCGTGGCGGGATTGATAGCGTCTTTCGGTCATGTATCTGTCACGACCTGAAAGGGGTGAGTTGTCAAAACATTCGAGAGGAAACAAGGCTACTGGGAGCTGCAGTATTTGGATTTTCAGACCGACGTTGCTTCTGGTCGGTCAGTCCTGGTATGATGTGGTCCAGATTATAGTGAGACCGTCACGCAAGCAGCAGGATATCGATGGCATGACGGAATATAATTAGATTGGGCCTAGAGGAATAATGCGGGAGACGACACCGGCGTTCATTGTTTCGCGCTGGACATAACGTGGTTTGGTCTTGATGCACCTGCGTCTTGTGAGAATTTCATACTAGAACTGTCAGTCTCCATGTGGATTGTCATTTCTGTTGTCTGTCAAGCGTCTTAGAAGCATAGAAAAACTCTCCGTCTCTTGTGGCGTTTCATAGTGGGGATGATAATTCAATGAGTTCATTTTCAAATCGTTCATAGTTTCATAGTTTCATAGTTTCAGATGCCCCATACATGCGTATGGGGCATCTGACGGTCATCTGTTGGACTTTCATGCATGGGCTTTCATAGGAAGTCTGCCAGTCCTTGGATGGGCTTCCAAAGCGTGTCTGTCAAGCCTGTGGTGGGCTTTTATGAGACACCTGTCATAGCCTTGACGGGCTTTCACAGCGGATTTGCGGGGCCTCCTGCGAGGCGTTCTGTCGGCGGATACCGCACCCAGAGATCCCCCTGACTGCGCAGCTGCGGCAACAAAGTCCTGACCGAGCCTGTTTAGACTGCCGCTGAGTGCCGGGGTCACTGGCGCGTGCAGCCGGCCGGCAGGCATCACCTCTGCGGCGTCCGAGGGTCACGGCTACTGGCCGGGGCCGGTATAGTGACGCCAGCGCCGCCGTGACGCACTTTTAGGCGGGACTGCGCCGGTACGTGTGGTCGGTTGGTGCGAGATTTGGAAACCCGCTGGACTGGGTTTTTTCGTGGCGAAGTTGTCGGTCTTTCAGCGCCTACGACGTGCGAAATGGCGGGACGCTGTCGCGATCGGTAGCCCAGTTGGGCAGGGCGCTCTTCCCGTCTTCCCGTCCTTGCGAAACGGCTTGAGTCCCTTGGCTCTCGATGACAGCTGGACGGTGGCGTAGAGAGCCAAAGTGCCAAATGCCAGTTGGTTTTGGTGAATGGGTTGTTTGGCTGCGTTCTGTCTTAAAAGTTCTGATCTTCATCCAAGTGTTGATGTAAATACCTGTATAATTAGTACAGTTTTCAAGATATCCCGATACACAGAATTAACACAATTAACTCCAGTGGATGATAGGTCAAATGGGTCGTGAGAAATCACGCCGAGTGAACCGAACTAAGTTGAGGTAACGTTCGGTCAGGAAAATTGTGCTTAGATAGGTCTAGTAAAGCCATATTAAGCCTGTTTGGTGCTGGGGGGATTCTCACCCCTCCAGTTTGCTGTTTGCGTTCCCGGGCTTTTGGGAGCTGCTTCAAGAAACTTTGTGGCCCTTCCCAAACATGATATTGCATGTTGTAACAAAATTCCAAAAATTCACCTCCTCCAGAGGCGGTTTCAGGCTACGTTTTTTGGGATGCATGTTTGAGAAGTACCGCACTTTCTGGAGATCGCGCATTTGTGCGTGTTCATATGCGGTTTTGATGTTCCTTGTAATGTCTCGGAGAGTTCCAGTGGTCGAAATATTTGTAGCCTGCACACATTCATTTATTTTTAACAACACTGCTGGTCATTGGTAGTTTCAGAGGCGTGTAAAAGGGTATTTATATTTTCTGATTCGTAGTAATTATGACTCATTGTATCAATAAAGCAAGGGTAACGAACCATAGACATATTTATCCTTATTTACGTATATCATCTGTCTTCGGCGCACATTTTAACAAACAGCATGTTTAGTGGGCCCAACAGACATCTGTCTTTGTAATTGGTTTGGTTAGTTCCACATATATTACGACCAAATACCATACGGTTTAATAAAAATGAAAAATGAGAGGTGGCTGCAGGGTGATGTAAAGGCGTGTATTTTATTTTTCCTCTTCCTGAGACATTGCGATTCGATTTACGGAATAAAACACACTAACACCATGCAGTTCTTTACCCCTATTTGGGGTGCCTGGATCCGCCTATGAGCACTTGCATTGTGTGCATGGTATGGCATGTGGCACATACGGCAATGTTTTCTTGACACACGTAATTGCACCAGATTCAGAACATGTAAAAAAAAACTTGCATTTTCCAAAGGAATTACCCCCTTGTGTATGCCCTGGTAACGCCTATGATTCTATCATTTCAAAATGTGATACGTTTGTAGGCTAAAAATGCGAACATCAGGCGCGATACAAAATAGCATTCACGTCATGTTTGAATATGATGGCCGGTTACCAATAGTTCACGTATAACGGATACCCCACTTTTTCTGCTAACTGTGTTCGCCTATGAGCATTCCTTATATGTCTGTGCGATGACATGTTACACATCAGAATTTTTTTCCCGAACTCAGGTAAGCTCGTGAGACTTACGATGTATTGTAGAATGAATTAACGTTTCCCAAAAACGTCCATCTCTTTTTATGCGCCCCGGTTACGTCTATAAATTTTGAAAATCAGCCTCTTTCTAATGCATATGATAGACGTATCAATTTTCGATAGAATGGCATGAAGTAGAACAGTGTTGAACATAAAATGTGGTCTGAAAGCTAGTATTAATAAGCCCTTAATAATAAGCAAACCTTCATTTCGCCCCCGTCCCGTTTCCCTATCTCCCCCGCTCAAATTTCTCAACATTTCCTCTTTTTAGAAACTTACATCCTGAAAAGGTCAACGAACGTCGTTTTCCGCTACGAAATCGTACCATAATTTCTCGAGATCGCGAGTAGGGAGAAGCAGAATCCTCTCCCCCCAGCGGGGAGTCGTACGTACCGGGCAGGAACACGGATTGTGGTTAATGTACTTTTGATCCGGGTTATGTGGGAAACGGCCTACCGATGCGTGATCGAGATCTCATTACCCCATGTAAAGGAATTTATTACGGAAATATTTATAGCAAGAGAGATGTGAAAATAGGTTCATAATTGTCACGGCTTTGATGCGTAACAGGATCCGTAAACTATGTATATGTCGAACCAGCGTGGCGAACCGTTCTATTTATAGATGTTATCCGAATGATCACTAGCATGATTGTGAAGACTGCAGCCCGTACACATACACATCGAATACAAAAGGGAGAGCTTGTTGCATGAACTCCGACGCCAACATCCGATGACGTAATGTCAGGTAACGGCTGACTTTTGGTTTTCGTTTAACTTGCCGCCAAGGGTGCGGCACGACCGTGTGGTAGTCAATTTCGCCTTATATTGGCCAGCTGATAACTACCCTGGGGGCGGAATATCGAGTGTCGGGGCGGCTCGAAGCTTTTGTGAGCCATTTTGCACGAGGCCTGTTCTTGTTCTTGTTCTTCTCCTTGCAAGCTGTCTGATGACAAGTCGCTGGGCATAGGTGGCTGTACTGCATTGTTTTTAAATGTTTCCAGATTAGTTTTCCGCGTAATTTTGCCCTATTCCCGGAGGGTTACACGGTATGCCCGATTCCCAGCAGGGGGGCTGATTCGGCACCCGGAAATCTCCAGAACTACACATCCGATTTCATCGCAACAGACGGCAATCGATTTGGAATGACGTAAACTGCACTTTAAAAAAGAAGTTTTCAGAATTTTGAAAGCATGGATACAGGGGCAGAAATATCAAAAGGAGAGTACTTTTGGACTTCTTATAACTCCACTGATTCTGGACCGATTTTGATGGAATTAGCATGAATCGAGAGATTATAGATGGGACTTTTGCAATTGGTACACACATTTGATTTTTTTAGAAAATTCATAGACTTTCACGAAGTTTCAAAAATATGAGGATTAGTTTTTCAACAATTGAATGAACAAAAAAGGGAAAAGCACTTCTTTGACTTTTCCTAGTCATGTTATGCTAAAGAAATACAAATCATATTACAATGTTTGTATAATGTTAGCATAGCCGGTACCAGGAACATGAAAAAGGGAACTGCCAAGGTCACACGTTCTTCAGATTAACTTACGACCTTTGACCTTAAATGAACCTTCATTAGCCTTGGAGTCGCTTGGAATGGACTCATGCGCCTTTAATATTATCTGTAAACGTTTTCGGTCATTTCAGTTCACTCTGTTTCAAAATTTCTACTTTACGGCTATTGTGATATAGGGTTCGCGCAATGACATTTTAGGCTATAGCTCCGTGACCCAAACTGACATCAAGCTGGAACTTGATGCGCAAGTACAGGGCACCCTTCTGCGTCATATGTATTCCGGGTTCGGCACTTCAAGAAATAGCGTCGAAATTATTACTCTAAAACCAAATTTTGACCTTTGACCTTGACCTGCCTTGTAAAGTGACGTCATATAAACAAATTTGTGTTTGCACGTTGCCCAGGTATTTAGCTATACATCCATATAAAGTTTTAATTTCCTTCCTAAAAACGATGTTTTGACAGTCATTTTCCTTTTACCTGCAACAGGGATGAAAATGGTCTGAGTTGCCTCCCAAAAGTGTTGCCTCGCTCCGCCCCTGAGCAAAATGGAATTTCCGAATTTTTTTCACAGGGCGTAGAAAGAATAATTGGGAAAAGTGACTAACTTTCGTGAAGCTGCGCGAAAAACCTTGGAATTGGCAAACAAAAAAACCGATGGGGGCGGATTCAGCCCCCCTCGCCAGAAATAGAGTTTAGGCAGGTTCCAAAGTTGTTTTGAATAGATGTTTGTTTCATGTAGGTTTATCGATAAATATTGTACTCCAAGTGGATGATTGTCGCAATTTTTAGAGGCCCTTTTTAGGTAGCCGGAGAATCTATCTTTAGTTTCCACTCTTGCATTGGATTAACCAGAACTGTGAGCAGGGACGTAGCCATGGGGGGTGGCATGGGGGCCATGGTCCCCTCCTGAGCCAAGCGGTCTGCATTAGATATATGGCGATTTCGCAGGAATACGTAATAGTGATCAGATATATTTTGCAAAAACAAACATTATCTGTTTTCCTGTACGGGAATTACGAGGTAAATTACGTAAAATTGCTGCTTGTTTCTGCTAAATGTCGTACTATGGGCATACGACAAAATTTAACATTTGCCCCCCCCCACGAGGAAAATTCTGGCTACGTGCCTGATTGTGAGATGCTGTAACTTTTTGTGCGGTGTACTTCAGACAACATATCCATACATGCGACATGAGGTAAAGACCGTCGCAACAAATAGATGGGGCTCGAGTGTTCTGCAAAACCTTCTGTTGAGCAGAACATGGACATCGCATGGAAATCAGAGGATAGTGAGACAGAGATTGATTTGTGAGGCCTACTGGTCTCAAACATGAGAAAAACATCGCAGATGCTCAAAAAGCGGATCTTTATTTTGTCTCCAATTCGAATTAGCGTCGTCGATGCAAGTACGCTTCATCCGTATCGCGGATCTCAAGAGCTGATGTGGTTGCATATCTTTGTGTCATGGAGAAAGGTGAGGTTTACTTCGGAGATAATTCGGGGCATGATTGCGATCAGTTGGGGTTGCAACATGACGTCAGAAAATAGGTTATTATGGGCATTGATTCAGGCGACGTGCTACAGGTTATTTATCGGACTGGGGATTGCAAACAATAACATCCTACGTAATGTGAAATGATGTGTATCCACAATGGATGCTTATGAAAACCCGAGCATTGCTGGCCGTACATTCGCTCATGTGCAAATGTCGAAACGACGTGTTACGAGAAGTGCTTAATTGCCAGGAATGAAAATGACATGCAAGAGCACAATGTAAAATATTCAGGCAACCTCGAAACCCTAGATGTGAATTTAGGTGTAGCTGCGGCCTGTGCTATAACGGCTTTGTGCGACTGCGGCGAATGGCTCAGCGGCCTGTTATAACCAACACGAACACTTGCCGCTCCCTCAGCGGTAATCTTTCGTCATGTGAGTATCCTAGACCCATCACAGACGTTAATCGGCAAGCCCCGCCATATTTGTAACAGTCGCGTGTTTGTTACGAGATGTGAGTCGTGAACGTCAGATTCCCTAGAGGTGTTCTCCGCACTGGCGAAACTATGCACACTGCGCGCCTGCTTTACTTGCTGATGGCAGTCGGTTTTCGACGAAACATTCGCGAGCAGTCTGCAGTCATGGTGTAGTCATGGCGCTTAATGGTGCGGCTAGTCAGCATGGAGCGACTGAGACCTTTCTGACGGGATGCATACAGTACTGAAATTTGTGCTTAATTTTAAATCAAGACTGCTTTGATTTAACTGAAATTATTGTATCCTTTATATTTTTTATTTACTACCGCATTTTGATTTTTTTTCTTGCGTCTTTGACTTTTACTTTATTTATGAATTTCTTATCTATGAATTTTTTTCTCTTTGGACTCTTATTGTGTTTATGAATTTCTTACATGTAATTAAAATCTACAAGATTACTAACTCATTCGCATTGCTTGTCTTTGTGCATGACATATTGTGGGTATGTTTGCCGTATGATAAAAAAGTCATCGGACATCCCATGTTACGTGATGTAAAACATGGTACACTACTTTTAAACGACGCGTGACCTAGAAAGCATTTTTTATGGCTTCTGTTGATATTCGTACGTTTCTTGGGTTGTGTTTTTTACATTGCATAGATGCACCGGGCACTGACCTTTCCATTTTTCATGAGAAATTCCCGGAGTGAATGACGACATAAGATGCACTCCCACTCGTTACTTCAGGCAATGAAACTGCCATCCAATATCTTTTATGCGCATTTCGTTAATTGTATGTCCGCTCAAGCTACGTAATGTTTTCAGATGTTTGATACATAATGCCCTGCCCTGTAGTTAAGGTAGCGTACGACGCACTCTAACGAAGTTAGTGAGCGAGGCTCTTCCTTCAGTCTGTCAGTCTCCATCACGCGAACGACTGTATCCACCGTTTTTGGAGCGCTCTTGGGCGCCAGCGGGGGCGGACACTGTATTGACGAGACGGTGCTCGCATGCCGTCGGAGGGACGCCTTCTGCCGGCTCTGACGTCACTCCTGCAGGGAGCACTCGCAGCTCAGTCGCCGCCGCCGTCCGGCCGACAGGCCAGGCTGCAGAGCACGAGTGCCCGAGCTCAGTACCGCACCTGGCGGACTGTGACGTCACGTCAGGGGCTGGCAGCCGCCGTGACGTCACAGCAGTGACGGGCTCGGTCTGTACTGGCCGCCATGACGTCATAACAGTCGGGGTTTGGTCTGGCAGCCGATGTGGCATCACAGCAGTTAAGGGTTCGGTCTGGGCCAGCCGCTATGACGTCATGGCAATTCGGGGTTTGGTCTGGCAGCCTCTGTGACATAGCAGTTTGGGGTTCGGTCTGGCAGCCCCTGTGACGTCATAGCAATTAGGTGTTCGGTCTGGCAGCCGCTGTGGCGTCATAGCAGTCGGGGGCTCGGTCTGGCAGCCACCGTGACGCCATAGCAGTCGGGGGCTCGGTCATTTAGTGGCCGTGATGTCATGGCAGCAGGGACTCTGACTGTGAGTCACCGAGCATAACAAACCGGCTAAGACGCCGCCGTGTGGGCTGGGACGCGGCGCGCGTTTGGCGTGATGTGAGACAACGTCTGCGCGCCTAAGATCTTGTTTTCCTCTGCTCGGATATCGTGTTTGCTTGCGTATTGTTAGCACGCCTGATTTTGCACTGTATGTTCATGGTGTCCGCATTTGATTGACGACATGACCGTGATAGCTATCACCACCACCACCACCACCGCTATGCCACCGGGCTAGACGTCTCTCGATCGTTTTCGCCCTTCGGCACTCACCACTCAGCTTTCTGACAGTGACTGCCGCAACCGGGCAGGGCAGCCGGGGGAGACTCGGCTCCGGGGACAACAGGCTGATTGCATTTGTGAACTATGTTTCGAAATAGTCCCCGAAACTGGAGCGGTGGTAAGAAAGTTAAGGGGGGTTGGTCATTGAGTGTGTCCATTGGTCCCGACGGCTTCCTTCGTTATGTCACCCAAGACGCCTCCGCCCCCACGACATCTAAAAAATAGTGCAGTTGCTAACTCGTAACGTCAATAGCAAACGGCTGCAGTTGCGGCGGAACATATTCCGACGGGGGGGGGTAGGCGCCGGCTACTTTTGGAGCCATTTTTCCCACGTAGCGCCGTAAGGTTAATGTTGAATTAGGGGGTCAGTTCAGGGCAGGGGCACTGTACCCACGCCACCCCTCCCCCTTTCCGCTGCCACTGAACGACGCATTATAACGACAGTGAACACAGCGCGCAGGCGGCCGACTCCGCAGCGGAGCGGTAACACTGCTGGCGTTGTGTGGCTCGGACCCAGCGCCCTTTTGGATGCATTCAGGCATCTGATGTCCTCGCGCGCGAACACACGCCGTCTGATAAGGTCTCTGCGACCCATACGCGGTCTGCCTAGCCGTAGAGTCGGTGCAATGCTTCAGGCAATACGCCAGCTTTGGGCAGGCGGCGGGAGTCCACAAAACGGCGAGAAACGGGCGCAGGATATGGCAGGTTTTTGGACATGACGGTTGCCGTTGTTCCACTTCACGACGAGTGGTTGTTCCTCGGAGATGGCGGGTTTTGGGTGGCACTCAGGGGTGAAGGATCGCAAAATCAGTTGGGGGGGGGGGGAGGCTCAGCCCGGAGTCGAATAACCCGGGGTGCCCCGAAATACTGATTCATTCCCGTATTTGGGCCATTTTGTTTTGCTGTTCTGAAAAGTTGGAGGTGGTTGGCTGCCATGTTGGGGGGGGGGGGGACTCACTGTACAGGATCCTACACCCCCTGGTGGCGCCGCTGTCGTGTTCGGCCGCGACAAGCTCACCTTGAGCTGCAACACGTGCATAATGTGTGGGTGTTTGTTGTGTGGGAAACTACATCCATAACCAGTCATGTTGTCAAGTTCTGCACGTGGTGCTCGTGGTCGAGTCAGTGGTCCGAAAATGACTAATTTGCAGTGCATCATCGTTACAAGCATTCCGTTGCACTGCAGTAATACTCATATGCAAGGACTCTCTCTCTCTCTCTCTCTCTCTCTCTCTCTCTCTCTCTCTCTCTCTCTCTCTCTCTCTCTCTCTCTCTCTCTCTCTCTCTCTCTCTCTCTCTCTCTCTCTTTCTTTGTCTGTGTATATCTCTCTCTATGTCTGTACCTGGCCATCATCATTAGTTTTGCATGCCGACACGCGACATATTGCTGCGAGCGCCACACGCGGTCAAAAATAGCGCCGCCAAGAGCCATTCTGCATCCGGCCATTCACCCCCTCGTCGGCTGACAAAATACCCGGAGGAGCGGCCGGCGGCGGCCGGGCTTTCATGAGCGCGCCGTCGGCTCCAGGCTGATGCACCGAACGAGGCGCTGATCACCCCGCCGCGGCCGGCGGCGCTTTGTCGGCGTCGCGGCGGGCTGGGTCGGCGCGTCGTTCGGGTCCCGATTCGGACCCACAAGCGACGTCCCTCGGGCCGAGACGTGCGGCGGGGAGGGTGGCTATATCGGGCGGGGTCCGTCACGGCCGCGCCGCGGACTCGGTCGCGCCGTCTGTTGCTGGGCGTTCGGGAAGGGTGGCCGAGCTGACGCGCGCGACCTGTGGTGCCCTGCCCCACGGCGACGTCGGAAAACTACGGCGGGTTTAACAGGAAGCGCATGTGAACGCCGCTCTCCGTGCCGCCTTGTGTCTGCTATTTGCCTGCTGTTTGTCTGTCAGTGCGGCCCCGGCGGCGGCGCCGGGAGCGCGGCCTGTGTTTGGACGGGGGCGCCATCACTCCGTGCCTGTTGTGGTTGCAGGTGGCGACGGAGGCTGCTGCGGGCCGGCGACGCCCTCGAACAGGTCAGACTCGGCGCTGAGAGGTGCGGCCTTCTCTCGCCGCTCGGGGCTCCGGTAGGGGGCGTGGCGACCGCGCCGAGCGGGCGTTCTGTTTGCGGAAGGAGAGGCCGTTTCCGTTGTTTCCATTTGGCGAGAGACGAGGATTTCTTTATGTTTAGAACAACGTAGAAGTAAAGGTAAGTCAGCTTGTAGCGCAAGGGGATGGGATGACGTAGGGGTCAACAATCAAGCATAGTCAGATAACATCATCAAACGGACTGTTAAGGCATCCAGAGGCCCATAGCTCCGGTTATATGCTAAGGTCCGGCCGCCGCACGAGAACGCCTCCGCTTCAGTCGAGACGCAGTAACTTACATGCAATTGGAATCAGGTGTTTTCGAACGCAGCCGGGTGAAAGGCTGCCAGTGCGGTCAGAGTCCTAACGGCAGTCACAGGGAGAGTTTCAGTTGCAGTGTGACCGTATCAGGCTCTGCGCGAGGCAGGGGGCCTCAAATCTAGTGGGAGTCGGAGGTTCCCGAATGTAACCTATGACGGAGAGTCGTAGTCGAGAGCGGCGGGACGACTTGCAGTGGTTTTGGCGTTCTTTGGTCTCGGTCAGGCAATGTTTGGTGGGATGGACAACGTCCCAGATCACCATCCTGACTGGCAGGGTCGCCTTGTGCCCCCCCCCTCTCCCATACCCACCCACACACACACTCCGAAGCTGGTCACCGATGTTATTGCTTGGTGCCTGTCTGCTCTGCGATGGACGCGGTGTTAAATTCAAAATACGTCCTGTCTCGCCTTTTCGAATCGCTCTGTCTGTTTGTTTGTCGCGTCATTGTCGCCACCATCGTCGCTGCGCCGTTTATGCCCCGCCTGCGGTTCCGTCGCCGCATGTCACCTGACGCCGTCTGTGTGTCGACAGGGGTCGCGCTGGTGGACGAGGAGGAGGCATTTGCGGCGGAGTTCGAGCCCTGGTCGCGGTGGTCGGGCTGTCACAAGTGCCGGCAGAGGCGCCGCAGACGCTGCCGACTGCCGGAGGAATGTGGCGACAGAAAACTGGTGGTGAGTCAGGACTCATGGGCCTAGTCGAGGTGGTGGGGAGAAGATGATGCCCCCCTCCTGGGATGTGAAGATGTAATGTTCCATTACCCACCAAAAACGGAAAGGAGTATAAGTTTCCAAAACTCAAAAATGGAGTGCCCAGAGTCTGAGATTTCAGTGGGGGGGGGGGGAGAGTAGGTGTATCCTGACTCTCTCGTAAGCGAAATCCTGGTTAGGCCCGTGTGACGAGTCCTCGCTTCTCTGTTGTCGACTCCGTGATGAGAAGTGATCGCGCTGGGACAGACTTGTGCTCGACTCCATTGCAATGAGAATCGGTTCCGGAATCGATTCTATTCCGGTCAGAGTCAGAATTGGAATAGGTTTCACTGACATGTGCCGGAATCAGAGTCGGAGTTAAATCACAGTTGTCTACCCAATCAGAATTCGAATCGAATGGCGAAGTCTGACTCCATGCAGTCCATTGAATTAAAACTTTTTTCCAAATGTTTTAGAACTTTTTCATCAAAGTGGTATCAGGACTCTTCACAACTTCACAGGATAAACATTTAGGCACACCGATTTCATTGTTTGCAAAATAATATAATAAAATCCCATGTAGTGTGATGTGGCACTGTGTTCGCTTTTTGTCTCCTTTCAGCTCATTACTAATGGCGTGAAAGTAACGCATGGTCAAATACTTTCTTTTCCTGTAATATTCACAGGTACTTTTACGGAAATATACTGACATTTACGTCTAGACTGATAGTTTGCTAACCGATAAAACAATGGTTTATTGCTTCTTTTGTCGTGCATTTTATGTCCATGCATATCACATGCTGGGAAACGCTCTTAGTGGAAGCGATTCCGGAAACGACTCATATTTTTAGTCGGAGTCGGAATCGATATTTTTAGTCGGAATAGGAACGACCGATATTTGGAAAACCCGCATTGAATCGGAATCGCTGCATCAAGCAAGGTCGAATTCAGACTCGACTGCCCTCGAGATGGAATTGAGCGCAAGTGTGCGCAGGAACGGGAGGGGGAGGGGGTAGGACGCTAGGAACCTGGGGCTGATTTGAGAGCTATTGTGGGTGCCCAGCGTGGCTTAGTGCAACTTTTCGTCAGATTTGTGAAGAGCATAGTCTAGGTCTTTCGTCGTTCGAAACATATTCGGCTAACCCTATTTCTGAGAGGTTCGTTTGGACCAGAATCCCTGTTGAGGGGATTACTTTGTGCGGAGGAGGATTACGCCTGCCCTTAAATATCATAAAATTACAGCCCGATGTGCTCGGTTTTGGTCAGAAAGAACTCCTTGGGTCTGTTCTACCGAGTGACGTCTGCAACATTTTACAGGTTTCTCAGAGGCAGAGTCAGGAGGTCGAAATTGTGGTCAGTGTTAGCAGATTTGCCCAGCTCACTATAAACTTTTTTACGGTATTGTTGCAGTTTTGTGGTGACAGAGAGGCACTTGAGGAGGTTTTCGACATTGCTTAAATCAAGTGGAATATGAAAAATAAAATAAATATCTCAAATTTTGGATCTGTAAAGTTCATTTTGGAAATCAGAAGAGCGGTGTCTGAAACACAAACTTGCACTTGTTACCCTGATCAGGTCCACCAAATAACGGTATAAACGTTTCATTTATCCTATCCCGTTTTAATTCGGCGGCCCATTTTTGGGCGGTCATTTCAAGTGCTGCAGATCTGGCAATTTCCATTCGATAGGGACAATATCGTACCAGGATGTCGGCGACAGTGTGGTTATGTGCTACGGCAATGCGAAAATGTGTCATTGACTGTCGGAGGCGAAAATAAACATGAGTAAAGTTAGCGATTTTGCCATCTTACGACTCATGAGTACTTATATGCGTATTTGAGAACCTTTTGGGCGCCATCTAAACCTACACATCGATGGACGAAAAATAGACGTTTGAAGGAGTTGAGTCGCGTATGCAAAGGTGCTATTCTTCGGCATTATACCGGGCAGCAGACACCAAAATTACACCGGCCAATTTCGGCCGCAGGGTGGCGCCTGCGCCAAGCGCGGGTGCGGGCGGTCGCACGGAGCTGGGTTGGGGGACGGAAATGGAATGTAGAGGAGAGACGGGACGGGCAGCGGAAACAGTGACAGTGGTCAGTGATTAACCGTGGGTGTTACACGTGTCGTCTTCTGTGGTTAGCGAAATACGTCTCCATGCCTCGTGTTCAATGCGTTACAGTGCAAGAAGCGGTTGACCTGGTAATTAACGATGATGAGCTGTGTGATGACGACCCAGAACTGGTGAACATTCCCCCGGCCGTGGAGGAAGACCTAGGTGACGAGGATGAGGCCGATGATGATGGAACTGCACCAGCCATCGTGCAAAATGCACCTGGTACAGTGGAAGTGCACTTCAGCCGCGAGGAAGTGGACGACGAGCCCGCCGCTCCAGTGAAGAAGAAGCGAAAGTTCGAAAAATCAGCGCCGGTTTGGAGGCCAGCAAATCCGGAGTATTCTGGATGGGGTGCTATGTCGGAAGCGGCTACCAAAAATCGCCAGGTCCTGGTCGATCAGCTAGGCTCAAAAACCGCAGCGGAAAATCTTCGAACAGCTTTTCAACGACGCCATCATATAGCACATACGCACTGAGGCGCTCAGGTATGCCCATGATATATGCCCATGATACAACGACCCTTAGTTCCAACTGGGAGGGAACAAACTGAAAGTGTTCCTGGATGTGCTCCTGTACTCAGGATTCTGCAAGATGCCAGCCGAAAGCATGTTCTGGTCCGAAGCAATGGACATGCAGCACAACATGAGCTGGAACGCCGTGCCTGAGAGCCGGTGCATGAGGATGAATTGTACCTTCATGTACATGAAGATAAATCATCTTCCGGCACATGAAGATAAATCGTATCTTCATGTACAGGATAACTCCAGGCTGTCTGGGCCACAGTGCTAGCTCCACGACCGAGCCTTCAAGGTGCATCTGCTGCTGGACCTCCTGAACGCGTCGTTTCAGTAGTTCGGCGTGTTTGAGGAGGATCTGGCAGTGGACGAGATGATGGTGCGGTACTACGGCCACCACGGCCTCAAACAGTTCATGCGAGGCAAGTCGATCAAATTCGGTTATAAACTGTGGGCGCTGTGTGGCAGTAAAGGGTACTGCTACAAGTTTGGCTTCCATTGTGGCAAGGAGCATCGGCCGGAACTGCAAGATCTTCCCCTGGGAACCCGTGTGGTGCCCAACATGATCAGCGCAATCACCGACACAGGCGCCCAAAGGCCGTTCTTTGACCACCTGGTGACGTCGCGAGAGCTGCTGACGGCTCTGAAGGGGCGTGGTCTGTGCGCCACTGGTACTGCACGGGAGAACAGGCTGGATAAGTGCGCAGTGACACCGCTCAAGGTTATGATCAAGAAAAAGTGCGGGACCCACGAGCAGTACTTCGACACGACATCCAAGGTGCTGCTGGCGAGGTGGAAGGACAGTGGAGTGTTTAACGTCATGACCAACTTCTATACGGTGGATCCGGTGGTTCCGACGTACCGTTACGACAGAGCGGACAAGAGGCACGTGGAAGTGCCGCAGCCCAAGCTGCTGAAGGTGTACTGTGCTGGAATGGGGGCGTAGATCTACACGATTGGTTGCTGGGCCAGTTTGAAGTCTCCATCCGGGGAAAGAAATGATACTGGTACCTCGTCACCCGTGCTCTGGACATGGCAGTGGTCAACAGCTGGCTGCTATACCGCGCCGCAGTGCCTCGGCAGCAGAAGCTGACACTGCTCCAGTCCCGCCGTGACGTGGCTACCGCCTGCCTGATGATGGCTGCCAGTGCCGACAGCGGGGGTGGAGCAAAGGCGGCTGTCCGAAACGCGTACAAGGGACGTGGATCCCCAGCAGTGTCTAGTACGATGGCGTGGGACACCTGTTCAACGCCCTGGACTTCCGCGGGCGCTGCCAACTGGAGAGCTGCAAGCGGAGGTCCACCTGTCAGCCAATTTTAGAAACCAGTCTGCCAACACCGCTGGCTGGGAACGTAATGTGTTACACGCAGGACGTCAAGGACAGGGAAGGAGCGTCATTACCAAACGCCTCTGAGCTCTCTAAGCTGGGGTTTGAGCCGCAGGTAACCGCGCGAGCCGTGGGGAAGACAAAACACGCCGCGTTCAGCCGGGGCCTCCGGGGTCTGCAGCGGCAGCCGCAGCAGCCGACCGGACCGTGCCGATGTAGCTCAGTTCCAGGGGCGGATTCAGGCGAGAGCCGTGGGGGACCAGACCACTGGGAAGGTAGAAATGGTAGGGCGGATAGTTTGATCTGTGCAAAATTCGAGATGAAACGTGCTGTTCATGACCTACGGGTATTTTGTAACTGTTATGGGAAGAGCTGAGAAAACAAAATTGTTTTTGGAATCGGGGACGAACATTCTCAGTCGGTCTTCATCTTGCTAGGGCTGGATCCCCTGGCTCCGCCTCTCGTCACTTGACCCTGAACTGGCCACCCAAGCCGCCAGGACTCTGAACCGAGTTTGCCCCAGTCATCGGGCCGAACGAGGTCGGACGATTTATGGGCCTTGGTGCGGAGGCGGCGGGACCCCGGGACGATTGCCCCGTCACTTTTACCTCTGAGCCAACACGGCAGCAAAGGCCGCACTCGCAGGTGGATGGAAGGTAGACATCTGACCCGCGCTTTCCCGGGTGTCCGAATCGCTCTGCTTAACCGGGGGGAGGGGTCTCGAGAACCCCACCGTGGTCTCCAGAACTAAGAAAACTAAGAAGGCTGCGGGATGAGAGTTGCAGCAGTCGAAATCTCGTCAAATTTCACGAAGAGTGAACGCGTATTTATTGACTCCGAGTTAGTAGTTCAGGGTCAAGGTATCAAGCAAGGTCATGGTCACGATGTCCAGAATCTGTGGGCAGTGAAAGCTAATATGACTGAACTGATCTTGAATACTGAACAGTACAGAAAGGGCCAGAAGCGTTTTTTTTTGTTGTTGTTGCCAAAAAGCAATTTACTCGTCATCATGTGATGTCAGGTCAGGTCAGGTCAGGCCTTCGGAATACAACACTGCTTGATGTGGAAACTGGCGCTCAAGTAAAGTTACTTCACGTATACGTTTTGGAAGCACCATTGTGAGTTTTTGGTCAGATGTGGTGTATCAGAAAAAATGAATACAGGCCATCTAAGGTCATCAGGGCAACAAGGGTTTCATCCTAGAGCATTTGCATGTCGTGACTGGGTATAGGTACTAGTGTTGTTATTTTCGGAAAAATTTACACCAATTTCCGACCAAGTTCCGAGGAGGAAACCATGCGAGTGTCCGAGAGTGTCCAAGATCCCAGTCTGCGCAAGCAAATTCCAGTTAAAGAAGAAATTAACGCCTGCCTCGGGTTTGCAAACAGCCAGGACTGTATGCATTGCTCGTTTTTTTATGAAGATGACTCACAGTCGTGGTCGAAGGATGCAAATGGGATGAAATGAACATGTCTTCCATTTTTTAGGTCTGAAGTGCTGGCCACATGAAGTGGAATACATGGATATTTTTATTATATCTCATGAACAAACGCTTCCCCACCCCTCCCCCACTTTCTGTATCTTTCCGTCTTGCACCCACTCTTTTGATTACATATAAAGTAACTTATAATAAGACCATTCGGTGCGGTCGCTTCTAAAACCAAAATCGATAATTCTTTGCTTTTTTACATGTGTGATGCATCCTCCGTATCCTTCTTAGTATTAAGTTTGTGGGAAATAGTATTCTTAAAACAATGGTCACTGCTAGTAACTTTGTCACAGTCTGCCAGCTGTAATGGTAGCCATATGACGACAAATGTGGCGCATCTTCCTGGGCAATGAAGCAAAATAGTACTGACATCATTATGAGGAAAGTCTGTTTGGCATAATATGATAAGTGACACGTATGGCTGGGAATCCAGCCCTTTTAAATAAATACATAAGACAAGTTAAATGGTGGCAGAGAAGTGGAGTATCACAATAAACCGACATATTTACTGAAATGCAGTTATGCTACAAGCCAGTGTTATGGGGAAAAGGTGTGCTTGGACCATGTCGCACATCGTGCCAGTTTGCAGTTTGCATATGCTGTGAAATGGCTATGGGTCATCTGCAAATTATTTGGCCTGTTTCGGGTTCGCAATACTATGGCATAGTTACGGGCCTTCCATAGGGTATATTGTACATATATTTGAGGGTATATATAAGGGTAATACTATATATATATATATATATATATATATATATATATATATATATATATATATATATAGGTGTAATGTTGTACATATATCTCTGAGGTTCATGGGCAGCCCCAGTAATCTCAAAATTGAGTATTGTGCTTGTGGGCAATGATGAGAAGACGAACCTAAAAGCTGGTTGACCACTCTCTGCAGTTTCGTAAAACTGCACGTATGGGTCATCTGTGATTCGTAAAATAATGAATATCTTTTAGTCTCGTCCGTTTATTCTGGCAAATGACGGCACAATATATTTTGTTATGCTTGGATATAATCATAAGATTAAAACTGTGACCACTATGATGCATTCCAGCTTTCAAATAAAAGTCTATAATCATGGGTCTGACCAGCAGCAGTCTTACTTCAAATGTATGCTATAAGGATATGAGCATTTAATGTGCGGAACTGAATAGGGTGTGGAAAGTGCAGAAGCCTACCCAACCATGGTGCTGAGTAACTGTCAAAATGATAGTTTTGTACCATGCTTGGAGTTAAGTTAAATAACTGAAATATTGAGCAACATTTTATGTTGTGTTTTTTTTTTGGCAGTTGGTCTGCAATATGCTGTCCAATTTTTTCCGGGAAACAAGTGCTATGTCCAACCGATTTCCGATACGGAAATCGGAAAATCTTGGAAAGTCGGAATTCGGGTTCCAATAGTCGGCACTAAAAGGCAAGAATGTCGGACGCCATTTGATCATCACAATCATGTTCACGTGTTCTTGGATGACAGGGAAGTAACGGACAGCAAGGCCAGTTTAATTCAAAGACGATAGCAAGCAAAAGTGTCTGTCTCGTTCGAAAAATCACGGTGCCACAGTACAAAACAAAGCATTGCAATACGTCTGAGATCGTAAGCATAGCCTCATGCCAGGATAACTGTGCGCTCTCACTGTCAATATTCTCATGCATAGTTCACTTAGGTCAAATGAAAAGTATTTTGTACCTCAGAACAGAATGTGTGATGAACTCTCTTGGCTGTCTTAAAGAATTTCATGAAATTCTACGGCGTCTCATGGGACAAATAACCATTAAAGTAGTACGATGTCATGTCAGGTCACTTAAGGTCATGGCATTCCAAAGCTCTCAAGAGCATGAGCTGAAATGTACACTTTTCATGCGTCATGAGAACTGCATGGCTCATACATGTCACACCCATTTTGTCGTACATTCGATTTTGTAACCAATGAACCGATCTTTAGGTAATCGATCCCTTACGAGCGGTATGTTACGTCATTCAAAAAGCGTATCAGACCATTTAAATCGCCTTTTTATAAAAAATCCCATATCGGGGTAATTCCTGCCAGAAAGACCAAAAGCTGCCTCTCAGCACGGTTAACCTGAGTTTAGGTTAACGAATATTCGGGAATTCGGAAAATGAATTTAGTGGGAGATGAGCTGGGAATTCTTACAGCGTGTTCCGTTTGCCATTCTCCTTTTTGACAGTATTTTTTGACAGTTCCTGGCACACGCCTAAAATTTTTTTGTTAAAAGTTCAGGTAGACCAGTGGCCTGACACGACCTCATCTTGAAACTTCGTCACAAGATCTGGAATTGATGTACTAACAGGTACTGAAAGTTTGACGTTCCTAGTTCTTTCCGTTTCTTTGCGCTATATTTCGGAAACCTGAGGGTTTTCCAGGACTCTGCCCCCCCCCCCCCGGATTAACGAAGATTAACGGCATCAGACGCGTAGCTTTGTAAAACGAATTCCGAGTGTCTGTCCATGCATTATTTTGAGGACTCGAAGTCATTTCGGGTGCCCAAGTCATGTAGCCGTTCGCAAATTTTGCATTTTTGTGGGTGCCCAACCAATATTATAAACAATAGTGCCGAAGCGCACACAAAAGTGCAAAGAACTACACCCACGATCCACACGGAAACGCATCGCGGGTCTCATCATGGATTTGGTGTGCTGTGGGCTGTGACAAGTGTTGTTTGGACGAAACTGCATGGTTCGACTGCTCCACTCAGTTACACTAGTCACTCTATGACTTTTTTACGAAATCGATGGCCTCGCGCGCAATTGCTATATAGATCCGCCGCTGTTCAGGAGCTATTCAGACCCCGTGAACTCGGGAAGTTATTGAGCTTCAACAGCGATGAAGGTGACACGGAATCAAAGGTGGCCGAGTTCTAACGAAACTGAAGGAACTTTTTGGCCCACCACGTTGCAACAGTACCATGCGGATGCAAACGGTCCCATCATAGACTTCCGGAGATTTTGAGCCGTACAGTTTTATGGACAAATTATCAGTGATCCTAAGACTGGTTGTCTTTGTCATTTGTGCGGCATGTAGTCATGGGTGTAACTATTATGACGCATCCTGCTTGACAGTCGTTATCTGTGTTACACATGTAGCACTCCATTTTCCGATCACAAATATTCAAGGACCCACCTCATGAGTGATGTGATTGGCCAATTGGCACGTGGATGATGATCATGTATTTATTTTTCTTGCCGGTGAGGAAGAAGACGCTTGAGTGTTAAGTTTCTCCTAGTGATATGGCGTTCACTTTAATCAGTAGTACACTTGTATGAGGTGGGAACATCAGTCGTCGCGCCGCTGACGAAACTGTGGGCATGTGGTCATCTATTGATAGCCGACCAAACTTCTCTCCGCGACGGATAGTTCTCGGAAGTCGAAGGGCCGTGGCAGGAACTGCCGGCTCCGCGACCGTCCCGAGTGGCCATGAATTTGCCAGTGAAATGATAGGGCCTAGACACTGGACATCTGGCTACCAGGGTTTTGTTTTTTTCTATGTTACATTTGTCGGGAGTGGCGCTAAGAACAAAACGCTAGTGAAGCGCAGTCTTTCGTAGTTCTGGATCACGCGGTCCAAGTTGCGTGACCACGATGCAGCCGAAGGGTATACAGGAGTGGTTTGCTGCTGCAGAACATGAACTCATGACAGTACAGTTACTTCTCGACTTGTGCCGCAGCTCTCCAGGAATCCAGCTGGAGTAACGTCTGTTTTGCCGGTCTTAATCTTGCCAGTAGTAACGTCTGTTTTGAAAAACTTGTTCAGAAGTCGTAAGGTGGGTTTTCTACAATACCCTTCTTTATAGGCTGTAGTTTAACTTTCACATCTCCGGGAATAAAATGATACGCACCGAGCTAAAGGACGGGTGGTTCAGAAGTAACAGTATGCTGAATGTTTTCTTTATCACCGGGAGTGATACGTAGTACACGCCTGGAGAATATGCCGCTTGAAGTAAGACGCGCTGGAGGCTGAGGGCAGGGATGTAATCTTGCTGCTGACACTGATGTCGATAAGCTAACCACGCGTCAGTCAACAGGTATCTAAAAACGCGCGGCGTTAAAGCACTTCAATAATTCGGGTTCACGTTGCCTTAGCACCGTACAGGAGTATCATGGGGAGATGTGTAGCACTTCCCTATAGCCCTTGGCTGACCTATTTCAGAGTCTCGCGATATAGACCGCAACCATATAACTGTACCCGGGTAGTATCAGCAGTATCTTCTGTTGTTACAAGGTGGAATCCCGTTGCAGCGCCCTTGTTGCCTCAAAATGGTCATTTCCTGTAGCAGGTCCAGCCACTGGAGGAAGGATCAGAACACTGCGGATGGAAGGGTATGCTATTACGTGGGTACCATTATTTTTGGTTATGGCATGCTGTATGCTGAATATCGGTGCGTTCGCCTTGAAATCACCGCAGGTCTGTTTCGTTTTAAATTTTTCTGTTCGATTTTTAAGTCTTAAACACACCACTGTTTACATGCCTTGGTCATTACGGGAGCGGCCTCTTTCGCTCCTCCCTTTGGCCCGCCCCTGATCACGCGGGAGTACCGCGAGCTGGAGAGCCGTCCAGTGCCACCAGACCCGCCCCTCATCACGTGGGAGTACCGCGGGCTGGAGATCCGCCCAGTGCCACCAGATCCGCCCCTGATCACGTGGGAGTACCGCGGGCTGGAGAGCCGTCCAGTGCCACCAGATCCGTCCCTGATCACGTGGGAGTGGGACGTGTCCGGGTGTTGCTATCGGCGGCCTGTCTGCAGCCGCGGCCTGGGCTCGGCTCTTAGTCCATCACTGTCGGGCCGCTGTCGAGGGCAAATAGACCGGTCGGCGGCGGCGCTGCTGGCATATTGCGCCCCCACGGATGCACGTGGGCAGCGACTCCGCCAACAAAAACACCTCCCCTGGCCGGCTTCTTCCTGCGGGATGCATTCCCATGACTGGCCGCGGCGGAGGAAGCTATGTAAACTGCCCACGTCGGTGAGACCGAGCGGTGTAAGCAGACACGTCCCTGGCGAGTTCCGGCGGTGAGCGCTCTGGCTTCCACCACCCGGGCTCTGCTGGAGGTTTTATCGCCACCGGCTTCGCGACGTTCACCGAGCGGCCGGCGAATTCTGCATTGTCATCTGATGAATGCCAGTTTATTGCTCCAGCCCCAGCCCGCGGAAAGGCCCAGGAGTGTCTGGCCGTGTCTGACGTGTGTGTCTGGCCGTGTCTGACGGTGGCCGTTCCGGGCGGCCAAGTCGTTACCACCGGAGACGCCCGAACCACTCTGCGGGCCGGGCTGCTCCGCGCCGTGTCCCGGCGCAGTCGTAACCGCTGGAAATATTGCACCCACTCTGACTGACCCCGGTCTCTGAGTCGGCCCCTGCGATGCCGTGGTCACGTGGGACAGGAACCGCCCTGACCGACCCCCCTCCCCCAGTCAGCACTCTGAGATCGCCTTTGCGCAATATAACCACTGGAAACACAGTGTACCCTCCCTCAGTCCACGCCCTGGATCCGTCCTTGCTAAGTTTCCCGACTGCCTGTCTCAGTGCGACTTGACTGCAGCAGCGCGAGGTGCCAGGCAGGCAGAGGGAGGGGACCCGGTGGGGACCGGGCGGTGACTTCATCGTTTGCTTCGCACCCACGGGAAGCTGATGCCACTCCCTGTCGCCATCAGCACGAGGCTGCTGAGAGTGCAGCCTGGAGAGAAAGGTGTTGCCGCAAGTTTAGGGCGATCCGAGGCGTGCCTTAAAAATAAGGAAACTTTATGTCGCATTTTAACTTGCAAATTGGGGGAGTTGCCGTGTTTTCCTTTCGATGTCTTCCATAATGTACGGAATGTGTTTGTAACAGATTTTTAACCCCACGATTATGCTGGCTCAGACGGACTAAATCGCCCTTTAAACACTGAAGGAGCGCGGACGACGAGGCGCCGACCCGCCTCTACCCCTTTACGTGATGCATTTGATTTGCCGCTATTAACATATGCATTATACATCTGTTTATGGATTATCGGGTCACGCTTTCGTGCACCTGGAGTCTCGGAAGCAAAAGATTTGAACGCACTGAGAGCAAGACAGTTTTCCGTACAAAACCCATATGTAGGGCCGTATGAGCAGTGAGGTCGGCGGTTTTATAGCGTTAGAAGTTGAGCGGTAAATGTCTCGTGTGGACTCTGCTGTTCTTTCCCGTCAAAGAGGGTGTTTGGTGCCGGAAGGGAGCTCCCTGTTACGACTGCAGGAAAAAAATGTCCTGTTTTTTTTTCCTGTTCTGATCTGCTCTGATCATGCGCAGTTCCACAGTTTGGGCCAAACCCAAGCCATGACACTCGGATTGGTTCTGGTTCTGACTCGTGGTGACGTCTGAAACCTCTTCAGCTCTGGTCTGCTCTTTGGTCTTAATTAACCCTGGCCCTGCGGGGGGAGGGGCGGGTTGGTTTCACCCCATCCCTCTTCTCTCTGTAACTTTGGAACGGCACAGAGCAGTTGCATGCAACCTTGAGTAACTGAGTTATATTCATTTCGGGATATCTTGAGATCCATCCAAGCCATGAGTCTCGTCAGGTCACTGAGAGAAAAGGTCGTCTCCAATGTAGTGTGATGTGATGTGATCCATGTAGTGTGATTTCGCGATTTCTAGTACAGACTAAGGCATCGCTTGTCAGCTTAGGGGGTCAGAGCTTGTATCCAGCCTTACCAAAGATATTCTTCAAAGTGCCGTGAAGTCATGTAACCTTGCAAAGGTCAGAAAAGGCCAGTAGCTTGGTTTGACCTGTTAGTGATTGTGAACATGGTAAGCATGGGGGGGGGGGCAATGCAGACGGCAATGACCTGTTTGGACGGGAAGATAAGGAAAAGGTCACATGCCGTCAGGTCACACCAGTTTGGAACAAAATGGCACGCTTCACTGACGATTTGCGACTGGCGTAAGAAGCACTTGAAGGTCGACTCGAAACTTGACCTGAGATGCGGATTTGACCCGACTTAGGGGCACCATTGGATTTGAAATATATGCTAACGTGCTAGAAACACGATAAAAGCACTACGTGTCACATTCATACATCAAATGTAAACAAATTTAGTTCAGTCGTCCGAGAACCGGAAGATGGCAACTTGGCCATGCTGACCTAGCTTGGCCTGGGGTGCGGGGTCACCGGCGAGAACTGCATAAAACATTGAGATTGTATTGGCGAAGAACGGAAGAGCTATCATGTGGCGTTTACTCAAACCCTTTATTTGCCCAGTTAGAGAAATAAAGGGTTAAACCTAAGTAATCCCAGTTTTAGGACGGCAAGGAGGAGGAATCGGTCCCCGTCTGGTTGGGTGCACTGATACCAACGCACCATAAGGCGAGGGTTAAGCCTGACATACTGTGTTTGTGGCTTTGGCCCAACTTCGGAATGATGCGAAGCATTTCGATTTTGTTTGACCAAACCAGACCCTGTCTGTGTGAATAAACCCCGACTTTATCGTGGACAGCAGTCCGTCCATGCCTGATGCTAAACCTGAACGCCATATGTGTCGTACCTGATTTGACCTGTTGTGATTTTCTTGTAACTTTACCGGACGTGGTCTGGAGATGACCTGTGCATAGTTTAACACCACTGAGAACCTTGAGTCTTCTCTCATAGTGGTCTTCCTTTCACCAGAGCTTCCCAAGTTGGCCTTCCCTTGATTGAACCAAATAGGATTGCCATACCTGACCAGGCTTCAGATGACCTTACTTTACCTGGCCTGGCCAAGGCTGACCTGAACTGACCTGATCCGACCTGCTCTCTACTGACCCGACGATGCCTGATTTGACATGACTTAACCTTATCTGGCCTTGCCTGGCCTGGGTTCCATTATCCCGACTGACCTGGCTTTGCGTTACCTAACTTGACATGGCCTGGCCTGACCTGACTTGACTTTTCGGCAGCACTCGCGTCCGTGCGGTGGAGCGCTCGTGTGCCAGAGCCGGAACGCTGGCGTGCGGTACAAGACGGCCGCCAGACACTTCAGCTGGGCCTACTTCAGCTCCTGGGGTGGCTGGAGCCCCTGCTCCAGCCGCTGCGTCACCAGGCGGACAAGGTCGGAACTGTAGCTGTGCGTGCCGCCGCTAGGTGGAAGGAGTGTCGAGTGCTGATCGTGGCTTCTGCCTCAGATGGTTGTTTTCTGCCTCAGGCGCCTCAGATGGCTGTTGGATGGCTTCAGTAGCGTGTTTGCGAGCACGAACGTTGCGTGGAATACGGCGCCGTCGAAGAAACAGTGATATGCCCGTGCATTTCTATCGTTGGAAATGTTGAACTGCGGACGGCGTGCTGTCTGTCGTGACTAGATTTCCCGTTACAGCCAGCATTAAACATACGTCTTCAGAGGGAGAAAATTGCGACCTGTAATTCCGTCCGCATTCCAGTTAAATATCCGATACAGTCAGCTGCGTAACCACGGAGGCTCAGAGGGGCTGCTTGACAACCCCCAGGCCCATGAAGTTCTAGAAAAATGACATCAGAGCCGCTTTGTTTGGTAGACAGAAGTATTAAGATTAAAAAAAATGGTATGCTATTTTTAATATTTTTCTAATTGTAATTTTAATTCAGATAATACAAATGGCAAGGGAAGTGTTAAGCCTTCTTAATTATCCTTGACAACCCCCTCCCCCACCCCCTTCACGAAAATCCTGGCGACGCTACTGATTGCTGTTTTTCACTGAGCACCAACCGCAGGGGTTGCAGCCGTTGAGCATTAATAGCAGCCGTTCAGCATTGAGCGGTGTCTGGTGTTGCCTGCCAACAGGCTTTCACGCGGACGTTGCACGCCATTAGTATTCATTGTCATAGCGTCACCTGACCATGTCATGTGATGTCGCCAGTGTGATTTACGCCACCATAACGTGATGTGACTTACAGGATGTCACCTGACACCACTTAAGGAAATTGCGCATCACGCTGTCAAGTGGAATTACTTGACATGTTTTCATTTGAAGTCTCGTGGCGTTCTCCTAAATGGCGTCGCCGCATCACATAACAAAACGTGGCGTGACGTCACCTGCGGAGGCGTCACGTGACCGGTTGACTCTCGGCAGGCGATGCAAGTACCGACGCCTCTGCGGCACGGCGCGCGTGAAGGACACCACCACGTGCTCCGTGTCGGGAGTCAAGTGTCAGCGGAAGACGAAGCGAAGTCGCAAAGAGGTGCAGAAGCAGAAGGCTCGCGGGCCTCCGGTGCTGCGGCCGACTGCCACTAATGGTCAGCGCTCAGGTGGTGGAGGGAGCGAGGGCGGGAGTGGACGTACATTGTGTAGGACGAGACTTATGAATGGAGTTATCATTGTGCAATGCACATTGTAAATGCAAATTTGAAGACGCATTTGGCGTTTCGGTGAAACGTTCAGTGTAGGTGGGAGATGCAGTGTCTGATTTCAACGGTTTTTCGTACTTTCCGCTGCCCTTTTTTCTGTCGTTGACGTATCTCGTCGTTGTGTTATGACGCCCTGTTAGGTCATGGAAAATCGTTATCACTCTTGATTTTTATAAACAGTCCTTGTGGTGAGATATTGGCTGCTTGAAATGTCATAGAAATAGATTGTTCCTCAATATTCCGTTTTTTTGCGTGTTCTTTTTTTATTAATTTCTGTCCTTACCACATCAGGGTTGTGAAGTGCGGAAGAGAAAGAACATGAAAATAGATAGTTACTATGAAATGTGGCCACCGCGGGATAAAAATTTTGGGGACAAACTCTTAGATCACGTCACCTAACCGGTGTAACAGAGCCTCTCACCAGGCCATTAATAGCATCAGCGCTCGTCCGTTACCGTCCTCTCAGCACCAACACTAGACGTTCCCCAACTGCTCCACAGATGGCAGGAAAGCCGCCTCCAGCCAGGGCGTCTGCGGCATAGGAGGCGGCAGCCCTGTGCGGCGGCTGTTGAGGGTGGTCGGCGGCAGGCGGTCCAGCCGAGGTGCCTGGCCCTGGCAGGCCGTCATATTCAACAAATTCATGGTCAGCGACGCGCTCGAAAATCACACCGCTCGGACTCGGCCTTGCTCGGAATTCCTTTTGGTCGTTTCCTGTGCGTGTGGTGCTTCCATGTTCTTTTGATGAGATTTTGCAGTTTCGCGACGAAAACGTTGTCTCTCCGTCCTGCGGGATTTTGGCGCGATTCGCGGCCGGCGGCGACTTATCAGGACGTCAGCGGTATTACTGAACCCATCACGGTATTGCCAACGGTATTGTCGCCGTTGTGCGATGGGCCTTTGACCGAAGACGCTGCGGCTGTGCTACGCCGTGGCCGTGTTCTGCAAGCGTGACTGCTGCGTCCCCAGGAGCCGTTCTGCGGCGGTGCCCTGGTCCACCCGCGCTGGGTGCTGACGGCCGCCCACTGCCTCCGCCGCGTGCTCTACATCCGCTTTGGGGAGCATGACCTCACCAGGCCGGAGAACGGCGAGCGAGGCTTTAAAGTAAGCGCCGCAGAGTGCTGTCGCCGCGCCGAGCTGTTTTGGAATTCGTGAACGGTGTTCAGAGATGGCGGGTACAAGCGTGATATCTTCTAGCCTTCACAATTTTTTTTTATACGACTTTTCGTGATCGCGCATTTTTCCGTGGCGTTAAGGCGATCTACCGTGTTTTGGGGCACTCGCGATATAAGTAGAATGTTTTTTTAAGAAGTTTGGCTTAAATTCAGTAAACATACAGTCTGCAAAGTACATAAGCCTTCCGTGTATAGGTAACATTTATGGTATGAAATCTGATGGCTTTATTACTCTTGCTATGCGTTTTTGATATCCTGTGCTGCTCAGTTCCAGTTACCTTTGATCTTACCACGAATTTAAGTCGAATATGTCGAAATGAAACGTCACCGACTGGTTTTCAAGGAGTAATTCCCGTATCCGCATCGATAGCCCCTTTTTATTTGGTTACAGTGCGTAGTTGATGTGCATCTCTGAGACCTCTGCAGTGGTTCAACATGTTTCCAATACCGCGGGCCCTTGCCTTTGAACTGTGGGTCCTCCAAATCATGTCCAACGTGCTGAGATCTCCACAGTCGTCCAGCCTGCCCAGCCATGAGTTGAGACGTCCCGGGGGATGACGCTCAGCATGATGGTCTAACCTACTGAGGTATCCAAAGTCGTCCGGGCATACCTAACCGTCATCTTTGACCCCTCCCCCCTGCACATCGTGCCCAGCATACTGGCTTTTGCACAGTCGTCCGACCGACCAACCGTGAGCTCTGACTCCCCACAGATCACGCCCAACATGATGGTGCAGCACCCCAAGTACGACCCGGAGACCGTCGACAACGACGTGGCGCTGATCCGGCTGCCGGCGCCGCTGGCGGCGTCCGAGGCGTCGCCGGTGTGCCTGCCGAGCGGCCGGCACCCCTCCGCCGGCACCGTCTGCACCGTGGCCGGCTGGGGCAAGACCAAAACGTCGCATCTGTTCGGCTCCGACGTGCTTCGCGAGGCCGAGGTGGGGCGGGCGGCGAGCCCGGGGCAGACGGCTGGGGTGGACGGTCCAGCAGGTGGAGGTTGGCAGTCGGGGTGGGTGGGCTAAGGCAGGTGGGACTGGATCCGGCTGGCCAGGGAAACCGGGCTGGGGCAAGCAGGGGAGGACAGACGGGTTAGGGAGATTGGGAACTGATGGTGGGCAGGCGAGGGCTGGTGACACAACGGTGTCGACTGTCGAAAAACTACGAAAATGTTGGCCTTAAACCCAGCTTTGGAAACCCTCTTGCAAGGTATTCCCTGCTCCCCATGTTCACGGCTGATGGCACCGCTCAAGAAGAACAGAATGACGTGCTTTGCGTGGTGTCTGCGAACCAGACGAAGCACGGCGTCCGAACCTTGATCCTCCCCTGCCGCCCGTGTGAGCGCCATGCCCTCCCTCTGCGTCTGACGGCGGCACCCTGTCCCCAGGTGCCGATGGTGAAGGACTCCCGCTGTCGCTCCGTCTACTCCGACTACTACATCACCAAGAACATGTTCTGCGCCGGCTTCAAGCGCGGCCGGGTGGACGCCTGTGCCGGCGACTCCGGCGGCCCGCTCGTCTGTGAGCAGAACCACAGGTCAGCACGTGCTCTGTCAGTACTCTGCAGCTATCGCATTCCAGTGTTGTACTCGGCTGTGGTGCGCTTGTTGTTACGTACTTAGTATTTGCCTACTTATTGTTTTCAGTTTTTGCGCTGCAGTCACCGGTACCACATCTTTCGTATAGTTGATAACTGTTGCACATTGACGTTTTGCGTTGTGCGCGCGAAAGATAGGAAAACACGGCAGAAGAATAAGTGACAAGCATCTAAGCACTATTGAGGTGGTGTCACGAGCCAGGACCGGCCATGGGGACAGAGAATGCGATAGCACAACAGGCGCCCAGCCGAACACTGCTTTCGGCGAGGCGCTGCTCTCAGGCGTGGCACACCTGCCGAAAGATTCTATCGCGGGGAAGGGGCCGGGCTGCGGTCTGCTCAATGGGTGTGGCGTTACCCGTCGCGAGCACGGGTGCCGGCCTGCGCGATGGCTGAGGCGGCTGAAGCTCACGCGTCCTCGGCCGGGGACGCCGACGGGGTGGGCTGCGGGCCGTCAGCCGGCCGTGGCTGTGGTGGTTGGCGCGCCGTCGGTCGCCGTGCGGACCGGAAACGGAAGCGGACGGAGTGTGTCGAGCTGTGTCTGAGACGGACTGCGCTGCGCTGCCTGAGCTGGAGAAGCTCGGTTGGCTTGTCATCGTTCTCCTGCGTAATTGTATTCGATTTTCCTGCTGGGAAGACGCTTATCGCGTTGAATGTCAGACTAATGGATCATGCCACATTGTACGGGACTCGGCCACGGCTACAGTGTTTGCGACGTTCCGACTTCATGAAAAAATAAATATGCCCTAATAGCATTGTATTCGAAGGTACGACTTGAAAACGACATTTGTATCCACAGTGTTCGACACATTGTTGTTGCGTTCATGCAAACGCCATTGAGTTCACCGCAGTTGGCTCATGGCCTACGTCTGTGACACATTTTCTGGTGTGCTTTCCAAAATGTGGTATTGTTTTCGGTTCATAATCTGTTGTTCCCCGTTTCAGATGGCACGTGTACGGCATAACAAGTTTCGGCGAAGGTTGTGGGAGAAAGGGCAAGTACGGCATATACGTGAAGCTTGCCAACTACCGCAAGTGGCTGCGTTACGTGATCCGGCGCTACACCAATCACAGGCGGGCGCGCCGACGCGTGTCCAACGTTTCCCTGATGCTTGCCCGGCTCAGACACGAACGGCACACTAGGAAGCATTGATACTGTGGAGACACCCGGGTTCAAATCCGGCTGGTGGCACGCTTTTCAAATGTGCGCTGTGTTTGGTGTTTCCGTTGGACTTGGCCTCGTCCGGTGCGTCGGAGAGATATCGGTCAGAAGGGGCCGATGGCACAAGTACAAGGTTATGTGTCACGGTATGTGAGTGCGGACAGCTGCTGGTTTACCGAGTTGAAACGAGGTGTCGGAGGGTGGACTGGTGCACGGAGTATAGCGTACTGTGACAGATCAGAGTCGTCAGGTGTTTGTTCTAACGTTTCTTCGTTGACGCAAGACTGCAACCAAGTGTTGATGTTGTAAGAACGTGACAACGCTTGCAGTCTTCTTGTTGGCCGACGTTGTTGAGGTTTTAACCTGCAGGTGCTTCTGCAGCTGCTAGAATATTTATTAGTCGAAGTGTACCTAGATGTTTCTCTGCAGTCTCCCACGAAAAATAACATTATATTCGTGTTCAGAAAATGCAGGTTAACTAGTCATCCTTTCTGCCCACTGTTCTGTACGATGTTGTAGCCATGGGTGTCCGTTGCGGATTTGTGCCTGTGACGGGCAAGGTGAGCGCATCTCATACGGTGTGAATTCGAGATGATTGTAGTATCTGTAGTTGAATCTAATTGCGCTTGGAACGCAGCATCTGTGTAGAAAATCTTCGCAATAAATCGCTTACATTTGCTTTCTTTATGGTCGTAAAGGCATTCATGCAGAAACCTGAATTAGTAAACGGCATGCCCTATCAACATCATCCAAAGATAGGATAACACAGTCCAAAGACAGGTAGGACCGTGGCCGCATAAACATGTGAGAATTTTAACATCGCCACAGTATTATTGCATGAAAAGAAATGCTCTAAAAAAGCCCAGCCCTGCCACCTTCAGACATGCTCCTACACCGATGGTGCGTACCAAGCGATCATCCTCTTTCTCCGCAAAGGACATCGGTATATATTTTATTTCAGCATGTTTTTCATGTCATACGAAGTAATATAATACATGGAAAGTAAGGTAAATATCCCATACGAAACGGTCGTACGGAGCTCTCCCTTTTCTGCCCTCGGTTCTGGATGACCCTCTGCCGTACGCAGTATTTTCTATACAAAAGAGACAGCAGATGCATCTATTGCTTTGAGACGTGCACATCCTTGCGCTTCAGCCATCCGCATTATTTTACGTGCAGCCATAAAGTGAGAAAGGGTTCCGATGCACATTATGAAATGCAATACGCATGCGACTGATAAGGTCTATAGAAAAACGACACAACCATAATTCTCGATAAGCGATATATTTACGCCTACGTTTCAGCAACCCAGTATCAGTATTTCATCTTCGGGTGGATCGGTGAGCATGTTTGTCCCGTGGGTGTGCACCTCCTCTTCGTGGATAATCAGCCGACTGCATTAGGCGGTGGGCCGCTCGAGACTCGCAGGTCACCGCATGACAGCTGACCTCTACGCCAACTGACCGGCTCACCCACGGTCCGCTCCCCCTCCCCCCACGCCCAACCCTCCACCACATCCTGGTGTCGTCAGACCGACCTCGTTCCCTGCCGCAGCGGTCCTTGCCTGGGCGACAGATACACGATGCCCAATGAATGGAACACGTGTGACGTTCGAAACGACTGTAAAAGTGCTTCTCTTGCTTTGCGCGTTTTGTCCTCCGTGCCCTATATCGGTCCCCCTTACCATGTTGCCTGCTTAGCATTATCCTCTGGCCATTTGAGCGTCCTGCATCGTCTCAAGGCTGTCATCTGTTTGGAACCACTCGCGTCGCGAATGGTCCATCACCTACTGGTAAGATCTAGTGTAAATTCCCCAAAACATGATGTCATCCAGGTGCGATGTTGCTGAGGATGCGCAGAAAATTGGGAAGAAGTAAAAATTTGCCTACAACATGAATGACTGGAGAAACCATATCTGACGCCGAAGTTGAGCAGGAGTGCCGTAAGACTCGTTCAAGGTCAGCACAAATCTGGGTCACGGTCAGCCTCAGATGCGATTTGGCTACGGGCAGTGTAGTGTTCGTCCGGGGGCAGATCCAGCGGCTTGGTTTGGTGCAGCCAAATCAGAATTATGGCTGTTGATGGTAGGTGAGCGTTTCAGGGATCGAGAGGCGAAGGGAGATGGGGGGGGGGCGAGGGTGAGGAGTCCAGCGACCTCAAACTCTGGTTGTGTAGTAATACATCTGTTCTTTTTTCGGGGAGGGGGGACAAATGCCCATTTGTTCCCCCTAATCGCGATGATTGGGGGCCATGGCCGAGCTGTCCCTTCCCGGATCCGCTAGTGTGTTCGTCTGATTTTGTGGAGTTGCCTGAACGCACGATCTTCAAGCGCCCGAGAGAAAGGTCAGCTACAAGGAAGACGACGACCTGGATAATAATGACTACTTCTGTGAGTTGTTTGAAGGGCTGCAAAATGGCCACGAGCATTTCCTCCCTGTCATTATTTGTCGAATAAAAAGCTTCTACAGTCCTTGAAAGCTTTTCTTTGAATTTCTATCCGTTTAGGTCAACCTGTTTTATTTGGGAGGGTGATTGTGCAGTACACTGGCCGTCGGTAACTAGTACTGGACACAAAGGTTAGTTATCTCCAGATCGCGTGTTGTCTTGTCTGAGCCCCGGGATCAAACTTTTTGTTTGATCGGGAACGGTTTTTTGTTTGAAACGGGAACAAACTTGCTTTGGAGGGGCACATGTTACTTTGGAGGAATTTAAATATATATGGACCTTATTATACTTTAGAAGGGCACCCCCAAGCTGCAGAAATTTAACATGGTTCTTATGGGTGGTGACTGGGAAAAAATTGGCCCCAGTATCTCCTTTGCCCCCTCCTCTTCATCATTTTCAAAACGTTGCATCCTCTCCTGAGCCTTGTGAGATTCTGCAGCGTAAAAAAATGTTTCCAACTTTGGATAGTCCAGTCCAACTTTGTACATATTTTTATGACAAAACAACTGTGATTTGGGTCGAGGTTTGTGTTTGCAACTACGTCAACAACTATCGCCTTCCAAAGGCTGTCAAGGAATAACGCAACGAAATGTATGTGTGTGAAGGCCATAGCGTCATGACCACCCTGTACTGGATCTGGGCACGCACTGTCCGGGCGCGGCCGGCTGGTCGGCGGCAACAGGTCACAGTCTGCGGCCTGTCCCGGCACAGTATTCACGGCCCACGCAGGGGGTCATACAGGGACGCACGCACCCAGAGCCAAGCAGGTCATCCCAGAACGCGTCGGTACAGTGTATATGCACTACACTGCCTCCCCGAAAGTGATACCTACTGCTACAGAGTAAATAACATCTCCGGCATTACGGCAATCAGCTTCCAGAGAACGTAGTCTGCTCAGTCTCGCATATCGGCGCACGCCCGTCACACTCGCGCTCATCCGACTCGACGTGAGCGGTACGGCCACCGGCTGCCGGGGTCGCGATGTCCGTACTCCGGCCCTCGACAGAGCACGCTGCTCCGACGAGACGCCCGCGAGAGCGCTTCGCAGTGACCCGGCCCGTCTCCGGCGGGGACGCGTGCAGCGCAGGCACCGGTGATACCGACGGGGAAACTAGTTTCGCAGAAGCTGCCTCAGGCACCCGAAACAGGAGCCGACCGCCGGCCAAGCTGGACCCGGCTGACAGAGGCATGCACCGATCGGACGCCGGAGCCCCGACGGTGGCGCCACCTCCGCAGGAGTCGTCTGAGGAATCCGAAAGTGGAGCTCCCCGCGGTGGAGCGTCCCGGCGTCGCTCGCTGCTGTTGTCGCCGCAGGAGCTCCGTCCTTGCTGGAGGCCGGGACCTCACGACAGGTCCACATTCAGCTGTTCGGTATCCAGATGTATTCAGTCGACGGCGGCCAGCAGCGGAGCAGCGCAGAGGCGAGACGAGCGCGACGAGCAGAACGAGCAACACGAATGCGACTGACGAGACTTGAGACTGCGCATAACCTTCCGAGTAGTCAGATGGATGGGACCTCGTGTGGCGTTGTGAAGTGCGACAGCCGGCGTGAAACTCCTAGGCGGCGAATGGCAGAACAGCGCAGAGCAGCGTCGGGGAGTTAGTGCAGACCCCGCGTCGGCGGGCTGAAGAGTGTTCCGTGAGGGATTCAGGGTCCGAGGGTTATGCATGGGACGAGAGATGACGTCACGTTGGCCGGCCAACGCCCATTGGCTGGGTGCTGGACTGTGATTGGTGAGAAGGTTCTCGGTCGTTCTGGCGGCCCTCTGTCGTTGCCGAAAACTTCTGGGAGGCCCCGCACGGATGTTTGCGTGACTGACGTTGACCAGTCGCTCAGAGGCAGTTACGGTTTAGCGTGATTTCGGGATGGCCCGACTTTTGTATGATGGCAGATGTCTGCCTACAAAGGTTTACCATTTGTCTGCCGCCAAAGGTTTGGACAGGTTTATGTTTATGGGCGGAAGTCTAGCCGCTGTGATAAAGTTCGAGCGTATGTTGTCAGACGTTTGTTTGCGTATATATGCGTATGCCCCAGCAGTTTACCCTTTTTCTCATGGCGGAGGGCAACTGACCCCATTGACCCGCTTTGGGAGGTTACTGGTTGATCTGAAACGGTCCGCCGATGCGCCGTTTCATGCGCAGGACACAGAGGAAGGCACTAGTCTCACTTTCGTGGAGCTGCATTGCGTACTTTTGGCGCATTGGCGAACAAAGTCCCCATTTTGTCACGACTTGACCCGCCTTCAGGCCATTTTCGTGACCTTGGAGACCACCCATTGATCGAAAACAAAAAATCCGGATTCCACTTCAGGGCGGGCACAAAAAGGAACACGCTGGTTTTTGCTGTAACGTTTTTTCCTTCTTAGTTTTCGAACGGCCGAGGGGGAGCGATTTGCCCTCACCCGAAGGTTGAGATAGCCAGGAAGCCTTAGTAGGGCGAGAGTTAAGGAACAATTTTCTGAGACTGACACACCTTTGCAACGATTCGCTGGCCTTGGAACATTTCCACAGCAGCTGCCATGAATGACATCATATATGATACTGAACTCAGTTCTATATTATCTGGCAATCCAGTGAAAGTGCAAACAAATACAAATTTAGGAAACCAACATCATTCAACAGTCATCTGCAAAAGCATCAATGACCTGATTAGAGCACACCATAGTAGCCTCAAGCAAGGGTCAAGAGTGCGTGAACGTGCGTATAAGGCCCTGGGCATCAGTATCCTCCACCATTGCAAATTCACAAACTGAGCTCCATTAAATGTGCCAAGCAATCTCGTCTGCTTCCATTTTGCAAACTAAATGAATGATTGCGCCACCACCAAGTCGCATGCGCGTTCGTTGGAGTGCAGGATAGCCCGCACGACCTGGCAACTGATCAATCGTCATTACCATTGGCTTCAATAAATATATACCATTGTGATCACTGTGCTAAACAAATTCATCCATTTTTCCAGGAAGTTTACAAAACAAACCTTAGCTAAAAAAGCTAAAAGGATGAAAAAAAATCTTGTGAAAAATGCTCGGGTGTCACATATTTATTTAATTCGGGAGAAATTTAGCTAACTTTTATTACATCAGCAGTATTATGACTCTCTTCACATTCCGAACACTTTTCGATTCACCATCAGTCTCGTTTATCTTGTCTTCTATGCGTCGTCATTGTCTATCACCTCAAGGTCAGGGAAGCCGACAGGCTTTTCACAGATGACTTATTGACGCCTGACGAGACACTAGACTTGACACAAAACTTTGGTCATCTGAGTGCAAGAAGCTGTGTGTCCTAACACACAAACAAACAAACAAACAAACAAATAAATAGGCTTTCGACCGCGCTTTGGGCATGGGTCTTTGGGTCTTTTGAGGATAGTCTGGTTTTGCGAAGTACGTGTGCGATGTATGGCTTGTACCAAGCGCTGTGTAAGTCATGTTTCCCCTAATGACATTTTCATTCACCTGAACCATGTTGTTCAGTGTTTATGCAAATGTAAAAGTGATAAAGCATGTCAGAATTACGGGCAAACAGGTGATATGTTGAAATGTAATGCATCATAATCCCATATACCGTACTGAATCCCATATAATCCCGTATACCATATACATATACTTTTGAACTGACTGATTCCTGTTTCACTGCGTCTGCACTGAGACAATCAGTACAAGACTAAACATATATCATCACTGAGATATTTACTGCTCATTAAAATGCAGCTTTTGTTTTCTGTTCTAAGAAAATGGTTAAGCTGTTGAATTATCGTATGTTTTGACGTTGTGATGCATATGCTCTACAGCTATACATTAATGCTACGCAAGCAAGGAGCTTCAATGCATCAGCTGTGCTGCAATCTACAAAACCAGCATTTTCTCTGAAGCATCAGAACATATTGCTTGACACACCGTATACCATAAGGTTTTGCGTGCAACCATTTTGACTGGCCTGTTGTCCTGTAGATGTTACCATATTTTCCTCTGCATAAACCGAAAAGAAACGAACTCCTCCTGCACTTATGACTATGATCTACTGCTATTCCTTCAGCACATACAAGTAAATTTACGATGGTGAATCGTTCTTCTTAACATTTTTTTCTGGTTGTCTACGGTTTTTCCCCGCAGATTTGCCTGTGAAAAACTAGCTGCTTACCCGTTACCTTTCCTTTCCCCGTATTGTTTTGCATGACTCTAACCAATCCCCCGGGGTTTACCCGCGCGTAACAGGAGGGCAACGGGTGAATCTGCCCGTTGAAGTCCTCTAATGCATGTTAAGATTTCCTGTTGCGATGGCGGGACGCTGTTGGAGTTAACTGGTTGAACACACTAAAAAGTCTGCCACACACCACGTCTCTATGTGTTTCAGATGTCGTCTCCCTCCAGTGTGACCAATGCAGTTAACAGTGCTTGGGCCAGGACGGTCTGGCCAACCACGTCAAACACCGGCACGGACACATCGGCAGGGACGGCAGACACAAGTGCGAGTGGTGCGACTACTCCACGGACAACTCCAGTAACATGAGAAGTCATCGGAGGACCCGTATCAGTGGACGTCCGTTCCGCTGTCAGCGTACGTTAGGACACCTGATCGGCAAATAAACCTAACCTACCATGTCCGGACCCGAACCGGCGAGAGACCGTACCGCTGTGACGCCTGTGACAAGACATTTTACACATCACGACAATCTCTTTAGGTACGGGCATATCCACCTCGGTGAGAATGTGGCGGCCAAGTTGAATGATTTGTCTCTTTACAACAGACATCACGGCACATAACGGGGCGAAGGTTCACGAGAAGGAGCTGTGCTCAGCCCGGTTCGTCACCACACACATGCGGATACATGCAGGAGAGCGGTCCTACAGCTGCTCCTTCTGGCAGGCCACGTTCTCTTATCAGCCAGCCAGGAAGAGACACATCGTCGCCCTCCGCACAAACACTGGTGCCATAGCTGCGGCAAATTATTTGTTGCGCCCGAGAAACTGAGATATGTCGACGGATGCTCCGGTGATAGTTGAAAGCATTAACGGCTGAACGCCCTGACTAATGTATGCGGTCCGCGTGATTATTATAGCACGCATTTTGTGTACTTTTTAGGATTCACATCCAATCCGCTGTTTTCGGTATCATGTTCTGTTCATGGTAGGCTATTGCGACATTCCTGAGTGTATGTTTTCCACAAATATTTGCTGCGAGTTGTTCGTGAACTAGACGTGTTTATACTCCAGGAAGACATTGATATCTTGGAGTTATGGCAGTTCTGCATAGTTTTTTTGCTTATGCATGTTTTTTTTGTAGCATGCTAAATTGTAATGCTTGCCACATCCGCAACTAGTTTGCATTGGACAGCTGCAGACCTGATCCTTTGGATCCTGGCAAACCAGAAACAGCACGCACCGTTCTATCGAGATTGCTGTTGGCTTCATGTTGATCGAATAAAGACTGCATTTCCCGCGTTTCTGTTCCGCCGTTTTCTTAGGCCGTGACACCCTGATCTCGACGGCAAGAATACGAAACGGACTCGGTTAACCCGGAGGATCTTACAGTCCGATCCAATCCGTCGGATTTGACCCCGACTGGATTGACAAATCCGTCCAAAATACAGATTTGGGTTGGATTTGAATTTGAAGTCCCATGAATTTTTGGTATTTCAGTAACTGACAAAAGGCCTAAAAGCTTAGTTGAAACAAGACAAAGTTTAGTCTGCATTTGAGAACAAAGCTCATTTTTATGGAATGCAAAACAGTTTTATTAACTCGCGCACGACCGTCGGTCGATTTCAAACGTGTGCGACTGGGGGAAGGGAAGGGAAGTTGGCCTCCCCCTGTAACTCATGAACGGTTGGTCGCACGATAAAAATAAACTGGTCTCATTTTTACGCCCTATATATGTTTTTTAATAGCCGACTGCATGAGACCGAGAAATGGTCTGAATCTCAAGGGCTGTGACTAATAACGCATAGGTGAAGGTACCAGCGCACAAGTAAAGGTCCGCGGATGCCGATGCACGTCTAATTTCCCAGATTTGTTCAATATATACACCGAAACGTTGAGTTAAAGACACGGCAATTCTCGCTCCAGCTCTCGGCGTGCGCCGCTGCCGTATGCAGTAACAAATTGACGAGAACTAATTTTAGCGTTCCTTTATTTTCGCGAAAAAAGACTATATAAATTTGGTTGATCTTAATGGTGCTTGTGATGGTTTTTCATGCTCAAATTTGGGAAAATGTATTAGTTACCAATCTACACAATTGGGGGAGCTTTATTCGCGAGAGCCTGTTTATTTCCAAAATATGTTATTTAACTTTTTGAGGTTCCTGGTATTACTTACGTCTTTGCAAGCTAGTTCTGCCATTTTCTACCCATTCTGAGTAATTCATCGTCGATTTTGACGGTGATACTTTTTGGCTCACTACAATTATTCGTGACCTGACCTCAGTTCAATGGCTGGAAGTCATTGATACTTTGCCCAATGACGGCACTTAGATGTCTGCTTCACTCCACACTAAAAATGTTATGAAATGTTTCGTCAGTTTCCGAAAAAAAACGACGACATGTCTTAAATATGGGCTTGATCTTAAGTCAATGACCCAGAAAATTTCGAAAAATCTGAGGTAGCAGATCTGTTGCATCTATCACGATCACTAATCCCTGATTTTGAGATATTTTGTTTTGCAAAAAAGTTACAGGCGCTAAACTTTTTTGGACACAGGTCCGTTTGACCTGACCTAGGTCAGGCACCTGACCTGACCTGAAGTCAAAATTTTGACACGAGATGTAAAAATGATGAAGCAAAAGGTACACAAAGTTTCGTGGCTCTGTGTCAGTTCGCTCTCTCGCAATCCCAGAAAAACCTCAGGGGGGGGCGGTCAACTGCCCCCAGTCGGGGACGAGTTAAGTCTGTTTATCGTGCTTCGATCACAGATCATCCTTGGAAATGAGTTCAGGATTGCCGTAGAAATAAAGGAATGGGGCAAGGGATGCCCCATGACTTGTGCAAAATTGAACTCTAACCGCATTGTATTACGTCCTCACAGAGGCTAAAACTGTGTCCCCGCCCGGAACGTTAGGAGATTTATTTGTTCTGGAGACTCACAATAATGACCTTCACAAATCAGCCTCAGAAGTGTTTGGACCGTTTAATTGGATGGAGTGCTTGTGTTCTTCCATTAGGTGACAATGAGTGGGGAGGGCTTAGATGTTGATTGTTAAAAAGCTTAAACGGAGATGTGTCTCGGAAAAGATAAATTGTCTAGGCAGATGATGACGACCCGTATTCTATTGTGCCTAACCCTTATTCACACCTGCCGTTTCTTAAGTTTTATTTGTGCCAAACCTGGACAGTTTTTAACCTGTTTTCACCATGCAAGTTTGCGTTAAATTGGACATGAAGGTTTTTTATTGTGGCTTCCTTAGGTTTTGGCGTCGTGTTAAGAGTGAATCGGCTCCAGATGTGGATTTTGTTTGGATCCGGACTCAGCCCGGCCAGATACGTATTGGATGGGATCGAACTGGATTTATTTGTTTCGTGCTCTTGATACTCCATACCGCAGTAACGTGGGTACGCTGGTGCAGGTACCTAGGGAAAAAGGGCCATAAAATGTTTTTTTTCTTAAGCGTGCGCAACAATTGCACTTTTCCCAAATTATTTTCATCGAACGCCTTGGATATAACTTGCGCTTTATTGAGTGTTCTTTTTTATTTTATGGTCTTACCTCCTCTGCAGTCCCCATATATTCCTACGAAATGAATGAAGCACATTGCTACTCATGTTATGTATTCTCAGGCAAATCCTCCCTACCATGATAACCTGGCATTGATCCAAGGGTACTCGCACTGTCCCACAGGTCAGTGGCCATGAAGGCCATGAGGACTTCTCCTTCCGTGCAACGGGCAACTCGGAAAAATATTCACTGTTATGTCCTGGAGAAAGCTTCAATCCTCAAGCGTCGAGCTCAATTCAATTTTTTTGCTGCATCTCTCTTGTTAATTTCTGACTCTTTGAAATGAGTCAGGGTATCGCAGTGTGAAGGCCCATGATGCGGCTTTTTCATACCATTTTACTCAGTTCCTCGTCATGTCTCTGGTTTCAGAAATCGCTTGAGTAAAGTTAATGTTGCACGAATCCATTTGCACAGCAACAGCTTTACTTAAGTTTTCTGAAGAAAATCCGGGACAAACTTTACGACGTTTCCTGACTGATGAACGATTTCATCATTTCTTCCCGGAAATGCTGAGACGAAAACATTTTTGCCGACCAACACCTTTCGCCGTTGAACCCAAAACATCTCTGCTGTGATTGTGCCAACATCACTTTTATTAAGCTCGTCTCCTCGTCGCCAAGGTCGCAAGCAGCCGTCCCCAACAGCACGCACATAGCGATACATGTATCACCGGCCAGCCACAGCAGCCCGAGGCCGTCCGCGCCCCCGGCCGCCGCCGCCAGCCCGTCGCTGCCTTTGTCGTCCCTTCTCAGCCCTTGGTGATGAATCCGTTCACTGGGCCGGCGCCGCCGCCGCGCAGTATGCCGACCAGCCCCGGCACCAGCTGCGGCACCAGCAGCCCCTTGTGCTGGCGCACGGTGGTCACCACCAGCTGCGAGAAGAGACGCAGCAATGTCGGCCGGTAACCGGCCAGCCGGCCGCCGGCCAGCCGCGCCGCCAGCCGGCACACGCCGAACGCCCGCCGGACCTGCGGCCCCGTCACGCCACTGAGCTGCGCCGCGCTCAGCTGAGTGAGCACGCTGCTCACCTCGGTGTCGGTGAGCGCGGACAGGCCGGCCGGCGCCGCGCGCAGGCCGCTCACGATCTTGACGAGCCGCTGCAGGCTGTACGGACCGCCCGCCTTGCTGGTGGCGGCGGTGACGGCCTGAATCAGCAGCGGCAGGTCGTCGATCCTGAGCAGCGTCGGGCTCAGCTGTTTCTCGAACAGGCTGAAGAGCTGAGGCGCGCTGAAGAGCGGGTAAGGTCGCACCAAGCCGGTCAGCTTCGGCAGGAAGCCGCCCAGGAAGGCGTGGTACGGCGCCCCGAAGCGCAGTTGCTGACGCCGCACAGTTCGCGCGAACTGCACGATGACGAAGGTGAAGAAGCTGTCGCGGTCGGCTCCCTTCGGCAGCGGCAGGGCGAGCCCGTGCATGCTGATGAGCAGCTGGACCACGCCCGCCTGGATGCCGTTGCCGGTAACGGTGGCGTCGTGGATGCTGCCGTCGATCGCCTTGCGCAACGCTTCCACGTCGAGGGCGCTGACAGCGAGGTCGGCGGGCAGAGAGCTCACGAACGACGTCAGCTGGCCCAGCAGGTTGCCAGCGGTGATGGACACGCCAGCGGCGCGGCGCACCAGGACCACGTGCTGCAGGATCGGCTGCACGTTGTCGAACGACACGAACGGGAAGCGGCCGCGCAGCAGCGAGATCACCCGGTCGACGTCGGCGACGGGCAGCAGGATGTCGTCGATGATGGGGATCGGCGGCACGGTGGGGGGACGAGGCTCCTGGTGGGGGTCGGGCACGGGCACCGGCAGTGTCGGCAGCGGCGCCTGCTGCGCGCCGTACACCGCGCGGATGAAGTCAGCCGACGGGATGTTGCTGGCCTTGTTGATGCGCAGGAAGGAGAGGATGGCGCGCCGCAGCAGCTGGTGGAGGCCGGCCGGCTTCAGGCCGGCGTCAATCCGGTTGAAGAGTCCCAGCCCGACGGTGGCGATCGCGTTGGCGTCACGAAGCTGCTGGTCGCTGACAGCCGGGCCGTAGCGGCCGAGCGCAGCCCGCAGCGGGCCCAGCTCGCCGGCGCCGACCCCGAAGAGGCCGCGGGGGTAGCGCGAGGCGAGCCCTCCCAGCACCTTCCTGAAGGCTGACACCGCCTGGCCGGCGCCCTGGAACGGGCCGCGCACCAGCTTCGACGAGTCGATGAAGCGGACGATGGTGCGCTGGGCGCGCCGGCTGATCCGCAGGCTGCCCAGCGTCGAGAAGATGTCGTCCAGCTGGTCGCCCAGCACGGGGACGCTGTTGCCGACCAGCACGGTCCGCTCGATGATGGCCGGCAGTCGGCGCCGGAGGTAGCGCAGGTAGTCGACGTTGAACGGCTGCTTCGGCGGGCGCGGCACGGTGTCGATGAACCGGCGCACGGACGCCGAGAAGACGCCCGGCAGCGCGCCTGCAGGGATGATGTGGCCGAGGGAGCGCGTCGTCACGAAGAACTGCTGCAGGCCGGCCAGCAGCTGCTCCTGCGTCAGCTTCAGCCGGCGCAGCTCGGCCACCAGCGGCGAGAGGTCGCCGGGCGCGGTGAAGCTCGGCAGCCCGGTGAACAGCCGGCTAAGCGCCGCCGCCGCCGCGTCGCCGGTGCCGGAGACCACGCCCGCCTCGATCAGCGCCTGCAGGATGGGCTCCTGGAGCGAGCGCGCCGAGAGCGCGCCGAACCGACTGCTCAGCACGGCGGACACCGTCTGGAACTGCACGCCCGACAGCGCCACGCCGCCGTAGCTGAACGGCTTCGCCGTCGGCAGCCTGCCGTTGACGATTGGAGGCCGCAGCACGACGGGGTTTTCGACGGGCGGCTTGTCGCCCTCGCCTTGCGCCAGCCGGCGAGTGATCTGGATGCTGTTGCCCTGGATGCCGAACACGCGCGGGATGATGGTCTTCCGGCCCTCCTCGTAAATGCTCCGCAGCGGCTCCGGCACGAGCACCTCGTCGACGACGATGGTCGGGTCGAACAGCCGGATGCTGAAGGCCGGCGAGCCCCGCGGGATCGACGGCACCACCACGCGGATGACGTACAGAATGTAGGCCTCGGGCGTGAACACGCTCGACGCAAGGAAGAAACGCTGCGTGTGGAAGATGAACGAGGCGTGCGTCTCGTCCAGCCGCAGCGGCGTGATGCCCTGCGACGCCAGCCCGACGATGAAGAGCGCGTACGCCTCGCGCACCTGCACCGCGCTGAGGCCCACTTTGTCCGGCATGTGCAGCTGGAAGCGGTTGACGACGACGTCGGTGATGACGCGCAGGCTGGGGTCGATCGGCGGAATGGCGATCATGGAGATGAGGTTCCTGGGCCGCGCCCGGCCGCCGGCGCTGTTGGCACGGTCGACCACGTCAGCAGAGCAGGGGGGACGAAAGGTCACACGGCCGGCGACGGCGCCGTCGCGAAAGGTCACAGCAGGCGGTCTCACCGCCCGGCTCCGGGACGGACGGGACCCGGAGCAGGGGCGTCACTAGGGCGCGGCGCTGGTGGCCGCACGAGGGACTCCTGTTAGCAACTAGCAGTGGCTGCCTGGCCATTGTTAACAGCGGCAGGCTGCTCGGCAGCAGGACGGACGGCGTGTGTGCATCCGTACGAGACTGCGCGAGGCTCTGGGGTGGCACAGCTAGACACAGCCGGTCTCGCCAAGGCCTCAGCCGATCCCGGTAGCATCGCACTGAACGACTGAACGAGGGGCATTGTGCTAGACTCGAACTTGGTGCGGAGTTCTGGCGATGTGCTCAGAGTTTATTTGCTTGCCGTTATGCTTGTGGCAGTGCTGGGTTTAATCGAGCTAGACGTCTATTGACTGTGATGAAGTAATATGTTCAGGCAGCGATTACCAATAACCTGCGATGAATACGATGCCAACGGCACATGCCAGAGTTATCGAATCTCGAAGGTACCCCAGAGACGTCCCACTATTCAAGACACATGTCAGTAGCGTCAGTACCACGCGGCGCTGGTGGCGCAATTATTAGAGCGGTTTACCAGCGATACACATCGACCCATGGACGTCTCCAACATACTGGACATGGCGCGAAAGGTTAATATGGACGACAAAAGTCGGCTGTTTCCATCTGCCGTCACCAAAAACCAGCATGGCTCCTTCGCCGCCCACCTGTTCGTCAGCTGCAGGATGTTGAGGATCGTGCGCGCGCTGGCACTGGAGAGCCCGGGGAAGAGCTCAACCACCTTGCTGATCACGGTCTGGATGGAGACCTCGAAGCCGGCGCCGCGCGAGGCCAGCGTGTTGAAGCTGTCCAGGATCCGCTGCCGGTTCCGCTCGAACGACTCCACCGACTGGCGGAAGCGGCTGTCGAAGATCTTGCTGTCGAGGTTGAAGCGGCTTTCGAGCTTGGCCCGCACCGGCTTCAGCTGCTCCAGCTCGAGGATGGACGGGATGGCGTGGTCGATGGAGTCCAGGGTGGCCACGAGCTGCGACTGGCCGTTGTAGTCGACCTGCGCGGTCAGGGCGGGGGTGAGCTGTATGCCGCAGTGGCCGAACGTCGGCAGACCGATTTCCGCCATGAAAGGGTCTTGCACCATGTCCTGTGGCTGAGGAAAACTGTCGACTGGATTTTGGTGGCGTTTCGGAGACCAGATCGTGCATGGCAGAAAAAGTCGAGGAATCGAGGGAGATAGGAGGAGGATGCTCCTCCTATTATGCTCTTAATTGCTTCTCACGCAAGTTTATATGTTCAGGGTGAGCGTAAAATAAACATGACGCCGACTGCTGAGTAAGGGCAGGCAAGGGAATACAGTGCATCGATATGACGGGCATCATTTTGGACACTTGCGGGGACTCAAACCCCCCACCTTTTTTTCCTCTCAGGGTCAGACCAAGCACTGTGTCATAATCTATCACCAACGGTCCAAGGCTGCAGCACAATTTGGATTCCGACTGTTATCGGCAAAATATGCTTTTTATCCGTCTCTGGCATTTCTTAGAGAGATCACGGCCATTTTGGACCTGTTTGTAGTATCATCATTTTTGTAGTATCAATATTTATGCGAAGGCAAAAAGAGGAAAAGACCCGTAATGGGCCATACCGCCGTTCGCAGGTGCACTCAACTCCCGAGACCGCCTCCACTGGTCAGTGGCCCCCCCCAGTCACCCCCCAGTCAGTCCCCCCCCGAAGAAGCCTGACTCCGCCTCTGCGCGGCGGCGACCGTCAGGCGCGGCATTTCCGGCTGACAGTTTGACGGCTTTGTCGTGGGCGGGACGTCCAAATCGGTCGGCTTTCAGGCAGCCGTGACTGCCGGGCTCTCGCCCCACCCGTCACAGAGGGCCGCCGCAGTGGCGGACCCAGGACCCGAGATCTCCACCCGTCACAGAGGACCGCCGCAGTGGCGAAACCAGGACCCGAGATCTCCACCCGTCACAGAGGACCGCCGCAGTGGCGGACCCAGAGAAAGGGCCGAAGGGGCCATGGATTTCCTCCCTTGGAGATCCCTAGGGAACTCAGATACGCGCTATGGTATGAGTGAAATGAAAATACGTGAAGACATGAAAACGAAAAGGAAACAAAACGCCTCCCACGACATTCCACGTGCCCCCGTCTCTCAAACGGCTTCCATTGACCGATCGTCCTTCGGAAGATTTCTGGAAATGCTCTTCTGCCATCCAGACAGCCTCCCTGGAGCTAATGGCGTAAACAGTGGAAACGCGACTGTTGAAGATTGGGAATTAGCTCTATGGCATTGTATCAAAAGAAACTGCTTAAATGTGGACTTTCCCTCAAATCATACACGTGCCGCCATTACTGATGGTGCTGACGTTACTGATGGTGCTAGGGATGCTCTGCATCAGCAAACTTTCGGTTTTCGGTTGCAGAACAAATCAGTCAAATACAATTCTTGCCAAGATGTTCACATGTAGTTCTTTGGTTCGTTCGTTGGTTCGTTCGTTCGTTGGCAATCTGGGACGATCGCGAAAAGGAAAAGCACGACAGTTCGCGTGTGCGCCATTGACACCATCACCGCCTATATAACAGCCAAGCGTCCCACGCCAGTCAGGCAGTATGCTATGCCACTGTCCTCCCTAATCTTTCCCGTTCCGTCCGATCCTCTCAATCCTTGCATGGCCGAGTCCCGGCCCTACTGTAACTGTTTCCTCGACACGGGGAGGGTGCGCAGCTGACATGTACAGAGAGGATTCGCTGGGCACGAACAGAGCCGCATTGTTTGCAGAAGGATTCCCCGATTTGCCTCACTGTGCTGAGTGGCCCTGGGCGGCCTGGTGTGGAGAAGCATGAGCTGAAAATGGCATTGCCAAGTCCGACAGAAAGTGCTCCCTCGTCACTGCCCACCCGCGGAATAATCCGACTCTCAGATTTATCGGTGATATAAAAATTCCTTAATGCCGTTACGTCTTATCAATCGGCGTGCTTTGAAATCTCTTAATGCCGTTACGGCTTATCTACCGGCGTACTCTGAAATCTCTTAACCCTATTCCCGGAGGGCTAGACGGTATGCCCGATTCCCGGCAGGGGGGGCGGATTCGGCCCCCCCCTGAGATCTCGAGAACTACTTATCCGATTTCATCGCAACAAACGGCAATCGATTTGCCGTGACGTGAACTACATTTTGGTAGAAAGAAATTTTCAAAATTTTGAAATTTGTGGATACAGGGGGCAAAAATGTCAAAATGGGGGGTACTTTTTGACTTCTTATAACTCCGTTGTTTATGGACCGATTTCGATGAAACTGACATCAATCGAGAGATTATGGATAGGGCTTTTACCATGGGTATGCAAATTTAAAATTTTGAGAAAATTCATGGGCGTTCACAGGGTTTCAAAAATAGGGGGATTAGTTTTCCAATAACGGAATGAACAAAAGAGGCCAAAACACTTTTTTAGCTTCTGCTAGGCATATTATGCTAAAGAAGTACAAATCGCATTACAATGTTTGTATAATGTTAGCATAGGCGGTGCCAGGGACATAAAAAAGGGGGAACTGTCATGGTCACACGTTTCTCAGATCAACTTGTGACCTTTGACCTTAAATGACCTCCAGTGACCTTGGGGTCACCTGGAATGATGTCGTGTGCATTCAATATTATCTGTAAACGTTTTTAATCGATTAAATTCACTCTATCCCAAAAAATTCATTTTTTGGCTTTTGCGATATAGGGTACGTGCACTGACATTTTAGGTCATAGCTCCGTGACCTGACCTGATATCAAGCTGAAACTTGGTACACAAGTAGAGGGCATCTTTCTACGTCATATATATTCCGGGTTTGGCATTTGAAAAAACGGTGCCGAAATTATTGCGAAAAAAACAAATTTTGACTTTTGACCTTGACCTGACCTTGTAAAGTGACCTCAGATAAACAAAATTACATATGCACATTGCCCAACTATTTAGCTATATATTCATATAAAGTTTTAAGTTCTATGTTAAAAACTCTGTTTTTGGCAGACATTTTCCTTTTACCCTCAACATGGCCAAAAATGACCTGAGGTGCCTCCCAAAAACGTTGCCTGGCTCCGCCCCTGAGCAAAAAAAAATTTCGAAATTTTGTCACGGCGCGTAGAAGGAATAGCTAGGAAAAGTGACCAAGTTTCGTGAAGCTGCGTCAAAAAGCCTGGAATTGGCAAGCAAAAAACCCGAGGGGGGGGCGGATTCCGCCCCCCCTGCCGGGAATAGGGTTAATGACGTTACGGCTTACGTCACATGAACAATGCCTGCGATTATTTTCTCTTGGCGGCAGTAACCTTTGAGATTTGAATGAGGTGTTTGGTCAAATACATTGAAACGGGTCCAAAAATCATCCAAATAACCCGTTTGAAGTAGGCGTAGGAAGTGTTGGACCAGGCGCTGACGAACGCCAGCGCCTGTACTCTTCTAGACCGTTCATTACCCGATTATATCCTTTACCAGATCTTGCCATTCCAAGCTAGCGTATGTTCCTTACACTTCCCCGTCCTTAGCAGTACCTGCAAAAAGCCTGGGTCTGTCTTCATTCATACTTTCTTTATCGGATGCTCTCCTCGGCCGCACCCCGGGGCGAGGTTACGGGTTGGAAACAACTGCTCCTGACTGGGTCATTTTACCAACCCAAGCGGGAACAGCTGCTTATAGCCGGAACATGCCCCCGGCCCGAGGCTGCCCTCGCCCGTCCTCCGCCCCAGCTACGCGCCTGGGTCTCGGTGGAATGCAGGTTACACTCGTTCTGCGTCTGATTCTAAGCTGATGAATGACACACCCAGGTCGGCGAAGGGTGCACGCAAAACGGGGACTTGCGTTCCATCGGGACCCAGGCTAACGTCCCAGTCCCAGCCCGTGCCCAGGGTTGCCGGCCGACTCACCTTGTAGGCGGGAGACTGCAGGTAGCCGGATAGGCCGTTGCCCAGGACCAGCCCGAGCTGCTGCTGAGAGATGCCGACACCCCGCTGGTGCAGCACCACCGCCCCGGAGCCGACCAGCGAGGGCAGGTCCAGCTGCACCTTTCCGGCGGCCAGCTCGGGCACGTTGCCACCCAGGTAGGTGACGACCTCATCCACCTGCTTCTGGCTGGGAACCACGCTGTCGGAGAGCTCGCGCAGGCCGCGCAGGATGACCTCAATCACGCCCGCCCGGTTGCTGGGCACGACGCCCGGGAAGTTGTTGAGCAGGTTGAAGCGGAAGACGGCCTCCAGCGCCTGGTCGGTGAGCGAGCCAACGTGCTTGACACCCAGCCCGCCGATGTACTTGCGCACCTGCGCCAGCTCGGCCGCCGTCAGCGGGCCGGCCACAGGGTTGCGCAGGCAGCCGCAGCCGTTGCGGTTGAAGTGGAGGTCGCCGCCCGCGGCGGCGGCGGCCAGCAGCAGGGTCAGCAGGGCGGGGCGCCACATGGTCGCTGGCAGCGGCTCTGCGGCCGGCGGCCCGCGGACGGCGCGCTTTAAGCGCGGCCGCGCCGTGGGCGGCGCCGCTGACAGGCAGCCGGCCTGGCCCACCGGCCGGCTGACAGCGGCCGCCGGACGGACGGTCACGTGACCGCAGTGGCAGGGAGCCGCTGCTCGGGCCAGCGGACCTCCGGTCAGCTCTTGGTGGCAGGCGTTGGTCCGGGGTGATCGCTGCGATCATGGATTTCATGGACCGTGGATGCATAGATGGTAGTGAATCATCACAAGCACTGCTTTTTTCAGCAAGCCCGCATTGTAGGGATATTCCTGCTTCAGCAGCAGTTTCGAGCTGTTTTGAGAAATTTTAAAAGTACAACTGAAAGCTGTGGCTTGTACTTTCCAGAAGGCTTCATAACATACTTTATGCCTGAAAACTATGCAAAGAGCAAATTTCCATTAGACTTTGCGGCGAATCTCGCCTGGCCGTTTCCATCCGTGTACCATTTGCAGCCGATTTGTGAAGGAATGAGCGGGTACGGACCATGGAACGTTAGCGCAAGATTCGTATTGCGTCACCATCAGTTGGTACACATTTTGACTGATTCCTTTTTTTGGCGTTTCCAGGTACCTGCCAGACAAATGAGCGCTGAAGACGTGATTGGCGACATCCTTCTCACAACTTAATCTGTTTCTAAGGAGCCGTCTAAGGCAGCGCGTTTCCTCTAATGAGCTGCGTCCATAAATTCTGCCCGGCGCAGGACAACGATGGAGGAATTCGGCAACTACGGAGCTCTCTTAAACAGTTCCAATAACTCTGCGGACTGAACGAACCCGATTCATTGCCTGTGTTTCTACCGCGACTGCTTTCCTTTCGTGTGACTTCCAGATGTTCGACTGGACTGCACGTTGCTGTTGCACTGAAGGGACAGGGCTTCAGTTCCTCACCTGCGACGGCGGGAGTGTAGCTTCGTATCTCCTTTTGGGTGCACATGCACCCATGAATCAGATTTAAGCACCGATAAGCATGGACTGTTCACCTACAAACCAAAAACGCGAATGAATCCAAGGACAATAGCTGGATCCTTTCATGACACAAAAAGGGCATGCATGTGTACAGAGAAAGCAGGCATATATAATTACATGTGTAGGGAAAATAAACAGCATGTCACAAAAGAAGTGCACCCTACGGCGTACCCAACACCCAACAATGTGTCTAAGCGTACCCAGCAAGGCCAGGGTTTCTTTAGAATCCAAACTTTTTTTTTTCATTTCTGTGAAAAAAACTAAATCCGATGTCTGAAACCAGATAATAAAGTGTCACAAATCCGATATTTTTATGTCCAGCATTGCGATTTACCGGGACCCGCCTCAACAAAAACACCTTCATTGGAGTGCAGTCACAATAACGAATGGGAAAATTCCGACCCAGAGCAATGGCTGAAGGCATCAAAATTATTTATTTTTCGGGCCAAACCGTTTGCTGAACGTCTTCGCGGTCTTGTCGGTTTCTTTCAGCTGTCCAGTCTCTTGAGAGCGACGTAGCTGTGCCTTGATGTGGTGAGCTACAAAACTTTGCTGGGATGAAATAAGTTTTTCTGAAATAAATTGTGCCAAAGTAGCATTGTTTCGGAATTGGTGGCAATTTTTACTGCCAAACACGGTCTGGCTAACTGCATGTTTTGTCCGTCCTTTTTCTGTTATTTTTCCTTGTCATTCAGCGTTTTCCCAGTTTCATTCTGTTGCCGTCACTTGCAAGACAAGCGCCGTGGAGCAGGAACAAACGCGTCTAGAGCCAGCCAGTGCCGTCTGCCATGAAAACGAAACAGAAGGTGATCGCAGCCACCGATCCGAGCCATTTTGCAGTTGCTATCCCGGCCGGCGCGAGCGGACGCACATTCCTCCATTTGCGATCGTTCAGGACCGTTCAGAAAAGTCGGAGCTACCGATCCGTATCCAGGATAATAAACAAACCAAAAAATAAAGCAGAAAATCACCGGAATCTCAGCTCACGACATTACGAGACACTGCCCGGACAGGAGAAAGGTGAAAAGTACGCAAAATGCCATATATCTGGGTAACTGGCAGCTTCTTCCAAACTACTAAAGAAACCGTTGGCCCTCTGCCCTGGAGTCGGGGTAGCCGGCTGAACTTCACTTCACTTCACCAGCTGAAGTGAAGCTCAGGATAGCCAGTGGAAAGAACAGGTTAAAACGAAGACGAATGGCAACTTGAGGGAGGGGGTCCGAGGAAGGGGGTTTAAAACTGGTAACCAAACTGGAGATGCGGGAGATGAGCTAGGGTACGGTCTGGGTGTTCGTCTGGGTACGCTCACAGGTGAGCCTCACGAGAGAGAGGACTCGGGTGGACTCCGGCCACCCGGCGAGTCCTGGACTCGCAGACTGGGTCCCTGTTGACGCTCGGTATGTAAGGAGACAGAGCGGCAGAGAACACTCGGCCGAGCTGAGCGAGACGGAAGAAACCCAGTTTTGACTACGTGAAGAGACGGAGACACGGCGCCACTCACCGCTCCAGAAAGCGAGCATGAGGACGTACCGGGCACATGTACAACTGTGAGTGAAGAGGGCTGCTATTCTGCCTCATCGCGCGTCCCCGTGCTTTTCTGTTACGAGCATTCCTTCCGTTTCCCCAAGTTCTTACAACTTTTCCAGATGTAACGGCTGTGGTCAAAAGTGGGGTGAGGGACGTTTAAGGAGAATGAATTTGAAGGAAAAGGGTATAATTTTGGTCCGGAAAACATGTTATGCCGCAAGGTTAGTGGGTAGGTAGTCACGAGGTCATAAGGCATTGTCGAAGCGTGTGTCTGTTACTTGCCGTGGTAAAAACACGTGAAGGGAAGAAGCAACTTTGAATTTGTGGGACCACGTAAAAAATTAACCATCCCGACTGAGGAGAGGGGGCGGTTGACCGCCCCCTGATGTTTTTCCAAGATTGCGAGAGAACGAACAAACGCATCGCCACATGACTTTGTGGCTTTTGCTTGATCATTTTTACATTTTGTGTCAAGTTTTCGGCCTTAGGTCAAGTTAGGTGTCTGACCTAAGGCAAGTCATGCCTATGTCCAAAAAAGTTTAGTGCCCTGTAACTGTTTGGGAGAACATGATATTTCAGTAGAACTGTCAGGAACAAGATATCGTGATTGATGCGATAAATCTGCCAACTCAGATTTTGCGGAATCTTCCGGGTCATTAACCTAAAGTAACCCCATTTCTAAGACATGTCAGTTTTTCGGAACTTGATGATTTTTATACCAGTTTTAGTACGGAATGATGCAGACATCCCGTTGCCGTCAATGGACAAAGTACCAGCGACTTCCAGCCATTGACCTGTGGTCAGGCGACGCATAACTGCTATGAGTTCAAATGCAACGCCGTCAAAATCAGCGATGAATCACTCAGAACGGGTTGAAAGTAACAGAACTGGCTCGCACAGTTGCCAGTAACAACGAAAAGTTCAAAGAGTTTCCAAAAATTGCATACTTTGGAAGCAAACGAACTCTCGCGAATAAAGTTCCGTCAATTGTGTAGATTCATACTAACTAAATTTTTCCAAAATTTAAGCATGAGAAACCATCACAAGAACCGCTAGGATAGAGAAATACTACATGGAAAAGCCTATGTCGCGAAAATAATGAAGCGCTAAAAAAAGTTCCCCTTAATTTCATACCACGTTCGGTTACGGCGCCGCCGGCAGTCACCACGAAAATCGCCGAGTGTTCTTCGACGAATGTGTGAATCAAATCAGAGAAATTCGCGTGTATCGGTGTCTGCGGACTTTTACCTCTTCACTGGTGCCTTTCCCTAGACTATATTAATCACAGCCCTTGAGATCCAGGTCGCCTCTCGGCTTCATGTAGTCCACTGTGCAAAAAACATATGCATAACGTAAATGGCTCACATATTATCCAAAACTAAAAATGGTACCAACTTCTAGCCCTACTTGTGACAAATTTTCCAACGACGGGTTTATTCTTGTTGTGCGACCAGCCGTTTATGAGCCGTCCGACCCCCCGTCGGGTTTCTTGCTTGCCAATTCCAGGGTTTTTGACGTAGATTCATGAAACTTGGTCACTTTCCTAACTATTCTTTCTACGTATTTTGACAAAATTTCAAAATTTTGTTTTGCTCAGGAGCGAAGCCAGGCGACGTTTTTGAGAGGTACCACAGGCCCTATTGGGGGTAAGAGGAAAATGACTCCCAAAATGTCGTTTTTAAGATAGAACTTAAAACTTTGTACAAACGTAGAGCTCCATAGCTGGGCAGCGTGCAAACACCATTTTGTTTTTCTGACGTTACTTTACAAGGTCAGGTCAGGGTCAAAAGTCAAAATTTAGTTTTATAGTAATAGTTTCGGCGGTATTTTCTCAAATGCAAAACCCACAACCTAAATGACGTAAAAAAGTACCCTCTACTTGTATACCAAGTTTCAACTTCATATCAAGTAGGGTCACGGAGCTATGACCTAAAATGTCAGCTCGCGTACCCTATATCACAATAGCCGTAAAATGGAATTTTTTTAAAACAGATTGCATTCAAGTAATTGAAGACGTTTTGCAGACAATACTTAATGCACGGGAAAATTATTTCAAGTGACCCCAAGGTCACTGAAAGTCATTTAAGGTCAAAGGTCACAAGTTAATCTGAAGAACATGTGACCATGACAGTTACCCCTTTTTCATGTCCCTGGCACCGCCCATGCTAACATTATGCAAACATTGTAATACGATTTATACTTCTTTATCACAACATGACCAGCAGAAGCCAAAAAAGCGTTTTTGCCTTTTTTGTTCATACATTTGTTGAAAAACCAGCTCTCCCATTTTTGAAACGCTGTGTGCGCCTATGAATTCTCTAGAAAAATGAAATTTGTGTCCCAATGGTAAAAGTTCCATTCATAATTTCTCGATTCATGCCAATTTCATCAAAATCGGTCCATAAACAACGGAGTAATAATAAGCCCAAAAATACCCCCATTTTGATGTTTTTGACCCGTATCCATCCCTTTCCGAATTTTGAAAACTTCCTTTTATAGGAATGTAGTTTATGTCATGGCAAATCGATTGCTGTTTGTTGCGACGAAATCGGATGTGTAGTTCTCGAAATTTCAGGGGGACCGAGTCTGCCCCCTGCCGATAATCGGCCATACCGTCTAGCCCTCCGGGAATAAGGTTAAGGATTCACAATACGGCACAAAACCGGATACGTGTGCCCTTTTATTCTGCGGGAAATAGAAACAACCTCAGCTTCAAAGTTTAGTTTAAAACACTCCACCGGATAAAAGGGATTCAAATCGGAAGTTTAACCCTATTCCCGGTAGGTAAGGGGCAGAATCCGCCGGTTGTTGGCTTGCCAATTTCAGGATTTTTAACGAAGCTTCACGAAACTTGGCGACTTTTCTCAGCTACTCTTTCTACCTGCCGTGACAAAATTTCAAAATTCTATTTTGCTCAGGGGCGGAGCCAGGTAACGTTTTTGGGAGGCACCTCAGGCAATTTTTGGCCATGTTGAGGGCAAAAGGAAAATGTCTGCCAAAAACAGCGTTCTTAAGATAGAACCTAAAACTTTATATGGATGTATAGCTAAATAGTTGGGTAATGTGTAGATGTGATTTTCCTCCTCTGAGGCCACTTTACAAGGTCAGGTCAAGGTCAAATGTCAAAATTTGGTTTTATTGCAATAGTTTGGCGCTGTTTTTTTTTAAAATACCAAACCCGGAATATATATGACGTAGAAAGATTCCCTCTACTTGTATCACGTTTCAGCTTGATATCACATGGGGTCACGGAGCTATGGCCTAAAATGTCAGTGCGCGTACTCCATATCGCAATAGACATAAAAATAATTTTTTGAAATAGAGTGAATCCAAATGATTGAAAACGTTTCCAGATAATATTACATGCACACGAGATCCTTCCAAGTGACTCCAAGGTCACAAAAGGTCATTTAAGGTCAAAGGTTACAGGTTCATCTGAAGAACGTTTGACCATGACAACTCCCCGTTTTCCATGTCCCTGGCACCGCCTATGCTAGCATTATACAGACATTGTAGTACGATTTGTACTTCTTTAGCATAACATGACTAGCAGAAGCCAAAAAAGTGTTTTTATCTTTTTGTTCATTCAATTGTTGGAAAACTAATCCCCCTATTTTTGAGACCCTGTGAACGCCCATGAATTTTCTCGAAATTTCAGATGTGTGTACCAATGGTAAAGGCCCCATCCATAATCTCTCGATTTATGCCAGTTTAATCGAAATCGGTCCATAAACAAGGGAGTTATAAGAAATTCAAAAATACCCCTGATTTTGGCGTTTTTGCCCTTCTGTATCCACACCTTTCAAAATTTTACAAAATTTCTTTTTGCAAAAATGTAGTTCATGTCATGGCAAATCGATTGCCGTTTGTTGCGAAGAAATCGAATATGGAGTTCTTGGGACCTCAGGGGGGTCAAATTTCCCCCCCCCCCTGCCAGGAATCGACCATACCGTCAAGCCCTCCAGGAATAGGGTTAAATAAAATCATTCGGATCCCGGCCCCCGTACGAAAATCCTGGGAACGCCCTTGTTACCATCTCACCTCGCCACCAGACTGACACAACTTTTCTCTGTCTATCGGCCTACGGATGGACATTTTCATCACAATTTATTGCGATATGAGGGCTATTTCTTAGGAAACGTGTCATTGGCCTGCGCAGAATGCCTCGTTATTGGGGCGATAAGGGAGTCTGTACAAGCAAGGACGGAGGGGGGAGGGCGGGGCCAGCGACCGAATGTGTAGAATTATTTTGTGCTTGGAGACGACGAGGCTCCTCGCATAACGTGCAAGATAATTACCAAATGCAAAAACACTACTGCAGGACTTCGTTGTCATCTGTAGAGCAAACAAGGTTCAGTTCAGTGGGACTAAAGGGTCAAGTTCCAGGAAAGCGAAGACGAGTAGCAACCAGCTTAAGATAAAAGCATTTTTATGCAAAGAGACGTTGAAAGGAGAGAAAAGAAACGGATGAGCAACAGTATTCTGATCGAACCGTGTGTCCTGAAAGCTCATTTCAGATAACTGATAAAACCTCAATTCTTTTTTCCTTAAAATAGCATTCGAATGCATTTGATTTGTCTCTTGAATAACACTGACTGAAAGGATACAATTATCTAATGAGCTATTCACGTGCCTTCGCTCAACCCCTTCCCCCTTCTCCAAATCCCCATGCATAAAGATATCATGAAACCTATGACATAATCTAATTCATCGATAAATTTTTTGATAATCGAAAATATGGCAAAATTGCATCATTTATTGATAAAAGTAAAAACCTTTACCGATTCCCACCCCTACATCACAAACTCATCACATGCACAAATTTTACGTAAGCACACGTTTCTAGCCCTTGAACTCTGTACGGGAGGGGCGATGGACCCATTGTCCGTCTCTCTGGATCCGTCCCTCTGCGCCGAAATACCAACCAATAAACCAGTAGGCCAAGTAAGCACTGAGGACATAGAAAACCGCACCGCATAAAGATGGACCATCTGGTAGGTGGAAGTGCTGCGTTGACGCTTCAGCCGCTGCAAAGCATTGCTATCTGGAACAGAGAACACCTAGCCAATTTTCACAGGTTTCTGCGGGTTCAAAGTTTTCTTCAGCTATCTTAATGACCGAGGCAACCCATCCCAGTCTCAGTAGTGAGCTGTGACGCTTGCGCGAGTGCTTTGGAAGAGGAGTAGCGCTGTTTCTCGCTCGCTGTGGCCAACAGAATAGCTGCGGTAGTTTTTTAGCTCCAGTAGAATGGTAAATTCAGCCTAGGTTTGCCTTCCCTTCCGTGCCGTATTGGCACAAATGTTATGGTACATCTGTCATGACATTCGTACTTGGACTTCTGGATTTGCGACATTCGGAATTAGGAAATGGAGTCGCAATACGTTTTTATTCCCACAATATTTACTGCGTCGCGTACAATCGTAATGCGTAAACGAACATGGGTGCAATATTCATCCAGTAGCTCCGATATTCCTGCATCCCAGTGCGCAGCCCAACATAATCGAAATTTCTATTTAGAAGCCACTCGAAATATTATTCACGAGCACGCCATCCAACCATGTTTTTATCCAGTGCAGATTTTGCCATTCGCGTACCAATTCATAAATTTAGTTTATCAGGCTTTGTTACCACACAAATCCCTCAACTGAAAATTTCAGTTCTGCAAATTTCCGTGGTGTCGAGTATTACGACAAACGTGACGTAGTTAAATCTGTGTTCACCGCGAAATGTCTGATTCTGCAAACGAACCACCCTCTGAAAATCATCCAGTCAGGGTTTTTCTTGGCCCGATTCTGATCTTGGGCGGTCTTCACCATCTTCGCGGCCGACTCCAAGGACTCCTGCGTGAGTGATCACTCCTCACCAATGCACCATTCTAGCTAGCTAGTGCTAACAGTAGCGAACTGATTTATACGCGTTCGGTGTAGAGCTAAAGTAATGACGCCGCGCCATATACGCCTTGTCCTTTATTTTGCTATCAGAAGCCATTAAATAAATTCCTATTAACCCCAGGTCATTCGACGACCGCGACATCTGGTCTGCATTCATCCGCCTTATCCGAACGAACTGAAGCAATATAGCAGAACTCTTGTGGACGTAGGGTCTTTTTGAGACGTCGATAGAGCCGAAGTCAGCAGAGGCATTGCTTTCCCGCGAATATAATAGGGCTTTTGCTAAAACTAATACAGTTGGTATGCCGAATTTTGCTAATGGGCTGCTATACTCAGATGATTTCTGGACGTCAGTGAAAACTTCATAGCCCGAATCGTTTTTTTCGTATTCCTAAATTCATTCTGGATGTCCATTTATGATGATAAGTTGCCAAACATGGACGCAAATACAAAAAACCTTGCCACTGCAAAAAAAAGAAGAAAACCAAAGATCAGCCAGATTTGCGTTTTGGGTTTTGGTCTTACGAACTTGACGTCTCGTAACGCATTACAAACAAAGGAGTTTGACAAACTCTGCTAGCCATAATAAAACTTCTTTGCATTGCAGGAGCATTATCCGATTCCGGAATCAAAGACGTGGAAATAACGGAGGTTGCCGATATACGAAGGTTATGGATAGAGGTAACTAAATGCGTTAACCCAGATTTAACGAATGGGCTGGCCCATTATGGTCCCTTGAATTTGTTGATAAACCATTTCGTATGGGCAGGATTTGGTACTTTTCACAACTATTCCTCGTCCGACACTATGCCTTAAGAACCTCAGAAAAAACAGTTAATTGGCCTGAAGGTCATCGATGGCGCCAAATATTACATAAAATCCTCCTCCTACTTCCCCAAAATAGAGTCAAGGAAGCAGGCTGTACCAGAAGCTCTTGAACAAAACCATATATGATGTTACTCCATTCGTATTAATATAAAACGACCGAAATACACCTAGGTCACTAAGTCCAGTCGGGACCTGGCTTGACCTCTTATTTGTCAAAAGTTTTGGCGTACATTGAGCTTGAAAATGGCATATGCTTTTATTGATATCTGTAATGCTTTGGTTGATATGCTTACTTTTGTCCGAGTTAGGAGAAAAAGTCAGTTAATCACCGAGCTTTGTTATAGTTTGTTGACCTGATTTATATAAGAGTGACCGCTGTCACATTGCGCGCACCATCCGCATAAAAAAATTTGCTCCCCGTATGCTATGAATGCGCAACCAATGAGAGGGGAACAAAAACAGTTTTGAATTCGGACTTTATTCTCGGAGACGGGCATTTTAAATTCTCGCCATATCAATGACGAGATCGATTGTCCATGCCAGGTGGCAGGTGGCAGCACATATGAGGCGCGCTGTGTCATATGTCACATTTTCTCAGCGTCATCGACAACCAAGAACGGAACGCCTTTTGGATACAGAAAGTCTTTGTAAAATGCGCACTTTCAACTGCACTTAAGGCATGGCTATCTAGAGAACCTTACATTTTTGCCGTCGATAATTTTGCCATTATGGTCTGTGAGTACGCACAGTACCGTCTTAGCGGGTGTCTGTATTTTCGCAGGTCCTATGTTGGATTGCCTGCAATTTAGTCTTTCCTTTTTAATACCTTTACACCTGCTTTGGGTTGCTACGTCATCAGAGACGCGGACCCCCCAAATAGGTTTGAATTTAGTCTTTCCTTTTTAACACCTATGCGCCTTTTCTTGGGTTCCTACGTCATCAGAGACTGCGTCGGAATGCATGCCGCCCCTAACCTCCGTTGCGAAGGCACCACTCACCCCAGCCCACCTCTGCCCCAGGTGCACGACCTTTGCGTGTGGACGGCTGACCCGGGCGACCTTTCCTGGGGAGGGGACGGTCGGCTGGACCCCCTCTGCGCCGAGGCAACGCAAGCGGTCCTGTCTGCCCTATAATGCAAGTCGTCCGTCTACGCGCCGTACGCTCATTGGGAAATGCCTCCGGATCTGCGCGCCGATTGATCCAATCTCGGGCGGTTCCGAGGCGGTATTGTGGCCCGCGGGGAAACGGGCAGTTTTCTTTTCAGACAACGCCGCTTCGGCCGGCCTGACAAGGGTTGAAGTTTCAACCGGGGGGGGGGGGCGACAGCGCTGGGGAGGGGCGAAACGGACCCGCCCGCCGCCGCCGCCGTCCGGCCCGCTGGTGACGTCAGAGGTCAAATGACAAGTCAAAGGTTGCTAGCGTGGGAGGGAAGCTAAGGTCGGCTGGTGCTGTTGGCACCCATGTGTCCGCCTGAGTGTGACGATGTCGTCATATGGTCCGAGGTCGACGAGGCGTCGTCTATCCCGGATCTTCGGATTTCCTCTCAGACAAGCGGGCTGCATCACAGTTAGCTTGAAACAGTGATGGGAACAGCACAGATACGATGCCCGACAGATATCGACCCCGGAATACGCGGCCTATGGACACCGCCAGGCGAACATTTTGAAGCGCACACTACCACCGCATAAGGCTAAAAACGGCAATTTTAAACGAGCCCAGCGCTTCTTCAGACGACACGCCGTGATCATCGATATCACCAGCTAGATGTGTACATCCTTTTGTTCTTTTTGTATGATCCTTCTGTTTTTTTTCGAGTCCTCAAAAATCAGTCCACTGATTGTGAGCGATTAATTTAATCCTTGTCCTTTGAGCAATCCAGAACTGCTCTTCTAATGAAAGGGGGTAACTACCGCACCTCGGAAAACGCTCCAGTCGGCTCCACATCTATAAAGCAGCTGGCTCGTGGCGTCACGTATGACGTCATTGGACAGATGGGGACAGTTATGAACAATGAACCAGGCGGCTCTATGATTTGGTAACTTAGTCTGGAGCGTCGTCTTTTTGAACACGATTTTTTAAAAGCATCATGAGGTTCACTGTACACTTGTTTGGAAAATTGCCGCCATATCCAAAGTTGGGAAACGCGTCTCACAAAACGGCAGTCGTCCGCAACCATCCTCGTGTAAAGTTTTTGGTGTGTGACTTAAAATCGCCGTGTGGCTTGATCGCGATTTGATAGTTTTATAACAAAAAAAGTGTGCGGCACGTTGCATGAATACATTTTTACGAGCTTTTCGATGATATTTTCGAATGGTGAAAACGGACAGCTTTCCAAGCAAGCCACATTGTCCTCAGAGGAAGGTACGATCTCACCGCTTCTCGTCATTTCGCTATCCTTTGCGCAAGTAACATCTCACGGAATTTTTGTTACAGCCTGGCCACCAGTATATACCGGCTGACACTTGAACGCCGAAGCACTGCTCGATCATGTGTATTTCATTTGTAATGTCCAACTACACTTGTTCAACCGGCGCCCGACTGGCGGTCAGCGCCATGTTCTGCGAGTTGTTTCCAACTCCCCGTCCCCTCTAGTTTGCCAACGGTGGGTCGCACAACGAAAATAAGCATGCCGCTGGAACATTCGCGGGGCGCCGGCACCGAGTGAGCAATAAAATTGACGAGCACTAAGTTCGGCGCCCCTTTGCTTTGGCAAAACATCCTTTATCAGACTCGTGTTTGTTACTGTTAGTGGCTGATGATATATGAGGTTTTCCAATTGAAATTTTTGAAAAGTGATATTTGCCACCCATGTACAAAGTCGGCGGCGCATCATTTGCGCCAGCCCATTGATCTGCAAAATATGCAGTTTTCAACTGTTTGGACTTACTGGTACCTTTAAGTTTGTTTTGAATGTCAGTTATGCCATTTTCTATCCGTTCCAAGGCAATTATCGCTGATTTTGAGGGCGGTACATTTTCGCTAAAAATAGTTATTCGTGATCTGACCTCAGGTCAATGGTTTAAGGTAAATGATAGTTTGCTAAATAACGGCCACTGGGAGTCGCCGCCTCTTTGCACCCAAAACGTCAGAAAACATTCCCTCAATTTCCGAAAAAACGGCATCCATGAAAAAATGATTTCAACTTGAGTTGAATGGCTCGAAGTTTCCAAATGCCTAGGAAAAGGCGGATATATTGCATTTGTTAATATCTCTAATTCCAAAAAAAATTGTCTTCATATCTTTTTCAATTTGCGTAGAACTAAACTTTTTTGGACATATATTCACTTGATCTAACATATGTCAAGTGGATATGCGTTCATTTGACCTAGTAATATAGAAGAAGAGGTTGGCTGAGCATCGACTTTTGCAGTCAGCTACCGGGAGAAATTCGTCCTTTCGTCTTCTACAATTAGCATGGGACTCTACGAGTTCACAACAGTATGACCTACGTTTATTTATCAAGTGGGATTCCAGCACAATCCGAAAGTAACAAAATGGTCCAAACCAACAATAAATGAGTTCCCGTTGTCTTTAAAACATAGACTGATGTATGCTGTAAGATAAAACTTCGCGCAACTCGTGTTTCTTCTTTAATTGGCGCGTGGACGGAGCCTCAGTTACCGACAATTGGTTTTGTAACGACGGATCGGTCTATATCTTCAATGAGTGTTACAAAAACAGAAAACTACATCGTTCATAGCAAACACTGGTCAACCCGTAGAACACATCCCTGAGAAAGTGTGGTGTCAAATTTGGACCATTCTGTTACTCTCGGGTTGTGCTGGAATCCCGCCAGATAAATATACGTAGGTCATGCTGTCGTGGACCCGTAGGGCCCCACATTCGTTATAAGAACAAGAAAGAACGAGTTTCCCCCAGTAGCTGACTGGGTAAGGTCGTTGCCCCACTCCTGGAGGCGACCAGGCGTAGAATATTGCGTGGACTGCCTTTCCAAAGCTCATGAATGCAACGCCGCCAACGTTGAACAGCGTTAACCCGCGCGCCAGCTGACGGTCGGCGCCGGTCACGCTCGACTGAGGGGGAGGTGGGGTTGACCGCTTCCCTCTAACACACAAATGGTTGGTTGCACGATTAAAAATAAGCGCATCGTTGGGAAGCTCGTGAAAGGTAGAGCTCAAAACTGGTCGTCTCATTTTTAATGTTGGGATGATATGTAAGCCATTTACGCCCTTATATATGTTTTCTCATAGCCGACTGCATGAGACCGAGAAACGGCATGGATCTCAAGGGCTGTGACTAGTGACGTTTAGATAAAGGCACCAATGCACAGGTAAAGGTCCGTAGATGGCGATACACGCCTTATTATCTCCGATTTGTTCAGTATATATGCGGAAACGTTGAGTTAAAGAAACGGCAATTTTCGCGCCGGTTGCCGGCGGGCGCTGTAGCCATACCTAGTATGAAATTAATGGGAAATGATTTTAGCGTTGCTTTATTTTAGTGACATAAGCCTATCCATGCAAAGTTTATTGTTCCGAGTGGTCCTTGTGATGGTTTGTCATTTTTAAATTTTGGAAAAATTCATTGGTTACCAATCTGCACAATTGGAAGAGTTTTTTTCGCGAAGGACCTGTTTATTTCCAAAATATGCAATTTTTAAAACTTTTGGAGCTTCCTGGTATTACTTGGAACCGTGTGGGCCAGTTCTGCGATTTTCTACCCGTTCTGAATAATTCATTGCTGATTTTGACGGCGATACATTTTGGCCCATAACAGTTATTTTCGTGATCTGATCCCAGGTCAATGGCTGGAACTCACTGGTACTTTTCCCATTGACGACAACTAGATGTCTGCATCAACCCCACACTAAAAATGTTATGAAAAATTCCGTCAGTTTGCGAAAAAAGCGACGACAAGTCTTAAAAATGGGTTTGACCTTAGGTAAATGACCCAGAAAGATTCCAAAAAAATCTGAGGTTGCAGATTTGTTGCAACTGTCAAGATCTCAAATCCCGGAAAATTTCATTGTGATATCACGTTTTCCGGAAAAAGTTACAAGGCGTTGAACTTTTTAGAGATAGATCCGCTTGACCTGACGTAGGTTAGACACCTGACTTGAATTGAGGCCAAAACTTTGACACAAGGTTTAAAAATGATCATGGAAAAGGAACAGGAGTTTTCGTGGCCGCTGCGTTTCTTCGTTCTCTCGCAATCGTGGAAAAACCTGAGGGGGGGCAGGTCAAGCCCCCTCCCAGTCTGGGACGGGATGGCTGCAAGTGCAGGGCCGACTATGTATGTTAAATGCACTGAGATCAATTAATCAGTATTGGGTTACTAGAACACCTCAAACTATGCAAGCGTCCTTTACACCAGTGCACGCAATAAACATTTCGGAAATGATGTTATGCACTGCATGAACATGTGGCACCGATATGTTCTGGTTTAGTGGCGTGCTGGGCATACCAGTTTTCAGCTAAGTGCCAGTAGCGTAGCGCATAGTTGAAACCCTTCATGCCCCGTCCATTTCCCACCTTACCATTCCCCTCACAATGAAGACTTTGTCATGCCCCCCCCCCCCAAAAAAGTAAATGATTTAAAAATTACGCGTAAAGTATTTTGTTCTCGTTCGAATCCGAGCAATAGCATAGTAACAAGGAGATGAACAACAACCCCCTGTGACAAGCTCTGCCTGGGACTGGACCTGATCTCAGACAGCAACCTAGCCTAAAAAAACAATTGAAATGAAAATTAACGAAGGAAAATGCTGCTCTGGGTACGAACGTTCTCCGCATTCATTTTCATTGCAGCGGTTTCCAACATTCCTTTTTTTAAATATTTTGTCATATCTTGTTGCGATAAAATTGCTGAGATCAGGATAGTCAATGCTCAGTTTCTTTGGAATGAAACAAAGGCCAAAGGAAGGTTAAAAAGCAGAACATCGTCATTTATACAAGGCGCAAAATTTGAACTTAACGTGTCTGGTATCAAGTATTCCCTCGACTTGATCGGTGTTGAGTCAGTTGTAGTTGACCGAAATGAACTCTTTCTAATCATCTTAAAGCCACACGAGGCGAAAGGCCTCTCTTGGCATTTGAAGGGTTCACGTTCAGAAAAAGACCTTTATGTCAAGACTTCCTTTAGCATTAAAGACCATTTCGTTCTGTCGATGCAGCAGTGGCTGAAGATCCTGGGGAAAGGGGGGAGATTAGAAAATTAAACCCTGCTTGTCAGAGATCAGAGAATTATGCATTGGGCTAATGGAAAGAACTGGAAAGAAATGACCGAAAATTTTAGGCACCACCAAATAAAGTTCAGGAATCCCCAGCCATGACTTCAGGGTATCCGGCAACCGGCTCTGCCGGTCGCCGCCGGCATAGCAGCCGGCCTACAGGCTCGGCCACGGCTGGTTTCGCTGTTGCGGCTGCGCTACGGCAGGAGTGGTGACAGTTGGTCGGACAGCGTCACTCACGGAGACGGCATACCGCAGTAAACAGGATGACCCGCTGACCTGCGGCGGCGACTGTGTCCTGTCAGTGGCCGCACGGCAGTGCCCACTTTAACTCGGCCCCGAGTGAGGGAGGGGTGCGGTTAACAGCCCCCAGGGGTTTTCAGACTGCGAAAGAAAAAACAGACGAAACACCATGAATTTTTTTACCTTTTGCTTAATTCTAGTCAGATTTTGTGGCGAAGTTTTGGCCTCATGTCGAGTCAGGTCTCTGACCTAGGACCGTTCAACAGCTATGCAACTTTGTCTAAAATTGTTTAGCCTTTCTGAATTTATCCGGAAAGCAAGACATCAAACCGAAATCTTCTAGAACTAGAGATATTACGACAAATCTGCTACCTCAGATTTTTTCGGAAGCTTCCGTGTCATTGATCTAAGGTGAAGCTCACTTTGCCCTCTCGACGTCTCATTCCTGTCGTCATTTTCCGAAAAATGAAGATTTTCTGATGTTTATAGTATGAGGTAACGGAGAATTCCAATGGTCGTCATTTGGCGAAACATCACCGACCTTCAGTCATTTACCTGAGGTCAGATCACCAATAACTGATATGCACAAATATTCGCGGCCCCCAAACCGGCGATGAAGGGCTCCGGACGGCAAAATGGCTCTCAGTTGGCCATTGGGCTCTATTGGCGCCAGAATTCTTATGGCGCCAATAAGTTCAAGGAGTTTAAAAACACCGTACAGTTTACAAATAAAATGGCTTCCTCTGATAAAGCTCCGTAAAGAGTGTATGTACCCTGGTAACTGATGAATTTGGTTTCAAAAATTAAACATGGAAAACTATACACGATTATATATACAATAACATGAACCCCCAGTGTGACGAAACGCAAATCCATAATGCATATTTCACTAAAATATTGGGACGCCAAAATTAGTGACCATCAATTTCATCGCGTCTTTGGAGCCGGTGCCCGCGGCGTTGTGACACAGATATTGCTGTATCTTTACCTCGACCTTCCCGCGTACATACTCAATAGATCAGAGAAGCCATTTATCTATTCACCTTTACTCAGTCTTTGTCTTAATCACAGCCCTTGAGATCCAGGACTTTTTTTCGGCTCATGTAGTCTGCTATGAGAGCACACACACATATAACGGGTGAGGGCTATGTTTTTGGACAAAGTCTGATTGCTCATATGAGGCGATGTACTTGTTCACCAAACATGATCTTCATGTTAAGTAAATTATACTTCTCTAATAAGGTAAGATAGAATATGTCTGAAGCTCATAATATCCAAAAAAGAACGCGGAAACAAATTAATCCAATATCTCGGCCATGGGCTTTACTCAGGGATAGTTTTCAAAAAGACTAAAACACCGTCATTGACGAATACAAAAATTAGCTTGTCCGTGCAGGAAACTTGCATTCATCACAAAAAAAACACCGGAATATTACGAATCCAAAGCAAAACGACCGCGACAACCAACATCATAGCCATTGCTACAACTACTGGTAACTGCTGTTATGGGCACTAAATAATTAGAGGTATGGGACTGGAGGTAACAGGCGCCAGGATGAAATATTGGTATTGGGGAAAAGTCTTGCATCACAGATTTCAATTTGCGGTGTTTTATTATGATGAATGCTCGCTTCCTGCATCGACATACTAATTTTGGCATTCGTCGATGTCGGTGTTTTAGTCTTTTTGAAAAGAACTGGCCCTGAGCAACGCTCTTATCCGAAATATGGAATCCATATGTTTTTGTGTGTTTTTTGCATATTATGACCTTAAGGCTAATTCTATCTTACTTGATTACAACAATTATGGTCATCCAAGCACTTAAGTGTATTAAAACTATGTTTCTCTGGGACTGCGATGGATTTTATGATTTAACCCGGCACCGCCTGGCGTGTTCTCATACCCGTGACCGCCTGGGAGTGTCAAAAAACGCACTCCCTGCTACCTCAGGATCTAACAGTCGGATCTAAACCGGTCTACCAGCAGTCGATGGCCCTGAGTCTTCCGATTTAGAAAATATTATGTAAGCCCTGGTCACATGACTGGTGACGTCACAGGTCACGCAAAACGCAAAACATGACGTCGGTTAAACTGGGACCGGTTCGTATAACGTAACATAGGCAATACTAGTCTTGAGCCTTCAGCTGGGTATCAAACGAAATATCACGATCTCCTACCTCAGGAACATGTCAAAAAGTAACAAAAAGTACAGGGTCAAGGTCAACCTAGGGCAGGCGAAATATTGGTCGTACTTTACATGCCAAAGGCCGGTGATAACTCATAGCCTTTTTGATCCACGTGACAAAAAGGACAAAAATGAAACCTTCTGATGATGAATTTCGCGTTACCTGCTTTTCATGTCTTCATTGCCATTATCGGTCAGGTTAGATGGAATTGTATTACTCTTCCTGACAGAGAGCAATAACTACTCGCTGGCATTCTATGTATATGTGTATACATATACATATATACATTAATATACATATAACATATGCATATGTATATGTTATATGTATACATATACATATAACATATATGTATATGTATAACTGTGTAAGTACAGAACTTAAATGACACCTCGTGTCGATCAAATCTGTTCTGTCTGTTCCTGATCGGGTCAAGGTAAAGCCAGGTCAGGCCAGAAAGGCATTTTTCTTTTTCTGACTACGAACAATAATTGTTCACTGCTACTACTGACCGTTCTTTTACAGACAACGATGTATTTCATTCGTTTTGACATCAGCCTCTAACATGACCCGACTTGACCTCCCGTTGCATTTAGTGAGCCTTGCTAAGAGACGCATAATATTCGCTTGTCTGGCTTCAACGATGGGGAAGATCAGCGGTAACCACTTTTATCACCCGCAATACAAATCATTCCGATTGTCATCATGCATGTGACCTAGCATGACCTCTCTAAGCCGATGTGTTACGGTTGTATATCCTTTCGGGAACCATACCCTATGTAAATCCAAATAGTCAAAACAATATATTCGCGAATATTATTAAAAAAAACAAAGCATGTTCGCGCCACCGTGCAAAGAGGTCAAAACATGCAGGCAATGGTTCACTTATGACGCTACATCCCTTGGACCTGACCTAGCATGATGTCAGAATATGTAGAATTGATTGAGGAAAAGTTGCTGGAAGTTTGCTTGGGCTTGCTTTGCTGGTTCAAGAGTTATTCAAGAAAAACTGATTGGGGTGCCCTATTTGACATCCCCAGGCGGTGCCCGTTAAGGAAACGACCCCGTGTTTGTGAGCTAGGTGAACCCGCGCAGGCACTTCCGCCATGATATTGCGTGGCACCCGCGAGTCGATTTCTCTGACGATTTCGTAGATCCTTCTGTTCAGCTGATGGTCCGAGCGTGCTTGCCAGTCTCCTTCATATTCCCTTTGCTTGACCAATCTCCACATGTTTTCTATGGGACGGAGCTGTGGGGTGCAGGGAGGGTTCATGCTCCTTGCTATGACAGGGACGTTGGCCTCCTCCAGCAGTTCTAGAGTCTCACGTGCGTAGTGTTATCTACAACAATACGATAAACTAGTGTTATAACTACCTCGCGAGCTACACGCCGTCCGGGTAGGTGTCTCGCAAGAATGGTAGCAAAACTGTCATCATACACTTGTTTCGGTGTGTTTCACTGTCGATATTATTCCTGCTGGGCATGATCACTGGGCGGGTGACTCCACGCAGGCTGAGCGCCAGCCATACCAGTAGTCTGCGAAGGAACTTGCTTTCCGCCCTAACTTTGACTTCTGAAGGGATATCTCCTGCAGTATTTACATAGTACCCTTAGTTGCCAGGCATTTGGGTGCCGCTGTAGGTAAAGTAAGATCATCATCCAATATCACGTCCGTGCCCTGGCTCTGGACATTGGTGCGCGAGATAAGCTGCGAATCTGTGCTTTCTAACAGCTTGTCTGGGCCTCCGTGACCTTAACTTTGACATGACTTGACACTCTGCGTGCCTTGACACGCTTTCTATACTTCACTATTTTTCCCTGGAGTATTTTCGCAACATACGACTGGGATATGTTAAACAACAGAGTTAGGAGGCGTTTGGAAATGCCCACCTTGCCGTCAGCGTTTCTGATCAGCTAACCCACGCGACCACCTGACATTTCTGCTGCCTGGCGACCTCTCTCAGCTTGCTGAACATGTCCCCTGACATCCACACTCCTTAGGATGTTAAAGGCAGTTGATCGCGACACTCCAGTGCCTTCCAAGTACCTTGCTATGGAAGCTTTCGAACTTCTAGGATTATTTCTCGCGTATTTCGCGATTATGTCGCGAACTACCTGAAGCTTGAGAGACGCCATTCTCCTGACAGAATGATGTTACAAACCTGATTTTTACAAAAGTTGTTTGGGATAACCACATCTTTTACGTGCCAAAAATCATGACATATCGTAATGAACAACCTTCATATCATAGATTGTAATTATGTCCAAAACACACACACACACACACACGCATATATACATATACTCTCAGGATATGCGGAGTGGCCCCCCTGAGATCTCGAGAACTGCACAATCCAATGTCATTGCAACAAACGAAAATCGAGTTGCTACAACGGAAACTACATTTTTATTTAAAAAAAATCCCAAGTTTTCAAAGGGGTGGATACAAGGAGGCAAACAATTCGAAATGAGGGATATTTTTGGATTTTTTAGAACTTTGTTGTTTTTGGGCCGATTTTGGTGAAATTGGCATGAATCGAGAGATTATGGATGGAACTTTTACCATTTTTACATGCTTTGAAATTTTGAGGAAATTAATAGGTGCTCACAGGGTCTCAAAAATAGGAGGATTAGTTTTTCAGTAAATGAATGGACAAAAAAGTTAAAAGCACTTTTTTGGCTTCTGCTAGCCATGTTATGCTGAAGAAGTACAAATCTCATTACAATGTTTGTATAATGTTAGCATAGGCGGTACCGGGGATATGAAAAAAGGGGGAACTGCCATGGTGACATGTCCTTCAGTTCAGTCTATGGCCTTTGGCCTTAACCGACAATCCAGTGACCTTGGAATCACTTGGAATGATCTCGTGTGCATTTAATATCATCTGAAAATGTTTCCAGTAATCTGAATTTTCTGTATTTCTAAAATTCCATTTTACGGCAATCATGATATCAGGTGCGCGCGCTGCATTTTAGGTCATAGCTCCGTGACCCAAACTGATATCAAGCTGAAACTTGGCACACAAGTAGAGGGCATCCTTCTACATCATATGTTTTCCGGGTTTGACATTTGAAAAAATAACGCCGAAATCATTACTATAAAACCAAATTTTAACTTTTCGCCTTGACCCGAACTTCTAAAGTAATCTCAGCTCAACAAAATTGTTTTTGTATTGCCCAACTATTTATCAATACATCCATCCATTTCAAGTTTTATCTAAAAACGCCATTTTTGCAGCCATTTTCCTCTTACCCTTAACAGGGTCAAAAATGGCCTGAGGTGCATCCTAAAAAAGTTACCTGGCTTCGCCCCTGAGCAAAAACGAATTTTGAAATTTTGTCAGAGTACGTAGAAGAGAGGGCTTGTCCCTCTCCGACTTGCCCAGCCGGGCGAGTATGGCGCCGACTCCCAGTCCGCGCGGGTTAAAAGCGAATGACTTGGTGGGGGATAAACGGCGCAGGCAGCGGCGCAACCAGTGGGCCGGCATTTCTCAAAGTAGTTATGCACGGAGCCTGCAGGGCACGACCTATTTAAATGCATGGCGTCGGCGCCTGATGGTTTCGCTCTTCGCTGCGGGCTCGTACCAGACCACCAGCAAATGCCCCAGTATACTTCTGGTAGGGCAGGGCTTCATCTTGGGCCCGATACTCTTCCTGTTGTTCACCGAAATGCCACAGCATGTGGTAGATGGTGATGTACGCTGATGACACCGGGCTCTCCGATGAAGGGTTGTCATCATCTTAACAACATGTAAACCAGTGCGCCCAAAATAGCTTGTCCTGTGGTTTTAATTTCCTTTGCACAAAACAGACTGAATGGAAACGAAAAGATTCCGCTTATCGTTCTAAAATGTCGGGCGAAAACGCAGACAGCGATTTTCCCATTTATGTTGGAAACGCCGATGTCATTCTGCAACAGTCTGACCATACTGTGAGTCAACTTGGACTCGTTCCTGAAGACAAATGGAGCTCCAAATCAGCGAGAGTTTGTTTGGGCAAGTGAATCACATACAACAAAAAACTGCGTGCATTGAGCAGTACTGCAGCAAAGACGAACAGGGCTGTCGCCTATATTTTCGTTGGTGCAGACGGTACTGCCACCTACCTACGCAAGCCTTAGATGGAAGTAGAGCCGCAGGTCGTCACGAGAACCCTCTTATTATTATCATTAATATTACTGTTATTGTTATTACTACTATTTTTATCTATAGTGTTAGTATTTATATTATTTATATTACTTACATACCGCAGCAACGAAAGAGGGTGCAGGCATGCAGTATTTGGAGTCATTTTCAAGGCGTTTTAGATTGTCTCACAAAGCTCAATCACCAAGTTACGTTAGGGCGCTGTCCCGTTCTGTGTTAATGGCAAACATGCCCTAAAACGTGAAGGTTGCATCAGAGCCTTGCTCTGCGATGATGTAATGGCAAGCGCCAATCTCATCAGTATATGGAAAGAGGCGATTCATCGGCTATAGACCACTGCTTTCGGCGCAATTCATATTCTTCAACCTGCCTTGATGATGTCAACAGCCAATGTGAGCCCGTCGTCGAAGTCAATCTGCATTGTTGAACTGGATATCGGGCATACTCTGACGGCCTCATGGATTCATGGATGTGGGTCACACTTCGTGAACACTAGCAGCTCGCATTGATCGCTGAAATCAGGTCTATAACTCGTTTTATTTGTGGCAAAAACGGCTGCAGTTTCGGATATTAGGTTAACCCTATTCCCAGAGGACTAGAAAGTATGGCCGACTCCTGGCGCGGGGGGGGGTGGTTCGGGCCCCTTGAGATCTCGACAACTCCTCATCCGATTCCATCGCAACAAACAGCAATCGATTTGCCATGATGTAAACTGCTTTTTTCTAAAGTTTTCAACATTTTGAAAAAGGCGGATGCAGGGTGGGGGGCAAAAATGTCAAAACAGGGAATATATTTGGACTTGCTATAACCCTTTTGTTTATGGACCGATGTTGATGAAATTGGCATGACTCGAGAGGTTATGTATGAGGCTTTTACCACTAGTCCATACATTTTAAATTTTGGAAAATTCATAGGAATTCACAGGGTTTCGAAAACGGGGAAATTAGTTTTTTCAAGAACTATATTTACAAAAAAGTTAAAAACACCTTTTTAGCTTTTACTAGTCATGTTATGTCGAACAAGAACAAAATGTAATACATTGCTTGTGAAATGCCAGGAAAGCCGGTACCAGGGACGTGAACAAGAGGGAACTGTCATGGTCATATATTTATCAGGTCAACATACGGCCTTTCACCTTAAATAACCTCTATTGACCTTGTAGTCGCATGAAATGATCTTGAATGCATTTTATTGTATTGAAAACGTTTACAGTCATTTGAATTCACCCCATATCTAAAATTCCACTTCACGGCTGTTGCGATATAGGGTACGCGCATTGACATTTTAGGCCATAACTCCGTGACCCGATCTAATATCAACTTGAAACTTGGTACACAAATAGATGGCATCCTCCCACCCTATATATATTCCGGGATTGGCATGTTGAAAAATAGTGCCAAAATTATTACCATGACACCAGATATTGACTTTTGAGCTTGACCGCACCTTGTGAAATGCCCTCAGATTAACAAAATGTGATTTGTATGATTGCCCAGCTATTTACCTATACACCCATACAAAGTTTTAAGTTCTGTCTAAAAAATAAAATGCTTGGCAGTCATTTTTCTTTTGTCCTCAGCGGGGCAAAGAAAGGACTGAAGTGCATCCCAAAAACGTTACTTGGCTTCTCCCCTGAGCAAAATAGAATTGCGAAATTTTGCTGCAGTACGTAGAAAGAATATGTAGGAACGTAACGAGATTTCATGAGGCTGCGTCAAAAACCTTGGCACTGGCAGGCACTAAAAACCCAAGGGGGTGGAGGATTCAGCCCCCCCCCCACCTACCTAGCATAGGGTTAAGGGTTTCGACCTGACGATTGGAGCCACATGTGACTTTGGTACACAGCCAGCCCAACACCAACATTTCCTTAATTGGTTTATTCAACATTATGCTTATCGTGATACATGGAAGCAATGGACGTAAAGTCGTTTCCAGCAACACCATTTTTTTCGGGCGTTTGCACCCATGTTTGACATCGAACCCCATCTAAGCCCACCCTCAACCCTGCTTGTGACCTTTGCAACCGGACGGAGCAAAGGCAAGGCGGATGGGTGGGGACCTTAAGCCGCTTTGCAGACCGCAACGGCTGGCTGCCTGGCCGGTCTTCACGCTCCTGCTGACCGGTCGACCTGGGTCTGAGCCCCCCCCTGGCCTGGTGCGGGAGCGGAGACAGGTACCGCAGAGGACGGCGATGGGATTTACGGTGGGCTGCGGCCTGCCAGCGGTCTAGCGCGGCCCGTGAAATCTCCGAATTAACGCGGCAAACCGTGCACACTTGAGAGGCTTTCGTCTGGTTGCGCTAGACCGTCCCTGTGCAGCGCACGTGCCAGGTAGCAAAGATACGTGACCAGGAACCTGAAAGCAATGTCCTTGAGGATGCGTGGAATATTTATTACGCATTCCCGGCAATGTTAAAACGAGTTAAAAAGCACGAAGGTCAGTGACGAAAAATACTCCGAGCATTGCTATGATGTGGTTTTGCTGAATTTAATGCTACATGAACAACTGAATGATAGAACAAACCCGCTTTAACGTAAAGTATAGAGTAAGTTTGTTTTACATGATGTTTGATGTTGGTCTGATTTGAGGCCAAAGTAACTTCGGCCTTCCAGGGTCCTCAGTCACCTCAGTCTACCAGCTCGCTGGAGATCCACGATAGGTCACTTTGTACCGTGCTGGGCAGGGACTCGTCGAACATATTAACTAGGGAGGGAGCAACCCCCCCCGTCAACGCCCCTGCCCCCCCAGTCGAGACGAAAAATGGCAAAGGGCCATGCCCCCCCCCACCCACCCCAGTCAAATTGCCATGGATAAGGCACCGGTGCCGGGTGTTGTGCGTGGGCATCAAAAACGATCCATCTGGGTTCAAGTGAATAAGACGGAACCATCCGCACTGTTGGAAACGATGCGCCAAAGCTGTTGTTTGACACACCAGGCTTGAACAGCGTATTGTTATCAGCCTTGTGGAAGTCTGAAGAGAAGGGGAAGAGATGGGCATTTCGGTAGAAATGATACTTTCCAGTAATCTTAGGTTTTATTTATCCTGGTGGCTCCAGCATAAACCTGGACGGAATACAGGACAAAGTAGGACGGGAACAGAGAAACAGTGTGGTACAGCACGCTGATAATCCTTCGGTCGGAGATTCTCGGCCTAGACTGCAGTTTCCGTACATCCGGAAAAGACTGGTCGATCCGAGTGTGACTGAGTGCGTTCCCACAGAACAAATAAATCGCCAGGGAGGAAAATGACATCCTTTATTTACAGCGGGACGGCGTGGTACAATTAGACCAGACCCTTCAAGGCAGACTCCTCGAATTTAGCACTCCTGAGGCGTTCCCCTCCGCAGCCGCGCCGGGCTCCGCCCCCGCCGCCATTTCCGCCGCCGGAGAGTCGCCTCCCTCGTCAGGCGACGAGACCGGCGCCTCCGGCGTCAGCTCCGGAGTGGCGGGCGGAAAGACTGCACCGAGGTCCGCCTCGGTCGTCGGAAGCTCTTCGCCGCCGTCGTCCTGTCGCTGGAGCGGAGACACCGGCTGGTCACCACCGACAGGGTCGTCCCCGCTGGGCCCCTGGTCCTCTCCCAGCAGAGCCTGGCTGTCGACGACTCCCTGTTGGACGTCGCCACCGCCAGGCGTGAACTGAGGCTCATCGCCGAGAGGCAGGTCGCCCGCGCCTTTCGAGTCGAGAGCAGGCGCCCCTTGCGGACTCTCCACGGACACGACGTCTCCCTGCGAGGCTTCTGGAGGTCCCGCCTGCCCGGCAGCCGGCGCCGCGTCTGAGGTCGCCGGCGATGAGACGCCGTCCTCGGCCCCCGCCGCCTTCAGCTGCTCCAGGCTCGTCCCCGCGACCGGTGCTCGCTGGTCGTCGGTTGGGGACACCTCCTGGACCACTGCAGCATCAGTAGACTCCACCTCAGATATCTCCTGGCTCGACGGCAAGGTTGTGGTCTCCAGCTGAGGTGCTTCTTGGAAGAGTGGGGGCTCGGTAGTTTGCTGAGGTGCTTCTTGGAACAGTGGCAACTCTGTAGCCTGTTGAGGCGCCATTTGGAACAGGGGAACCTCCGTGGCTAGCTGGGGTACCCCTTGAAGCAGAGGGAGCCCAGTAGCTTGCTGGGGTGTCTCTTGGAACAGAGGGTCTGTAGTTTGCTGAGGAATGTCTTGGATCAGAATGATCTCTGTAGATTCCTCAGGTACCTCTTGGAACAGGGGAAATTCTGCTGCTTGCTCAGTTACCTCTTGGAATACAGACACCTCCGTGAATTGCTGGGGTACCTCCTGGGACAAGGGGAACTCGGTGGCTTGCTGGAATGTTTCTTGGAACAGGGAGTCCTCTGTGGTTTGTTGAGGAACCTCTCCAAACAGGGAGACCTCCGTGATTCGTTGAGGCACCTCTTGAAACAGAGGGGTCTCCGTCGCTTGTTGAAGTGGCTCTTGGAATAGCGGGGCCCTCTGTGACTTCCTGAGAAACCTCCTGGGACAGGGGAATCTCTTTGACCTCCTGAGGTGCCTCTTGGAGCAAAGGAACCTCTGTGGCCTCTTGAGAAACCCCCTGAGACAGGGGAACATCTGTGATCTGAGGAATCTCCTGGGACAGGGAAAGCTCTGTGACCTCCTGGGGTGCCTCCTGGAGCAAGAGAACCTCTGTGGCCTCCTGAGGAACCTCCTGGGACAGGGGAATCTCTGTAACCTCTTGAGGTGCCTCCTGGAGCAAGGGCACCTCTGCGACCTCCTGAGGAACCTCCTGGTACAGGGAAAACTCTGTGACCTCCTGGGGTGCCTCCTGGGACAGGGGAACCTCTGTGACCTCCTCGGGTGCCTCCTGGAGCAAAGGAACCTCTGTGACCTCTTGAGAAACCTCCTGAGGCAGGGGAACCTCTGTGATTTCCTGGGGTGCCTCCTGAAGCAAGGGCACCTCTGTGACCCCCTGAGGAACCTCCTGGGACAGGGACACCTCTGTGACTTCTTGGGACGCTGGAACGTCTGTGCCTGTCTCCTGACGTACGAGGACATCCATGAGCCCTGGCGGCTCGGTCGGGACATCAGTGGTTTCCACCGGAAGCTCTTCTTCTGCCGGTACCGTCGGCGTGGTCACCTCGGCGGTGAACACGCCCTCCAAAGCGGAAGGCGTATCCACGTCCGGTTCCTGCGTGGTGAACTGAGAAGGCGCCGGTGTCTCGGCTTCGACGGTGGGCTGTGCCGCAGTAGGAATGGGCGGGGCTGCAGGCGAAGTAGGTGGAACTGAAATAGGAGTGGGCGGGGCTGTAGTAGGGGTGAACGGGGCCGCGGGAAGAGTAGGCGGGGGCGTAGGAGGAGAAGGTGGGACAGGAGGAGGAGTAGGCGGGGCAGTAGGAGGAGTGGGCGGGGCTGTAGGAGGAGTGGGCGGGGCAGTAGGAGGAGTGGGCGGGGCTTTAGGAGGAGTGGGCGGGGCAGTAGGAGGAGTGATCGGGATGAGTGGAGCCGTGACCCCGGCGGGCAGATCAGTGACCGGAGTGGCGACGGTGGTCACCCTGTGGCCGGCCGGCTGCAGGGTGACGCCCTGACACATCACCTGGGGGCAGCACACGCCGGCCGTGAACACGGCTCGGCACCCCTGCTCCTCGTACTTGTCCTTGTTCGTGTCCCAGTCGCATCGTGCCGACACCGCCTGGAAAGCAGAAACGGCTGGTATCAGCCACGGCCGCTGATACCACATCCAACGACCAAGTAGCCCCACAGTCAGCTGCAGTGCAGCGGCACCAGCAGCAGCAAGAGTGTGGCGGGTAAAACATGAACAAGAGCACGACATGAATATGGTCATGAACATGACACGCCTGGGAGTGGGCGAATGTGCCCGGACGTTTTTATAGTGGCATCTGCCATAGTTAAGGAATAGTTGCATCACATCGTAAGTATTGGCTAACTCATAGCATTGGTTGCCATACGGTGACGTTACGTGAGCAACATCTATTTTGGTGCCCTTTTACTTTTATTAAACCGTGCCCAGCGGGGGGGGGGCATTTCGACGCCCCCTACTCCCTGAAGGACTTTTGGTGACAGTAAAAAAAGAAACAGCTCACGCAGCGCCGAAATTCTCAGTACATTTTCTAACATCCTTTGCGCATGTCCTATAGAGCTTCAGCTTCTGGTCATGTCAGGTCACTGACCTCGGTCACGCAAAAGACGTGTAATTCCGACTTCTTGGAATCTCTAGAATCCACGCCATTCAATCGATCGACCTAAAACTTTGAGGGATAGTAGTCAAGGACATTCTTAAGAATCGCACTATCTCGAATTTTGTTTGAAGGTCAAGGTCAATGGCCTGATGCCAGCTCAGTTTCTGTCCCAATTTTGCGTTTCCACCGCTTTTGAACCTTTTCTTCGGATTGCTGGTGTCAGAAAAGCATTCCTGGCCCAGGGAAGTCGCTATACACGACAACTGATGTTGACCCATACGGAGGGTCATGAGGTCAGGTTAGGTCGCATTTGGGCAAATTAGCGAAAAAGAGTCTAAAACCTAGTGCTGATGATCCTGGTGGTAAAAATAGCCACTGAAGTCAATTTTGCAGCTCAAAAAGGCGGTTTCAAGCTGCAAGTGACTTTAAGTCACCTAAAGTCATGCGAGGTCACTGCGGTGAAAGCTGAAATGCATTCCTGGGTCAAAGAAGTTTCAACCCGACAAATGGTGTTAACCCACTTAAAAGCTCATGAGGTCAGGTGAGGCCGCATTTGTGATAAACCAGCAAAAAAGGGTCTAAAAGCCCTGTTGTGATGGTCTCTGGGATAAAAATAGGGACCAGAGTCGATTTTGCAGTCCAGAATTGCCTTAAAACGCTTCCATGCTGTAATTTGACCTTAGGTCATCTGAGGTCATGTCGGGCCACCGTGACAAATACCGAGTCCATGAGCCAGTGGCAGATCTAAGCACTTCGTCTCGTGATCCTACGTCAGGTCAGGTCACATGGTCGAACTTATAGCATCATATTGATCGCGGGCGTGAAATCCAAGGCGTTTCAATCCAAGGGCAATCCTTATCTTTTTCTTGGCATTTTACTGATCCTCAACAGGACGCGAAATAAAGCAAAGAACACGGTTGAGCTTTAGGTAAGGTCACAAGGTCATTTAAGGTCACATGGGGTCATCGGCATTGAAGTCTGTCGGCATTTAAGAATTGTTCGCAAAAATCATTTCTGCCGTTTTGGAAATATACATGGACAACAACTCTCCAGTCACGTTCAGAAACCTCACAAACACAGCGAAATAAAAAATGGCATTATAGCAGGTCATCTGATGCAATACGCGATGATGTTCATGTTATAAATTATGCATTCTATAAGCCTGCAATGATCTATTTCACTAAAATGTACGCCACGATGTACATTCTACAAGCTTTTCATTGACATGTTCACAAGTGCTTATTGTTTATAAGAAATGAGTTATTTTACCTGCTGTATTTTTTTTACGTACTCATGGCAAGTTTTCGGATGATGTAAGTTTCATTTTTCTCCCATGTTACACTCGCGAGACAGCGGGGGGGTTCAAGCACCCTCCCCCCTATCCCGGGCTCCGGCTGCCCATGTCTGTGTGCCGGTTGGGCGCGCGTTTCTTCAGATGGCGCAGTTGCTGTCCCATCAGTTGGCATCGATGCCCATCAGCTACCATCGGTATTGCCGCAACGGACGCCTGTACACTGCTGGCCGGCTGCCAGCATTAGGCGTGAGCTGACGGAGCGCCGGCGGACAGATGACGTCATCCCTGGCTTAGCGGTAGCCAGTCGACCCTGGGCAGCCCTACGCCGTCTGCAACTGGGCGCCCGCTGCCGGCAGTCGGCCAGAAGGATGCGGTGAGGAGTTGTCGGTACCGACAGAGCACTCGCAGAGGCTCGCGGGTGTCGCGGGGTTCTTTCCGTGGCGATGGCGTCAGGACATGCCAGCAGAGGGCGGCGAAGCCCGCGGGCGGCGCGGACCACGGACCTGCCCGGCATAGCGGCGACGTGGCGCGGAATGTCCTCAGGGCCCCGGAACAGAGGCACGCCGCGAGTCTATACCAGAACGTCACGTTTGGCGGCACGTGACGAAACGGACTACGCATATGCCGTAGACATACGAATCAGACGTACGGCATAGGCGTGGGGATACAGACACACACACAGACACGGATAAAAGATAATATTTACAGGCATGGATAAAACAAACCAGCACTGGACTATGGCGGACATCGTGTTAACCTTCCTGACGCAGCGCCTTCTCGACGTCGAGAAAAAAAATGGCACGGCCAGCGTCAGAGCACAGCTTACTCGAGAACCAGGGACTGAGGGTCATAAAGCCTAAGGCCACGGGCCACGCTATCGCGCTTCATCTCCAGGCACCCGGACTTGCACAAATTGTAAATCGCTTTAGCGCGAGGCTCATAGAAGGCTCCATCCATAACGAGACATTGTTTCAAGTTTTTGCTCATTCTTGTCATGCTTGTTGCGCAAGTACCCTGTCTTTCGCTTGGTGATCCTGCTGGACACGCGGATTACATCTCGCTGTAACTTGAATCCTCTTAACGACGCGGGACGTCACGGAATCTGACTCCCTGTATGCGTCTTCGTCCCCCTCACAGACTGAACACCAGGGCCATGTCGTGGCCTCACAATGAGACTGTCGGCGTCACCTAGATCACATGACGTCACAATCTTTGCTCAGCAGTCGTCATGTCCGGCCTGGCCGCTTCAAACGTGGTTGCTCATGCAGCTGTTAGCGTGGTGAGCTTCGGCAGTGCCATATTTAACAGTCAGAAATTTTTTCGGAACCAACTGCATTACAGGCGAACGGCACTAGCTTTCTATCGCCACTGGGGGTGGGCATTAAGAAAACCGCCAAAAAGAACCGCCGCATCCAGCCGGCACGCATTCTCGCCCTTATGTTTAGGTCTCACTGCAGCAAAGGATGCTCGTGAGTGACTGGTCGCAACGGTAATCGGGAAAGTAGTTTTTTTAGTTCGCAGAAAACACGCAATTCGTACATTACCGTGGCACCATTTGCCATTCTGGCGGCACAGCCTTAGCAGTCGTGACATGACGTTTGCATTCGGCGCTACCTCAAACCAAATGGAGTTCCTTTCTGTTGGTGCTTTTCCAGGACCTGCACTTAACTTTCGCCGACTTTGCTCCGTCGGTCATCTCCGGCGGATTACAGAGAGGGGAGGTCACGTGATTCCGGTTGCCGTGGCGACGACCGCTGCATTCCATTCACCTTCCAGGGATGACGAGTGTGAGGATTTGTGACAAAGGCAGCTCATAATTCGCGCGCCATGGCGAATCACTTGAGCGGTGGAGCACCATTGTGGAGATGGGGAGGGGGCAAGCGCGATTTTTGCCTCGTTTCTTTCTATGCAACGCCTTAGGGTTAATGTTAAATGTGGCCCAAAGTTGGAGGGGCAGCTGCCCCCTGCCGCCCTCTCCGCCCTATTCCAGCGCCCCTGGCGAATCATGTGGTTTGAGTCACACCGTTATTGGGTACTGAGGTTCATATGAATCATTTGTTACTGTTGAGAGCTTGAAGCAATGAAAAGCTGGCTTCCTCGTTGCGTTTTGTTTGTCGTCCTGCTAAACTGGTGGGTGTAAGTACACTGCATATCATGCTATGATCATGCCACTCATTTTATGCATGCCTGAAGCTGGTCAACTTCAAAAACAAATATTCAAAGACAGAACCTTGCAAGAACTGCCAGCCAGCATTGCATTTAACAAGCAAAGTAGAAGCATGAATAATTTTGCATGAGAAAGCGATCTGTCTGACGGTGAGCACAGGTCTTTACTTACGATGCATTTTCCGGACGAGAAGCACTTGCAGAACTTGCAGGGATCGTCAGCGGACGGCCCAGTCCTCGTGCATCCGGCTGGAAGAGGCCATCGTCAGCCGACAGCTCACCCGGACAGCACACAAAAACACGCACGGTCAACAGGAATAACAACAACACACACGCACCATTGTGACCACGAGACGGTGAAAGGGATCCGCAGATTCTCTTAGAATGGTGTTTTCACACATTTCCATTGCCTTGGCTTCGGTGGCGAGTGCTGCATTTTTCGAAATATATTCAAAAGCTAGGCTCTCCCCTCATAAGAAAACACTAGTTGCACGACTGTCCACAGGCCACCACCGTCGGTCAGTGCTCAGCTGTTCGCCAAGTCGCCGACCTACATTCAGTCCCGAACTCAAACAAAAGCTGAAACGCTCAATGTGCTTGCTGCCCATCAATCGGGAAAGTTTGGATACTGAACCGCCCACGTGGGTGCGTTGCATTCCCGAGAACTCAGTGCTAAATTACGAATTGCTGATGCTTGCACCGTAAACACTTGTAGCTATAAATTTAGTCCTCTACAAGTTTATTAGTCTCCAGCATGGTTTCTTACGTTTTTTTATGAGTTACGTGCCAGCAAAAAATCCTGCAGTTCCAGAAGTTGGCCACAATCCGGAAAACCAGAAATTCCTTTGGCGACGTCCTCAGTCGCGGCGATGGGATTGAGATAATAAGCCACGTGTATGCTGGTGCATGCAACGGATGATGCTGACACTGGCAGCCTCAATGCCACAGCATGCGAGACGAATGCAACCTCGAGTGCTGCCCCCTCCATTACCCCTGCTCCTCAGCGCTCCTCAGCCTCAGTTCCCTGGGAATTCCATGCGGCCGCGCACGACGCTACCGCACAACGAGACATCATCGGACACCTGTCACCGTTTGTCGCGTGAGATGTGTTCCGTTCAGGGACCCACATGACCAGCGGTGCGCCGACACGTTCGAGGTCAGGACGTGACTTCTTTGAAACCCGTGTCTGGCATCGCCGCGGGTAACAAAACAATCGGTGACGTGGCCACGGCGATACACTGACGTCACCCGTGCGCATGTTGTCCTCTTATTTAATAATAGCGGGCTTATTACGTCGGAAAATGTTTGGCTACATGTTTAGAGTAATACCGCGCGAATATCGTGACCACGGCACTCTCTGCGATACATTACGACTTGGTTTCATAACAACTTCTTTAAAAGCGAGCATGTGGAAAGGCGAAAACATTTCTGGCGTGACTTGGAAAATTCATATGCGCAAAAGCTTAAAACTACGAATCAGCGAAGTAAAATATTCAACAAATTTTCAACCAAATTTTTGGCATCTTCAGCGAAAACACAAAAGGCCAGTTTCACCCAGGTCACAAATCACGAACCAATATTAACGAAACGCTTCTTTTACTTAAATAGATATATATATACATATCGCAAATGCACAGTCGCTGGTTATAAGGCGTATGTTACATGTTGCTAACCGAACAGCCGTTCAGTATGGGTGATCTTTTTCGATTTGGTGAAATGGGAGCTGTGCAGCAAGGTACTGACCTTGGTACTGGCCAAGAATGAGGACAGGATAAACAAGATGCTTCCATCAAATGAGGACTTTATTTGGTAGCCAAAGAAAGCGTTTTCAGAGCTGGTAGCATTGTTTACTCATATCACGGAAGAATGCTATGAAATCGTGCTGCATGGTTTCAAAAACTTTAAAAACGACTTTTCTGTTCGTCTCGCATAAGGTGGAATCAAGCTGAGTCACCAACTTCTCTAAGTTTAATATTACGCCCACGGATGTTCCATGTGAAGAAATACCAAAACCCGCGTGATCTCCATAACTGTGAGTCCACGGTAAACGCTTGATGAAGTTTCCGAAAGCCAGCAGTGACGCCAACTTTCTTTTGCATTGGTATGTTGAACTATTCGCCGACTAATTCGGCTTATATTTTCAAAGCTATGCGCAGCAAACAGCAAAGCTGCATGTGGCAAAATGAGGTCTGATGTCAAGCCAACAATTGACCAATACTTGATAGACAAACAATACCGTTCACTCCATTCTGGAGTTTGCCCTAGCTACAGAAAAATCGTGATCCACTGCATAAGCACATTCGCCTCGTTTTTTACATCACTTTTCTTTTTTGGCTCGTCGGCTTGATTTATAGTCGGGTCGTACCTGTGACCGATGACCCATATATATAATATGATTATATTAGCTATGATATGATACTCCGTAATAAAGAAATGGATAAATGAAGAAATAGACAAGTATCTGGGCGTCATCTCTGCTACATTTCTTCCGCAAAATGGTATTGTACAAAGCGTGTGCGTAAGACTTCGTGAATAATGCTGGATTCCAGTGAAAATATCAGGCTCAGCTCGTGAAAGCCTTCAGAACTGAGCAACGATAACAAATAAGCTTCGTAAAACAGCTAACAATCACCACACTCATGCCTTCAGTCCTTTGGCTGGGTGGAAACCGTATGAAAACAGTCATCCACGTTCAAAACACACCTTAACCATATTTCCATTCGGGGAATTTGGCTCCAAATCCATAAAGGAACGATTTATCCACTTCCCCGTGCATAAACATGGGACCCCGTAGGCATAAGACCCCATAGTTATAGCTGGATCACACCAGGTGCCTGATCACATGTTGGTTGACGACTTACCAGACGACTGTGCCACACATGTGCTGGATGGACATATGTTGTCTAATGTAAAGGGAAAACAATGATGAGGAGGAAGGCCTCACATAAAACTAAACACTTCTCCAAGACGTATGCATGGGTGCCCCTATTAGTAACTTATAAACAGGGCAGGTTCAGTCCAAGGAGAGCAAACTAGACACCAAACCTCTTCAATGCTGTCACCATTCTTGCACCGCATGACTCGATTTCTACTGCAATGTTCACCTTTTGAGATGTGCTTTGCGCTCGTTGGCTTCCCCGTACGAAGGCAGTTCTGTCGAACGCAGAATAAATTCTGCTGTAATACGTAATTCGCTGATTACGATACTGGAACAAGATTTGGGAATTTTACAGCATCTTTTCCTTTAAAACATTACAGCCAGCTATTACCATCATGCCAAAGATGAAAGTATGTCTCATTCATCTCGCTATGACCACCAGTGGACACATTTCAGAGACAAAGGTCATCAACCCTTTCCCGTACGTTACAGTGCACACCATTCCAGGTGTCACTGTCACTCAAGTAACATTTCGAGACGCCATACGCAATGGGATGCACATTATCGGATGCGGTGTCTTCCAGTGAATGTTTCCGTCAAAATGGGTTTGGTATGTTTTCAAAGTCTTGAGCATTTCCTGGGTGATCAACGAAGTCTCTCTCTCCTGTAACAATGGTCTGGGACGTAAACAGTATCTTTCCTTCCAATTGGCTATTGTTCTGCAAAATACAACCGCACTGCATTGGGCAGTCTCATCGTCTTGGTCACGGGCTCGTCCGTCGTTGTCTTCAAGGCATGGGTGGTAAGGTATTTAGGTCAGATGTAAGGATGGTTATAAGGTAAAAGAGTTATTGACGACGCCCAGATCAATTTATTTTTGTTATGTATTGTGCGTTTTTTATATGCTATTGTAGTTTTTTAGCTACTATTTTATTGTTGTTTTTCATTATTATATTTTATTTTTATTTGTTTTAAATATTGCATATAAATTTTTGCAAATTGCTGTGCAACGTACTTTTGCAATTGCTCTGCTCTAGCAGATGTTTCTCTCACATGTTGGTCGCAATAAAAAGAGGTGAGCAGAACGCTTCACACAGCTGGATGCAAGCACCGCGCTACATCAGCTATAGTGATACCTCCCACATGGTATCAGCTATAGTGACACCTCCCACCTGTCATAACTTGTACTTACAACTGACGGAATCTAATGAGTTCGTGTGGAACCGCGGAAAGAAAGACATCCTAAAGTCCCCCAAGAATTGGCATAGTTTCCACAAAACGTTAGTAAAATTCAGAGTTCTGCATTTTCATCCACCAGACGGAAACCTGCAGGTTTTGTGTTCATAAAACTATTCCGGGAGTGATCTTTTCGCTCTTCGACTCTTTCCTTCATGGTTTTGAACTGCGTAGTAATGAAGGTGAACAATATCATGGTCGCAAGTAGCGGGTGCATGAAATGCATCGTGCAAGACACTAAAACAAACCAATAACTACCCACAATGGCCCCATCTGGTGTTGACAGGTAAACAAGTTTTGCACCTCTGCCGATCCATCTGTAAAGCGAAATGGAGCACAGAAAATATATTTCATTAACTCTATTCCCGGAGGGCTAGACCGTATGGTCGATTCCCGGTAGGGGGAGGCGGATTCGGCCCCCTCCCTGAGATCTCGAGAACTACACATCCGATTTCATCGCAACAAACGGCAATCGAATGGCCATGATGTGAACTACATTTTTATTAAAACAAACTTTCAAACTTTTTTAAAAATATGGATACAGGGGGGCAAAAATGTCAAAACGGGGAGATTTTTGGACATCTTGTGACTCCGTTGTTTATGGACTGATTTCGATGAAACTGACATAAATCCAGAGACTATGGATAAGACTTTTACCATTGGTACACACATCTGAAATTTTTGCAAAATTCATGGGCGTTTACAGGGTTTCAAAAATAGGAGGATCAGTTTTTTTAACAACTGAATGAACAAAAAAGGCAAAAACACTTTTTTGGTTTCTGCTGGTGATGTTATGCTAAAGAACAACAAATCGCATTACAATGTTTGCAAAATGTTAGCATAGGCGGTGCCAGGGGCATGAAAAAGGGGGAGCTGTCATGGCCAAACGTTCTCAAGATCAACTTGTGACCTTTGACCTTAAATGACCTCCAGCGACCTTAGAGTCACTTGGAATGATCTCGTGTGCATTTAGTATTGTCTGCAAACGTTTTCAATCATTTAAATTCACTCTTTTTCGAAAATTTCATTTTATGGCTATTGCGATATAGGGTACGCGCACTGACATTTTAGATCATAGCTCCGTGACCCGACCTTATATCAAGCTGAAACTTGATACACAAGTACAGGGCATCGTTTTACGCCACACAAAAATCGGGTTTGGCATCTGAAAAAAAACAGCGCAAAAATTATTGCAAAAAATAAATTTTGACTTTTGACCTTCACCTGACCTTGTAAAGTGACCTCAGACAAATAAAATTGAATCTGCACATTGCCCAATTATTTTGCTATTCACCCATGTAAAGTTTCAAGTTCTATTTCGAAAGCGCTGTTTTTGGCAGACATTTCCCTTTTACTCTAAACATGGCCAAAATGGCCTGAGGTGCCTGCCAAAAACGTTGCCTGGGTCCGCCCCTGAGCAAAAAAGACTTTTGAGATTTTGTTACAGCACGTAGAAAAAACAGCTAGGAAAAGCCACCAAGGTTCGTGAAGCTACGTCAAAAACCCCGGAACTGGCAAGCAAAAAATCCGAGGGGGCGAAACCAGCCCCCTCTGCCGGGAATAGGGTTAAGTGATATTTAGAAACGTACTCCCAACCTCGAACAGGACCGCAATATGCCTCGCTCTTCAAGCGCTCTACAAGGTGCCTTGCCGGTCACAAGCTTTGCTGGCTTATTTTTTCATCACTAAAATCAGCTTAACCCATCCCGTCGTGGGGGAGAGCAACTGACTCCCATTAGTTTTCCTTGCATATCTTTTGAACAATTAAACTTACGTCTCTGAGACTTACCATACCTTTCCGTACATGTTACGGGATCCTAAAGCTGTTCTCTTCTTTATCGCATCACAGTTCCTTGTAATATTACGGTTTAAATCCGGAGGTCACCCGTCCCCAGGGCGTCGAAAGGTGGGCAACCACCGGCGACATTTGACCTGACATGACCTTGGATGACTTTTGGGTGTCTTTCACTTGACATCGTATCACACACTCATGAAGAGAACATCTGAAGCGCATTCGAGTTTCTAAGACACTTCAAACCTCCTAAGTGACAAAAGAAAGTGACGGTGGCCAAAACTATAACATGCCTCCATTTGACCAGATCTGACCGAAGACATAACGCACAAAGTGTGCCAAATAGGGTGATTTTAGAAAGCCACAGAACGAGGCTGTCCAATGGTTTTACTTTCAGTCCTCAATAAACATTAGTTTGGATTTTAGGAGAGGGTTCAAAGTGCCCCCCATGACGGGTGCACAGCCAAGAGCACCATGACGTGCCGGGTTAACCCACCATTGACGAGGGGTGGGGGCATTTAACATCCGGCACTGCCCCTTCTCTATACCGACGCATTTCCTGGATATATCCCAGCCAGTACAACGAAGAGTTCTGAAACTTTACGGAACTTACCTCCCATTAGTTGTACACATACTGACAAAATTTTGAATATGAGGCCATCTTAGGCCTCGTCTAAATGATGTCATCAGGACAGTCATGTTTTGCGATTCTGCATCCTATTTTATTTCACCTAGGTATTGCCGGTGTGTTTACGATATATGGTGACTGTGGCTTACATTGCATATCAACATCACCTTAGAGCTCAATATGGAGTACCCCTTACCTCATACTAGGTCATGTTAGGTCAAATATGCATTTTCCACTTCCCGGGTCCAGTGAAAATACGTTTCAGAAATGGGACTGAATAAGCTGATGTTGAATACCACCAGGTAATCAAGTTATCTGGAAACATTTTACAAGTTATGCTGCATATTATTGCAACGGTGTAGCATTTTTTAAAGTTTACCTTTGGCAGCTTTATGCAGATTTCAGCTTAGCGAACGATTTTGTGGTGACCATTTGACGTTCTGGATATCTCCGTATGACTTGGAGATATCGGCCTTTGCAACGTTGTGCAGCATTCCATGAAAATGTGCAACATGAGCCAAATTGACTTGTAGGGTCATCCAGAGACACCACGAGCTTGAGACTACGGAATGCTTCAGTACTGCATTTGGACAATAATTGGGACCATTTCAAAGCTTTTATTGTGCCCAAAGGTCTTTGGAAGTGCCATTTTTAGGATCTCCGTGTCATATGGGCCAGAAACATGTATTGCATAACCCGTTCTCAATGTTGTCAAATTTGACCCTGCCTGTGATTTTGACCTTTGATGACCGTGGGTCAAATATCATTCACGATATGAGATTAAGCTGACGGAGACATATCGCTATGCAAACTAAGTCTCGATCTGTTTTCCATTAAGATTAGGCAACTCTAAAGAAAAAGGTCACTTTTGAGTATTTGACCTGACCTGTAACGTCATCAGCGACCCCAAAGTAAAAAAAAAATCCATGTCACCGGGCTGCACGGTTCGTCACTGCCAATTAGCGTTTCAATCAGCCAGGTCGGCCTGGTGGCTCTCGAGATAGACGGAAGGCCCTAAGCGTTCCCCCCCCCCCACTCCCCATCAATGGGAGGTGAAAAATTGCCCCAGACAATGCCGGGTTAAATCAGCACAGGGTTAGCCTCGTTGAAGATGAACAACTAGCTCGATAAAGGAAGCATCTAGACATTTTCAACTTACTGCGTACATCAGCCAGAATCTTTAAAGTTAACCAACCCCCGACTGGGGGCGGTTGACCCCCCCTGAGGTTTTTCTAGGATTGCGAGAGAACGAACAAACACAGCGCCACGAAACTTTGTGTACCTTTTGCTTGATCATTTTTACACCTTGCGTCAAAGTTTTCACCTCAGGTCAAGTCAGGTGTCTGACCTAGGTCAGGTCAAACGGACCTGTGTCCGAAAAGCTTAGCGCCTTGCAACTTTTTCGCAAAACAAGATATCTCAATAATACTCTCAGGGATTAGTGATTTTGACAGATGCAGCAAATCTGCTATCTCAGATTTTTCGGGTCACTGGCCTAAGGTCAATCCCATTTTTAAGACATGTCGTCATTTTTTCGGAAATTGGCGGAGTTTTTCATAACATTTTGAGTGTGGACTAAAGCAGACATCTAGCTACCGTCACTGGGCGAAGTATCAATGACTTCCAGCCATTGACCTGAGGTCAGGTCACGAATAACTGTAGTAGGCCAAAATGTACCACCGTCAAAATCTGCGATGAATGACTCAGAATGGATAGAAAATGGCGGAAATGGCTTGTACAGACAGAAGTAATACCATGAACCTCAAAAAGGTGAAAAAACTGCATATTTTGGAAACGAACAGGCACTCGCGAATAAAGTTGCGCCAATTGTATAGATTGGTAAATAATGAATTTTTCCAAAATTTAAGCATGACAAACCATCTCAAGAACCACTAAGATCAATAGAATTAATATGGATAGGCTTATATGGCGAAAATAAAAGAACGCTAAAATTAGTTCCCGTTAATTCCTTACTGCGTATGGCTGCGGCGCCCGCCGACAACAGAAGTGAAAATTGCCGTGTCTTTAGCTCAACGTTTCGGCATATAGAAATGTTGAACAAATCAGATAAACTGGTGGTGTGTCGGCATCTGCGGACCTTTAATTTTGCGTTGGTGCCTTTACCTATACGTCACAAACACAGCCACAGCCCTTGAGATTCAGGCCGTTTCTTGGTCTCATGAAGTCGGCTATGAGAAAATATATATAGGACGTAAAGTGCTTACATATTATCTAAAACTAAAAATGAGATCAGTTTCGACCTCTACTCGTCACAGGCTTTCCAACTGTCTGTTTATTTTTATCGTGCTACTAACCGTTCGTGAGTTAGAGGGGGGCGGTCAACCCCCCCCCCCCCAGTCGGGCGTGATCGTCGCCGACCGATGGTGGTGCGTGGGTTAAGTGATCATCAGTCCAGTGTCCTGTTCACCAATAGCTCCTGCTATCGTTTGGTTTTATTATTCAGGCGACAGAAACTTTTCTGGACGCCTGAGTTACAGCGATGTGAGTTTCATTCGGAAGACAAACTGTTGTTTCCATAACACTGGTGTCTTAAATGTAACTCAGTATGACCCCCCATTTTTTTCTTATAGAGAGAAGTATTTCCAGACGTATCCGGCGGAATTTCTCACAGTTGGGGGGGGGCAGGGAGTAAAGAATCATTTTGGGGCAGTTCTTTCCAGTCAATGCCCGTAGTGACAATGCTAAATTTCAAAAAAGTTGTAGCACCTGACCCTCTTGCATCCCTCCCCTCTCTTCCCTTGCCCGAATCGTGATATAATGGATGTGAAAATGTGTTGGGTTCGCCGGCGGCGGCGACGCCAGTATTTTGAATAAATGTGGTGGTCTCAAGGTTCATGCAGCCCTGTTCCAAAATTAAACTTTACAATGTGAGGGGTCAATTTTGGTGTCGCATATGGCGAATCATTCACACATCTACCATTGTAAAAACGACTTATGCATAATACCTGCCTCGAAAGAGCCAACAGACCTCCGCTCGAGACCCCAACCGCCTCCCCCCACCCCGTACACACACACACAAAAACGAGAGGAACACCAACCCCGTTGCCCCGACACCTGCAAAACGCGACAACAATCAACAGGATCCTCGACTCCCGGCACCGGTTCCCGTCGGTCACCCTACTGAAAAAAGACCGCCGCCTGTCTGCTGCGTCACCTGAAGAGCGGGTGCTGGCGCGGAATATGGTGGCAATGTCCCTCAGCGGCAGCGCCGCGGCGCAGGCGGCGGCCGCCAGAAACACGAGGCACCGCATGGCCAGTCGCCGCCAATTCGAAGACTGGACGATAATTCCGCACGAGCGGGCGTTTTAACGTCGCGGGCCGGCGTAATAACTCTTTGACGGCGACGAACCTGGCTGTATTGAGACATCGGCGCCTTGGGGTGGTTTACGTTCCGACGAAAGGGACCTCGAGAGTCTGGATGCAATGCTTCAGCCCTCCCCCTTGCCACTGGCGTATTCAGGGGATTATCGGGGCCATGATATCTCCTTCTTTGGAAAACCCGGAACGACCAACGTGTCGTTTGGCCCCATTTTGGGGCGGAGATTTTACAAATATAATTCCTTGGGTAGAAATGTGGTTATAAAAGCAGACATCAAAAAACATCGATGCGACATGAACGAAATCCAATGAGGAATCTCCATCTGGGTGCTAATGTGTTTCCCGGACTGCAAGATACTGATAATCCAAGACCGTGGACGGATGCAACCGAGGGCCTCTGATTTTCAAAAAAGAAAAAAGGTGTAAGACGCCTACCGTCATATGTGTGTGCGTGTGTGTGTGTGTGGACTGTGTATGTCGTGTTGTTAGCTTCGAGACCGGAGGTTGTTGACATTCCACTCGACGTCCTGACGCTTAACAATGTTCTGTTTTTTCAACAGCATTCAGAACGAAACATCATGTTCAGTGCAAGCGCCATTTCGTCTCGAAGTGGTTTTTTATAGGAGGGTGTTACAAGTGCCTACGTCTGGGTTTCTGCTTACCTAGTTAGTCCTAGTTAGCATGCTTCTCTTTCTAAATTAGTATGCAGTGACGCGCTCAGTGTGTTTCTTTTTGTGTTTGGTTTTATATTTTCGTTCTCAAATAAGGTGTCGCATGTTGCAGTGCACCAGGAAAGAACGCGCTCCAGGTGACTTAACTGCAGATGGCTGATCCAAAAAATAAATAAAACTTGGGTTGGCTCAAACTGCTGGGGAAAATAGGGAGGGGCTACCTCATTGGATTGGTATCATGGTATTTCGAATGCGGGACATGCTGGACATGCGGAACATGACATGTATGTACCTTTGTCAGTATGAACCGAATATTTGTTATTAAAGCGCCTAGACATATTTTCAGCACATCAATGAAGATATTTCCCTACATGTTTCAAAACCACAATTTCGTTTCAAACATGAGCGTATGAAGGGATCAAGGCTCTCGCACAAGCGTGTCGATATCCCGGACTTCAGAACAATGGCAGAACAATGCCTCCGTCAGTGGTACCGCGCGTCGTCCACAGCGGCGTGTTCTCCAGAGTAGATTTAGTGACGTCCGACCGGTATGACAACGACCAAATCGGCGGTGGGGCTCTGACTCATACTGGGCTGGTTTTTGGAATTCTTCTCCTGGACAATAGTGCGGTCTTAGCGGAGCCTCGGAGGCAATTGCGGCTAAGCTCGGGAGTATTGAACGTTGTCGCAGCGGTGATGCACGGGACGAAGGGGCTCAGAAACGCAGCTTGACGCCGCTGGTTTAAATATGTGACGACGCCCCTGTCCTGGAGTGCCAGAAACGGCTGCAGACCGTCTCACAGTCAGACGAGGTGAGTTCTCTTCTTAAAATGTCTCTTAGCATTATCCGTTTGGTATGATTGGACTGGTGAGATCTGATCCCCTGCTAAGCAGAGTTTGTTCCAATAATTCTATTTCTTCTCCATATCCACTGTCATCCTTCTCCATCCAGTCCCGTTCTCCATCTTCCAAATATTTAGCCGATTATTCAGTTTCAGGTAACGGCAGAACTACGGTGATAATCTGACGAGCCATGGGCGGTGCGACTCGATGGTGAGGTAGTCAGCATGAATTAATCAGCATGAATGAAAAAAATAACAGCAGGTAACTGTTCGTGCTGAATGACGCCCCATCGGCACGTTGCTGGTCCGCAGGCCAGATGTTGAACGTCGTTGCGGCCCGAATTCCTCTGTCGCACCATGGGAGCCAGCCATCTGACAGCGGAACTGCCAATCAGTGTGTGTTTCAGAGGCCAAAAAGGATGATTTTGTGCTACCGGCCTGAGGCGGTGGGCTTCAGCTTGCCACCAACGCAGCTCCAATGGAAAGGATGAGCACGTTCGCTAATCAAGACTGCTCAACCGCGCACCAGTCAGGACTCTGCTCTGATTTTTTTAGAACGGTGGGAACTGGAATGATAGCATGAGATACCGGCCTAAACAGTTAGGACTTTTTGCCTTCATTTTGTGTAGGCGGACGTTCGATATTTCTATGTTATTTCTTTAAATCGCACATCCGAAACTCGCTACGAAGGAGGACTGCTCGCCTCGGTGCGCTTCGAGGCCTGGTTTGGAGGATATCTAAAGCATGGGCGTGGCCAGGATTTCGCCAAAGAGGGGCGTCAGAGACAAACCTGAACTCCCTCAAACTACAAAAAAAACTGCCGATTTAGGCCAATCTCTTTTGGGGTTCCTGGTTTTTAATCATTTTTCTTTTTGGTGCGTAAAGAAACTTTAAATCTGCAGTCCAATGGGGAAGCTGTGATCCCCTTGGCACCCTTTCCGTTGGCTATGCCCCTGGATCCTAAAGATGCGCAGTTATTTTGTGAAATAATAGGTTTGAAGCAAACCTTAGACGTGGAAATTGACGCTTGTATGGCCTTTGAACGGAAATGAACGGTTGAAACTCAGAATATGATTCCACTGATTTAATTTTTGTATCTTTGTTCAAAGCATGCAGGCTTAGTTAAGGCAGTACAGCCGGGGCCGGGTCCCCATGACGTCCTTAGAAGGTGAAGGAGAATTTCTCCATACATGAGCCGCGGTCAGACTAGTCATCCTTTTATAGGAGGCTTTGGATCGGGTGCGCTCCTCTGGATGGAGAGCGAACGTCATCTTGGGAGCCTAACGGTAAGCCATTTAAGGGGCATTCTGGAGGCACAACGGACCGGGCATTGCCGAGGCGGTGATAAGTCATTCTTCTGCGAAACTCTTGTTCCGGTCTTAGCATGAGACGTTACCTAGCTTGTCAGGATTCCTTGGGAGGCGATTCTGTGAGATTCAGTCTTTTTTCTATACCACACCGTCTAATCTATGCCACATATTTTCATACCATCGTTTATGTCTGTCCGTAAATGAGCGCAGCTTGCTAAACTGTTGAACTGTGTTTTTTTGTGGCGTCACGTGGGGCAGGGCGACATCTGACACATCTCGTGCTGTCTGCGTGGATGTTGGCGTGAGAACATCTGGAAGACCACTCTGCCGAAGCGTGGTTCAACAACCAGAAGCCGCTTGTTCGCAGTGGACAGTGCATCACGATCCTGAGCCGGCGCCGGGGAGAGCTCGACCAGCGGTCTGCCATTGACTCACTTCGAGCGGAAATTCCATCGTGCAGAGATTCCAATGCGCCGCACGGCAAACAGCGCCCAAAGCGGTCGATGATTCAGTAAACCCATGCACATTGTAACGTGCATAGTTAACTAGGGAGAGCAACGGGGCTGGGTGGGGGAGGGGGTCCAGTAGTCGTCCTAGCCCTATATAATAAAAGTCCTGTTAGACCTTTATAATAAAAAATGAGATTTCTTTGTAGGTTTATAGATGTTTTTTATGTCTGTCTTTATAGCTTGACCTTTTATTTTCCATTTCATAACACGCTACCACAAACAGACGCCCACCGTCAACAGCAACCACAAAATGGCGCCACCTAATATTCCAGGCACTCAGTCATCGAAGACGTAGATACAGACATTTCATAGACATCATCAATACGCGCACAGCGCTGCGTGACGCACCGATATGGCAATGGACATGACTGATCGACGCCTATACCCTATCCCGACATTTCCCTCCGAGTTGTGCTTCGATATTTTCCCATCTTCTACGGTTTTTTCACTACTTCCTCCCGTAGTGCTAATGTATTCCTCGATTTTGAGATATTGCAGTACCTCTCTTTATGTCTGTTTATAATAACACGTATTGGCTTTTGCATTGACTTATGTACTGTGTCTTTTAAAACCATGTCCTCAGAGACGAAGATCATGTTACCCTGCAATAGTTTAAAACAGTGAAAGAAATGGATTTCTGTCACTTAGTGTCAAACAGAGATATGGACAAACGGAAAACGTTATTCTAATTTCCAGCTCATTCTCTGCAAGATGTGCATCCTCAGTTTTTCGGCAAATTGTTTAACCCGACCTCTGGTTAACCTTACTGAGATACGGTCCGTCTTTCTGTAGTTACGATCTTTCTGCCAGAAACTGCTTTGTATAAGAGGCATTTTTGGACAAGAAAATAGATGCAAATCGTCTGATACGCTTTCCTAATACTGCAGAACACCGTTTGCGAGGGGTCAGTGGCCTGAGGTTAGTTCGTTGCAAAATCGAATATGCGACAAAATAGGTATGAAGAGCATTTACCATTTACTTCCGATGAGGCACGATTGGCGTACATTTCAGTTTGTGCTCTTGAAAGTTTTGGAGACGACATGACCCTGTATGACCTGATATGAGATGGTATAATTTCAAAAGTCACTTGCGACTTGGAATGCCGTAGAATTCCATGAAATTTTCTAAGACAACATATAAAATTGGTTTCACATTTTTTTCTTTCAGTGGTTTCTGAGATACAGACGATTATTCATTTTATCTAGGTTGACCTTGCTTGATTGCATTGACCGTAGGAGCAATACAGTCAATGGAGCAACACATTTTAGTGAGTTCATGTTGTCTTTACGATGCTATGCGAGTTTCAATACTTTGTTTTGTTCTGTGGCACCATGATTTTCCGAACGAGACAGATACATTTTTCTTACTATCGTCCCTGACCAGAACATTTGGCCTGCTTTCGTCCATAGCCTGAGCCGACCTGATCCGTCCTTGACTACCATGCCATTCAGGAACACAGTAGCATGATTACAACGATTAACCAGCGATTGTTTCACATTTATACCTTGACGCGATCACGAGATACGAATGTTGAAAGATCGGTCTTAAGTTGACCTGATGTTACCTTAGTTGACTTTATATGATGTTAGATAACCCGCGTTATATTTTTATGATACAAGTTACCGTATCCGACCAAACATTCGTCATGGTTTGGTTCTTATTGATTCACACACTTCCTAACTGTATACTTGAAGTAACCTTACTTGAGGACCAGTTTGGAAAAAAATCCTAGATATTCCTAAATGCAGAAATCACATGGTTCCTCAACGTACACTTGAAGTAACCTTACTTGAGTGTCAGTTTCGACATAAATCACTATTGCATCCTAGTAGCTGTTGCTTTGACCTGACGTGACCTGAGGAGTAGCAAGTTGCTTTTTATCAATGAAGCAAAAGCGTTTCTGGCCTTTCTTGAACTGACAAGGATAGGACCATCCAATCTGTTACATTTCTCACAACTTTGGAACAGTATCACATGGCCTTGTTTGATCTCTTTACCATTAATTGACCATTCAGTCAATAAACATAGGTTCAATCTTCATCAGGTTTCACGAGCTTTCGATTGGTGTCATTCTCATCTCTGTATCTCTCTTAGTTCCTAAGATCGTGGGAGGATTGAGGATCCCCCCTGGATAAGCAAAGGATGACCTGGACACTGGGAAAGGCGCAGGTTAAAGTGACGTTCCGGGACTAGTCTTCACCAAAAAATAAAAACGCTCCTCATCCGCATTTCTTGTCAGGATTGTTCCCGCATCGCAGATTATATCCTGTTAGCAAGATAGACATTTGTGGACGAAAAATAACTACACATCCGAAAGACAATCGTGGTCGGATTCGTTTACGCTCAATGACATCTGAACTTTTCCAAGGGAAATTTTCTGCAGAGCACCTTTTTGCGATGTAGTTTTTTTCTTGAGGAAAACTGATTTAAAGCTGAAATTGAAGTTGATGAAAGCTGAATTTTAAGTATTAGCTATAGACATTGCAAACGTAAACATTGCAGAAATGACGATTTTAGTCATATTTTTCCGATCCATACATATTTCGGCTTGCTGAGGCATGCAGAAACTGACTCTTCAACGTATTATTTATGATATTTTTTCAGTCAAATGGCAAACCATGAAGCATTCAGTAACTTCTCCACCAGCCATGACGTCGTCCAAAAAAGGTTCAAGCTCCACAAGTGTCAACTTGCTCCTTCATGCGTTGCCCAAACAAACAGGAATGGTCCCACTATTGAGCAAAAATGGTCCCAGGCCTGACGTCGCTTTTGCATGGCAGCAGGTCCGGTGTCAGGTCTGGAAAACCAAAGATGAAGCAATCAACAAACATACATTTGAAAAATACTAATTCCTTGTATGCTCTTGACAGCATGGAGAATGGGTCGTTTCAAATCTAATATCACATGAGTCCCTCTAAAGAACTTATTTCCAAGATTCTCAAAATGCAACTGGTAGCTCTTCAATTTGCACTTTTGAAAGTGTGGTTTGTCATTGCCATCACCGTTGCCATTCTGAAAAATAACTAGACGATATCTGATCACTGTAATTATGTAAAAACGAACCCAACACATGACAATGACAGCGCACGACACTCGGTGCCGGCAGAATCAGATTACACCTGACGTAACTGCCAGGCGACATCTGGTGCGAGTGCCGCTCAAGGTCACACTGATGACTTCTGATCGGCCGTCACGGAGGGTGGCGCGCGCCACACAGGGGCCGCCGTCGGGTTCTGGGTACGTCTGCTCCGACCAAGGGCCACGGTAACCGCGTTCGCAACAGATTTTCTGCCGAGGGGACGGGTAGTCCAAACTGATCCTCAGCTCCCCTTCCCCCAAAAATGGCCCGCCAGCAAAACGTGAGGGGGATATGCTGATTCATTCGCCTCGATGGTGAAGCCCTGGTTGTCGAACGCCGACTGAAAGACCCAATGTGAAATCAAAGCTTTGTCGAACATTGGATCTGTCGGCTTGATCTGTCACTCCCCATCCGTCATTGGGGAGATGGGAGTCGATTTGACCGCCCAGTTAGCTTTCCTTAAACATCTTTTGAATGATTCACCTTACGCTTCTGAAACTCACAATAACATTCCAAAAACGATTAGTGATTTCAAAGATGTTGTATTTCTATGTTTAAATCGGACCGTAACTTATTGAGATGTCTCAGGATTTAAACCCAGTAGTCACCACCCTGCTGCGCGTTGAAAGGCGGACAACCACCAGCAAGCACCGTGATCTGACGTGACTCAAACGCCTACAAAGAGAATATCTGAACTGTAGTCGAGTTTCTGACACACTCAAAACCTTCAAACCGGCAAAAAGTGGAGGATGCCAAACCTATAACGTAAGCCATAACGTGCCTCTATTTGACCTGGCCTGACAGGAGACGTAGAGCACGAATTAAGCAAAATGGGGTGATTTCAGAAAGACCATGAACGAGGCTATTCAGTGGTGTCATTTTCAGTCCTTAATCATCATTAGTTGCGATTTTAGTGGAGGGGGGGGGGCAAAGTGCTCCCCCATGACGGGATGTCCGGGCAAGAGCGCCATGATAGGACGGGTTAGCATCAGAGGCAGAGGTGCACGTCACCACTTGCTTTCTAAAGCCTTCTGGTAAATTCCTACATGCTAGACTTTTTCCGGTTTTCGGTGGGCCATGCCTCAACCCGTCTTTTTAACCCTACAGCCTTATTGGAACGGACTTCAGAAACACATCTCCCGTTCCTTTTGGCCATTTCCCTGATATCTGCGTCAGCTTTACAAAACCTGGTGCTTTTTCCTATTCATTCTTTCTGTATATTATGCTAAGTTTTCGTAATTTTTTCTTGCTCACCGACGGACTTAGGCCAAAATTTTGGAAGCACATCAGGGATTTTTTCTTCTTCTTTTTTTAGGTCTTGTTTTTCCATTATTCAACGTGGAAAAAAATGGTTGCGAAAAGAATTTTAGATCTAGAACTTAACCCGTTCCCGACTGAGGGGGGCAGTTGACTGTCCCCCCTGAGGTTTTTCTGGGATTGCGAGAGAACCAACAAATACAGAGTCACGAAACTTTGTGTACCTTTTGCTCCATCAATTTTACGTCTCGTGTCAAATTTTTGATCTCAGGTCAGGTCAGGTGCCTAACCTAGGCCAGGTCAAACAGACCTATGTCAAAAAAAGTTTAGCGCCCTTTAACTTTTTCGCAAAACAAGATATCTCAACAATACTTTCAGGGATTAGTGATCGTGATAGATGCGACAAATCTGCTATCTCGGATTTTTCGGAATTTTCCGGGTCATTGACCTAAGCTCAAGCCCATTTTTAAGACATATAGCCGTTTTTTCTGAAACTGACGGAATATTCCATAACATTTTTAGTGTGGAGTGAAGCAGACATCTAGTTACCGTCATTGGACAAAGTATCAGTGACTTCCAGCCATTGACCTTAGGTCAGGTCACGAATAACTGTAGTGGGCCAAAATGTACCACCGTCAAAATCGACGACGAATTACTCAGAATGGGTAGGAAATGGCAGAACTGACTTGCACAGACGTAATTAATACCAGGAACCTCAAAAAGTTTGAAAAAGTAGCATATTTTGGAAATAAACAGGCTCTCGCGAATAAAGCTCCGCCAACTTTGTAGATTGGCAACTAATCAATTTTTCCAAAATTGAAGCATGAGAAACCATCACAAGAACCACAAAAATCAATAAAATTTACATAGATCGTCTTTTTTCGCGAAAATAAAGAAACGCTAAAATTAGTTCCCGTCAATTTGGTACCGCATACCGCAGCGGCGCGCAGTGACGGCTGACGGGAGAATTACGGTGTCTTTAACTCAACGTTTCGGCGGATATATTGACCAAATCTGGGGAAATTAGACGTGTATCGGCATCCGCGGACATTTACTTGTGCGCTGGTGCCTTTACCTATGCGTTATTAGTCACAGCCTTGAGATTCAGGCTATTTCTTGGTCTCATGCAGTCGGCTATGAGAAAACATACATGGGGCGTAAATTGGCTTACATATTATCTAAAACTAAAAATGAGACCAGTTTCGAGCTCTACTCGTGACAGGCTTTCCAACGGTATGCTTATTTTTATCGTGCGACCAACCGTTCGTGAGTTAGAGGGGAGCAGTCAACTGCCCCCCCAGTCGCCGGTGTTCGGGACGGACCGACGGTCGTGCGCGGGTTAAAACGCTACATGAACGTATAGCCAAATAACTGGGCAAACATACATCAGTATTTTTGTTGACCTGACCTCATGTCACAATGTGAAGTTAATGCCAAAAATTAAGATTTGGTTATATGCCTAGTTTTCTGCCCCATTTTTACACCTAAAAAAATAAATATATATGACTGGACACAAGGTTCTGTACTTGAGTTTCAAGTTCCAGGTCGATATCAAATGAAGCAACGGAGCTATGATTTAAAACGTCGGCGCACCTACGCTTTACGTATCATCACGACATTTGTCTTTTTTTGAACAGCACATTGAGAAATGTTATCAATTCAGACTGTTGTAATCGTCTTAAAAGACCATAAAATGAGCCCCAGGTCACTTTCTATGCATGCAAAGTCATTCGAGGTAATTCAGGGGGCCAAAGGTCAACAGTGGATCGGACGAAAATGTGACTATGACAGTTCCTCCTTTTCCATGTCCCTGGTTCCACCTCGGCCAATATTATCTAAGCAGTGCGGTGCGATTTGCATTTGCTATGTATAACATGACTAGCACAAGTCGAAAACGGTGCTAAACTTCCATGCTAATTCAGTTATCAAAAGACTACCTGCCATTTTCCAGGCCACGTGAATGCCTATGAATGTCACCAAAATTCTAAACAAGTGGGTCAAAGGTAATGGCACCACCAATTAGCCCTTTTTTATGTCAGTTGCATGACAATCACTGCATAAACATCGGAGTTATGGCAAGTAAAGAAATATTCCCTTCCTGACTGTTTTGCCCCGTATCTGCCCATTACATTATTTTCGAAACTTAAAAATTTAGCATGCAAAATGTAGTATATGCCACAGTGAATCGACTGTCATTTGTTTTCATCAAATCGAACATGTAGCTTTCGAGATTTCAAGGGGATAGGCAAATATCTTTCGGGAATGCGTCCAAGCGTTAGGGGTAAGAGAATAGGGATGGCACCTTTATGTCAGCGAGCCACGAGAGAAGCGTCAGCTTTTTTTAAGTGCACATTGTAATTTACTCATGCTGATGATGCCTTCTCGCATAACATGCTATCGAACCACCAGGCCTCACTTTCAAATTTAAATTACATCTAATTCGAGACATGACACCACGTTTTGACGAGAACAGACCCTTCGCCAAGAGAACCACAGGCTACTGTTACTATGAAGTGCTAAAAGCGTTATTACGTCGCAACGCCTTACGTACCAAAAGCTATCATTCACCCTGTGGTATTAACTGTAAAGGATTAACCCGGCACCGCCTGTGAGTGGCAATTAGGGCACCCCTTGGTTTTTCTTGAATAACTTCTAAACCAGTAGAGGTGGCCCAGCCAAATTTTTGACACCTGTTCATCAATCAATTGTATGTATTTTGACATCAATCCATTCCCATGATTGGTCAGGTCATGGAGATGTGATGTCATAAGAGTGAAGTCTTGTACGCATGTTTTCACCTTTTCTGGCGGTGGCGCGAATATGCGTCGTGTTTTGGATAACATTGGCGAATACAGTGCATGAATTATTTGGACGGTACACAAAAGGATATACGGCAGTCACATGTCAACATTGGAGGCCGTGCTAGGTCACATGCATGATGACAATTGGACTGATTTCCATTGTGGGTGATAGAAGTGGTTGTCACTGAGCTTCCCTATCGTTCAAGCCAGAGATGTCAATCTATATGTGCCTCTTAGTAAGGTTCACCAAATGTAACGTGAGGCCATTTCAGGTCATGTCATAGGTAGATGTCAAAACGACATGAAATGCAGCGTTCAAATGAGACATTGAATGTCGCTTGTTGGCAAATGGAAAAAAAGGCAAAGGAAGGTCGTCCAGTACAAGCAGAGGGTAATTATTGTTCCTAGTCAGAAAAATGAAAATGGTTAACTCTCCTGACCTGGATTAATTTTGACCCGGTACAGGGCGGACAGAGCAGATTTCATTATCACGAGATGTCATTTCAGTTCTGTGCACGACGCGATTAAGAATCCCAGCGAGTACTTATTGCTCTTTGTAGTGGTCATCAGAAGGTTTCAGGTTTCTTCTTTTATTCTGTGGATCAAAACGGCAGCAAGTATCGATCTTTCGCATATAAATTAAGACCAATATTTTACCTGACCTAAGCTGACCTTGACCCGACTTTTCTTAACATCTTTGCATGCTAGTGATGCAAAAGATTGTGGTTTGTTTGATACCCAGTTGGCGGTTCTAAGATCACTATTCCCGATGATATGATGCACAAACCGATGTCAGACTTGCTGACGTCATGTTTACCTGACGTTATGCGTTTACGCTACCCGTGGCGTCATCAACCATGTGAGCAGGGCTAACATCTTGTTTTCTAAATCGCAAGACGCAGGGCTATTGATTCCCAGTAGACCTGTCCAGATCCGGCGGTTAAATCCTGAGATAGCAGGGAGTGTCCCGTTTGACAGCCCCAGGCGGTAACAGGTACTCAGGCATTGCCAGGCTAAAAATGGTCTTAGTCCCACCTTGACCCGGCCCAGGGTGGGGGCAGTTGAACCCCTGAGGTTTCCCAAGATTGCGAGAGAACGAATGAACGCAGCGCCAGGAAACTTCGGATATATTTTGATTGACCATTTTTACATTTTGTGTTCAAGTTGTCAAGTTTTTCAGGTCGAGTCAGGTGTCTGACCTAGGTCAGGTCAAGCGGGTCCATGTCCGAAAACGTTAAGTGCCCTGCAACTTTTTTAGAAAACATGATATCGCAACAAACCTTTAAGGAATTTTGATAGGTGCAACCCAAGCCCATTTTCGAGGTATGATGTCGTTTTTAGGAAAGTGACAAGATTTTTCAGCATGAATTTGAGTGTGATGTGATGCATACATCCATTGACCGTCTTTGGGTAAAGTATCAATGACCTGAAACCATTGACCGGAGGTTAGGTAACCAATAGCAGTTATGATCCAAAATGCACCCCCATAGAAAGCGGTGATGAATGGCTTGGAACGGAAGGAAAATAACAGAATTGGCTCTCACGATTGCAAATGATACCAAGAAGTTGAAAAAAGCTTCCAATAAAGGCATATTTTGAGAACAAACAAATTTTCGGCCAACAAAGCTCCGCCAGTTGTGTAGATTAATAGCTACTGAATGGTTTCAAAATTAAAGTACGAAGAACCATTATAAGCACCACTGGCATCAAGATACATCACTTTGCAAAGTTTATGTCGCCAAAATAAAGGGACACTAAAATTAGTGCCCGTTTATTCCATCCCGCGTTCGGCACCGGCGCCCGCGGTGCCGTGGCGCCAGTATCGCTGAGACGCGTGTCTACGGACTTCCACCTATTCGTTGGCACTGTTACCTAGACTTTATTAATCATAGCCCTTGAGATCCAGGCCAGGGCCTCCCTTAACGTGTCAACTGGGGGGGGGGGGCTGAGCCCCCAGTGAAGTCTCCAGCTCAGTAGTCAGGGCAAAATGGTGTCATGGAGGCAGAAAAGTCGCATGAAATGGCGGTACGATACATTCTGAGCCTTCTGTTATGAGTAAAAGACAAAAGTTCTCATCCATGGGTGTGATTTTTGGAAAACCATCCTGGGTGCCCAAAAAGGCTATGGGGAACATCCATACATTCTGTATCGGAGGGGGGAGATCGTAACAAGCGTTTATGTCTAAAGTTCAGAGCAGTGAATTAAAAAGGTAGTGCGGAGGTAAATTACGGAAGGATGTTGTACGGAAATCATGGATGGCTTTATGGTGGCGACATCCTTAACGACAATGTCTCTGGTTATTCAGGTATCCTACAAACACACTCCGAGGAATATGTAAGATCGGTGATGAATTGCCATGTGAATGAAAAGTGCATTTTGGTCATCTAAGGCCAATATTTCACGCATTTTAGCTATTGTTTTCATTGACAGTGTTATCGGTACGCGAAATAAAATAACACACTACCATAGGAAGGAACCAATCAGTGAACAGAAAATACGTTGGCAAATCTTGGACACACCTGACGCTTACCGAACACTCTGCCTTGCTTTATCAAACGCAGTTATAAACGGCAGCGACGATCATTTTGACGGACAACACCGGGGTGTTTTGACCTATTCATGTAACGCACACCTGCGGGGAAATTCGTGGGATTGCAGCGGTACTTGCCTGAATTCATGATGGCCGCCTTCACAGTTTTGGTGTTCGTAGGTCGCTGTCAGCTTTGACATCGCTGATGCTAACAATACGCTAACGAGACATGTAGCCAAGGGATCGGGGACATGGGAACATGCCTCCTTTTCCCCCTTATCCAAGAGGTCTACACTAGATATTTAGCGATTTTGCAGGAATACGGAGAAGTAGTCATATATATGCTACAAAAACAAACATTATATGTTTTTCCTGTGCGTTAACTCTGAGGTTAATTGAGTCAAATTTTTGCTTTTTCCTATAAATTTTGTCCTACCTCAGTGACATACGACAACATTCAACGTTTGCCCCTCCCCCCCCCCCCCGAGGAAATTCGTGGCTACGTGTCTGACGTCAGGACGTTTCAGCGGTGATCTTTATGGTGCCAGGAAACTGGGTTAAATAGATTAAACTTGGGCTGGCAGTCAGAGTACTCAACCAAGTAAAATATGGGCTAACGAGAGCGAGTTGGCAAGAATGAATGATACCTACGCTCCGATTCATAAACATACCTTCTTCAATCGCACGTGTACGGTTAAAGTCACGATTTGAGTAGATACACTCCTTTTCATGGAGGACCTCGCTTCAGGAACCATCTTGACACAGTTTTATTTGGAGGGTGGTGGAGAAAAGCAGTTCGTGGGCGACAATGAACTAAACAGATTGCAATTAATAGTGATAAAGCTGATTTTAGGTGGGTAACGTCATGGGCCTGAGAATATAATATGTTTGAATGCCGAAACATATTTTAAGTTGTGGGTGCCCAGGTCGTATTCTTGGTGCCATTTCCAAGATAGGAAACCACACCCCTGTTCTCATCTCAAGTTTTTTACCCTGACACATGCGATAAATGGCTCAGAGATGTAAGCCGCGAGAGTGGGGCAAGCTCACTCGACGAGTAGCTGCAGGCGATTTGTGCAGCGGCGATGGACGTTCATCGACGGCTGCTGACATCCCTCATCGTGCTTGCACCCCACAGCATGGGGACAGAGAGGTGGCATCCCATTTTAGTATGGTTAGGTCATCCCATCGACTAAGTATGTCGGAGGAGACGTTCAACAGCCGACAAATGGCAGCCCTCAGCGGGCGGGAACAGCTGCCTACGATCCGAGGCCGGCTGTCGCGGATTTCCTACATGCCAAGAAGGCGGGACCGCCCAGCAGACGTATATGTATATGGAGAGCGCACCTTCGTATCTTCGTGCGCATTTTTATCCGAAGTGGAGCTGATGTTCATGCTGCATGTTTCTGTACGCTGCCCACGGGGCACTGGTTCTCTTTGGCGAGAATAAGCCTCCTCTAACTGAGTTGCATCCTGTAAAAATGAGTTCTTTCCCATAAGCACCAAAAGATTTTTCGCTCCAGCTGCCCGTTCATCGCGTGCACAGGACTGTGTGTTTTTCACGGCTGTGATTTTAGACATTTGTTCACCAAATAGCGGACTACGGGATGCTTGTGCTCGCCGACAGCTGAAGGACGCATGCAGGCCGCGATCTCGCAAGACACAGCTTAGTTAAAGTTGGTTTTTGGCTCAAATTCGAAGACAGCCAGTGCCCCCCTCCCCACACATATCTGCAACAGCAGCTACGTGTATCTGTCTTGCTTGACGTTTCGTTTCACCACGAATCGAAATGGATAATCGTGCTTAACTGATGTGTCGATCCTTAACCCTATTCCCGGAGGGCTAGACGGTATGGTCGATTCCCGGCAGGGGGGGGGGCGGATTCGGCCCCCCCCCCGAGATCTCGAGAACTACACATTCGATTTCATCGCAACAAACGGCAATCGATTTGCCGTGACGTGAACTACATTTTTATAACAAGAAATTTCCAAAATTTTGAAATTTGTGGATACAGGGGGGCAAAAATGTCAAAATGGGGGGGTACTTTTAAACTTCTTATAACTCCGTTGTTTATGGACCGATTTCGATGAAACTGGCATCAATCGAGAGATTATAGATAGAGCTTTTACCAAGGATCCGCAAATCTGAAATTTTGAGAAAATTCATGGGCGTTCACACGGTTTCAAAAATAGGAGGATTAGTTTTCTAACAACTGGATGAACAAAAGAGGCAAACACCCTTTTTTGGCTTCTGCTAGTCATGTTATACTAAAGAAGTACAAATCGCATTACAATGTTTGTATAATGTTAACATAGGCGGTGCTGGGGACATGAAAAAGGGGAACTGTCATGGTGACACGTTTCTCAGATCAACTTGTGACCTTTGACCTTAAATGACCTCCAGCGACCCTGGGGTCACTTGGAATGATCTCGTGTGCATTTAATATTATCTGTAAACGTTTTCAGTTATTTGAATTCACTCTATTTCGAAAATTTCATTTTATGGCTATTGCGATATAGGGTAAGCGCACGGACATTTTAGGTCATAGCTCCGTGACCAGACCTGATATCATGCTGAAACTTGGTACACAAGTAGAAGGTACCCTTCTACATCATACGTCATATATATTCCGGGTTTGGCGTTTGAAAAAACGGCGCCAAAATTGTTGCGAAAAAACAAATTTTGACTTTTGGCCTTGACCTGGCCTTGTAAAATGACCTCACATAAACAAAATTACACCTGCACATTGCCCAACTATTTAGCTATAAATCCACATAAAGTTTTAAGCTCTATTTTAAAAACTCTGTTTTTGGCAGCCATTTTCCTTTTACCCTCAACATGGCCAAAAATGGCATGAGGTGCCTTCCAAAAACGTTACCTGCCTCCGCCCCTGAGCAAAACAGAATTTTGAAATTTTGTCACAGGATGTAGAAAGAATAGCTAGGAAAAGTGACCAAGTTTCGTGAAGCTGTGTTAAAAAGCCTGGAATTGGCAAGCAAAAAAACCCGAGGGGAAGGCGGATTCAGCCCTCCCTGCCGGGAATAGGGTTAACCAGCCATCGACTGGGGAGGGGATAATTGAACACCCCCCCAGGTTTTTCCGAAATTGTGAGAGAACGAACAAACACAGCACCACGAAACTTTGGGTACCTCTTTCGTGATCATTTTTACACCTTCTACCAAATTTTTGACCACAAGCCAAGTAAGGTGTCTGACCTAAGGCAGGTCAAATGTACGTATGTTCAAAAAGTTAAGAGCCCTGTAACTTCTTTAGAAAACATGATATCACAATAGAACTTTCAAGGGTTTGAGATTTTTTACAAATGCAACAAATCTGTTATCTCGGATTTTTAAAAAATGCACGGGCCATTGACTTAAGATTAAACCTATTTTCAACATGTCTTCATTTTTATAAAAAATTGAGGGAATATTTTACTTTAACTTAAGTGTGGGGGATCCAGACATCTAGTTGCTGTCAATGGGCAAAGTTCCAATCACCTCCAGCAACTGATCTGATGTCAGGTCGCGAATAACTGTTATGAGCCAAAATGCCCTAGCATCGAAATCGGCGATGAATGACTCAGGGTGGATAGAAAATGGCAGAAGTAGCTCGCGCAATTGGGAACAATACTGAAAAGCTCAAAAAGTTTAAAAAAAAATTGCAGATTTTGGAAATAAACAGGCTCCTGGGAATAAAGCTCCACCAGTTGTGCAGACTGATAATTACTAATTTTTTTCAACATTTAAGCACGAGAAAGCAACACAAGAACCACCAGAACCAAGAAACAACACTTGGAAAGGCATAGTTCGTGAAAATAAGGCAGCGATTAAATTAGTTCCCGTTAACTACATAACGCGCTCGCCTATGCCGTCTGCCCAGCAGCGGTGCGAAAATCGTCGTGTTTTTAACTCATCGTTTACGCGCACATATTAAACAAATCAGAGACATTAGACGTACATCGGCATCTGCGGGTTTTTACCTGTACGCTGGCGTCTTTATCTAGACTTTGTAGGCCACAGCTCCTGAGATCTAGGCCGTTTCTCGGTCTCATGCAGGCGGCTACGAGAAAATATGTCAAGGTCGTGAATGGCTTACATATTATACAAAACTGAAAATGAGACCAGTTTCAAGCTCTAATCATCACGAGCTTTCCAGCGGTGTGTATATTTTTACCATGCGACCAACTGTCCCTAAATTAGAGGGGGGCGGTCAACCGCCCCCTCCCCCCAGTCGGGCGTGCATGACGCCGATCCACAATCGGGGACGGGTTAAACCCGAGCCGCACTGGATGGTTTTGTCTCTGTAATAGGGTTAGGTCTTCGTGTGGCTCAAAACGCAGTCATGTTTGGACCTCCCTGGACTCAAATGCATCATACTGACGATTTTTGCCTCAGTGAATCCCGGACTAAGACGAAAAGTATATTCGTTGCTTTGGTTACCTAGATCTGTCTCAGTCTTTCGTCGGAAAACATTTTAAAATACGGCCAATAATTGTCTTTTGCCTGAGAAATCAATTTTTGAGTTGCATTCGCCGACCAAATATTGGGTAATTTTAAGTCTGACGAAATGAGGAAGCCTCCCGTAAAGTTTCCTCAGAGGAGGCCGTGATCCAGACCGTTTTTGGTTTGATGTAGTTGGCTATGAGAAAAAAATATACAGCACGTAAACGATTTACGTATTATCCAGAAACAAAAAAAAATATGTCAGTCTCAAGCTCTGCTCGTCACGAGCAACAGTACACTTATTTTTATCGTGCAACGAACCGTTCGCAAGTTTGAGGGAACGGTCAACTGCCCCCCCCCCCCCTTTCTCAGGCGGGCGTGCATGGTGCCGACTGTCGGTCGGACGCGGGCTAAATTCAGACTTTCCGGGGACTGTGGTCAACATGTGCATCGCGCCATCTAGGTGGATCCATGCCCGAATTCGGAGAATTGGCGTCAAGTTATACATAAATATCAAATATCCTTGGAATTCAATGTTTTTTTCGTGCCATCAACACCTCATCCTCCCCCAGCTCTTTGTCCAGTTCAAAGTTCAGAACTCTCTCTGTGGAACAAACCGGGTTGCCATTTTTTTGTAAATGATGGAGGGGTGAGGGAGGGTCCGAGGGTCCGACAAACTAATCTCCCCAGAATGTGGAATTTTCAACGGATTTAGCCCACTTTATTTTGAACAACGGAAATTTACACCTTTTTTGGTCCCTATTTACCGAGTAAAAATTGCATATGTCTCCTTGTATACACACACACACACACACACACACACACACATATATATATATATATATATATGTGTGTATATATATGTACAAATATTCATAGAAGATAGAAAGAAGGTAGAAAGCTAGATATAGGGATCATTTCATGCCATATTCTATGCTGTCTGCCTATTTCCTTAAATCTTTTGCGGCCGTTCTTTTCGTTGTTAAGACTGAAAGAAAATATTGGAGGGCCCAGACCAACATTTTGAGGCCAAACCACTTGGGGGGAGGGCCCTCACCAAAGAATACAAGTCGACATACTTGGCCTGAGACAAACCAAGTGCTTCCCACTGCAACGCCACTATCATCCAGCTCTGAAAGCTCAGCTTGGCAAACAGTCGCTAGATGGAAGGACTATCGCACACTCGTAGGTGCAGCTCTGGCTCAGAAGCGTCACCAGCATGTGGAGGAAGGGGAAGACAAAAGTCAGGTGGATCCAGATTTTCACTCAACAATTCAGCTTCCATTCAGTTTCACGATATCGTGTTGCAACCATCCACAGGCCCTTTACTGTCACGTCAAAAAGGTTCTTGGTATGTGGCTGTCAATGAATGATTATTTTCGAGCCAGTTACCACTTAGGTGCCTAAAAAAGGTTGCATCTGTCAGTGAAACTGCAAATCATTCAATTTCATGCCCAATGCATGCACCCTCCTCCCCTCACTCTGGTTCCGGCCCAAGCTGGAAACGCCCCTGCACTCGGCGCGATAGCATGCCATATTGGTTTGAAGCTTTACCGTCTTCCCTCATGCCTTGCTACTGATTGCATTATATACCACATGACATCACGCAGAGCGACGTACTTCACCTCTACTGTTTTGCTGATAAGCTTTTTCGAAATGTTGCGAAGGAAACATGCCAGTCGGACTCGTCCCTTTTGGCATTTCTTTTTTTACGTTGTGTAATTTTCTCCTGATTGTGCAGCTTTGCCACTGTGCCGTCCAGCTGCTTCGGAACGGTCGCCAATATAATCGCAAGAAATATAGCACGAAATGATCGAAATATTGAGGTGCCTTGTCTGGCGCCCGAGTTCACATGTTCACAAAGGCTCACAGAGCTCACATTTGGTCATGGACCCGCGGAACGATTCCTTGACATCTGAGGAAATCGGAAAACGCCTTCCTCTACTTGGCCAGCAGCCAGCGGCCACCCTCTCTGTCTGGCCAGCAGCCGGCGGTCACCCTTTCTGCCTGGCCAACAGCCGGCCGCCATCCTCTCGCTCTCTCTCTCGCTGCCTGACCAGCAGCCAGCCGCCACCCTCAGTTACAGAGCGTTATGTAATAATGATATAATAATCTTTGCAGTGCATACTCCTTTCCAGCCGCACCCAGGGCATCAGATCTCGGCAACCCTCTCTTCCAGCCGCACCCAGGGCATCAGATCTCGGCAACCCTCTCTCCCTCCCCCCAAAACGGCAACACGAATCTGGATCAACCTCAGGGGTCTCGTCTTCGACATCGGGGGAAGGGAGCAGGGTAAGCTACATTCCCCTGCCTCGCTGGTGACGTCGCCGCCCTGGCGTGTCTGCCGACGCCCTGTAAACAGGCGGGACACGGCGGGTGTTCCCCGAACTTATCGCCGCTGCGACCTGAGATACGGTGATCTCATACCTCACGTGATCGACCTGAGATATGAGATATAGATAAGTCCTGCCAAACAGCGACGTTGCCGATTCATGATGGGACTTATAAGTTAGGGACATAGGTGCGTCCACCAGTTGAGGAGAAATGCAACATTAGGCGTAACCTCGACGTCCGGTTCAAGAATGACCCTCAACAGGATATTCCATTTTGCGCAGTCAACCTTTGCACACAGCCATGGCGTTCTATGAAAAGGGGTGCTTTGTATTTCTAGGGTGTTAGCATTCCTAGCAACGTGTAAAAATATGATGTCCTTCTGACGGTAGACTCCAACTTGAAAATGTTGTTAGTCGCCAGACCTGGAACAAGCATCGGCGTTTACGGGCGTACGTGGACGGCACCCTCACTATACCGCACAGCCGTAACCCCGAGCCGTCGTGCTGGGGAAGCTATTTTTGTTCCGTGTGCAGGATGGTGATATATGACACATGTGGCATGGCAGGTGGGACAGGCGTGGTGCCCATCATACGTGATATTTATCGTACATTCATTTGTATAAACAAGAGATATATCCCATGACACATGATGACACAGATGCACTTGCAATTAGAAGACAGCCTCTGACAGAAATGCGCAGTCACACAAAATGAATGAGGACAAACCAGGAATCGCGGTATGCCTATGATTTTGTCCTGGAGAGTCCTTGTGATGAGGCATGACTTGTAAGGCCCATAATTTGTTTTGGCTGATGTTCCTGTCACTAGCGTGACCTCTTAAAGTGAGTCTCATTTGCTGCGTGCGACAAAGAACTCTTCCGACGATTGAAACAATCTGAAACGTATACCATCATTTTTATAGTAAGTGGGCAGTACCCGCATTTCGCTGCTGAGGACAGGAAGGTTGGAAGACAAGGGCTGTGGGGGTACCGTCTCTCCCCCGGGAAAATTTGGCATTGACGAAACGACATTACATAGAAACACTAACATTTCAAAATGGTTGCCTTCCGCAGCAAAGAAAATCCGCCCTATAGGGCCGAGGAGGAAAGAATTAAGGCGGGCAGCGGCCATAACCTGCGTCCAAATATAGTGCTCCTCGTGCTTATTGTGCCTTTCGATCTCGCCAGTACAGGGGGCGCAGCTCCATCAGGCTGTCTGCGCGTTGCCCAAGAATGGCCGCTCCGATCGCTCTGAAATTCTGCACAACAAAATTTTGAAAATTTTTGACAACCTCTTTGATAATTTGAGACTAGTAACTTGACAAGCCACTCAGCTATGACCTCTTTCTCGACGGCATTCCATAGAGAAATCTCGATACGGCGACGTTCATCACCGGTTAGCAGGCGTTTTAAGTGCTTTACGGTCCTCCGTCTTACTGGAGCTCATACATGGGTGCCGACCACATTGTCAGTTGTCTCTGCACTTGGGCCACTGCTCTGGGCAAGGTCATTTGAGGTCAAAAGTATGAGTCAATCAATGCCGTTTTTCGACATTTTATTGATTCTGGGTGGCTCATGATGGACTCGAAAACGCTGATTAAAGTCGTTTTGGGCCCCTCGAAATCGGCCTATAGGTAACGCCCCATAGGATCCGACGAAAACTGGCGTCCAATGGCACGCCCTTTGAGACCTTTTGAAAAAGCGCAGTGTCACCTAAAAAAGCACATCGATTGTATCGCGAAAAGAACAAACTACACGCTCTTTTTTGTTTCGTGGTTTTATCAAGTCAGATTTGGAAATGGCTCGTGGATCGTGCCCGCCCCCTGTACCGTCTCAAGGGAGGGGAGGATAGCGAATACTGGCTGTGATTAACAGCTGCATAGACATTGTCATGGAATCTCAGTTTTGCAAGGCCACTGTACACGGAATGACAAAGTGCATCTTGAAGGATTGGTTCAGTAAACACACAGCCGTCCGGCGACGTGACTCGCCAACGTGGTGCATCTGAACACGAGGCTGCTCGTGATCACATTTTTACTGTGTTTCATTGTGGTCACTACGATCTCATCTCGTATGTTTGCCGGTGAATTGGGGGGGGGGGGTGCGCCAGGGTTATGTAATTTTGATTTGCCAGCATGTCTTTTGACTCTTTTTTCCGAAAGAAATCACAGGCATTTGTTTTCGAAACAGCAAAAGCATCACATACATGCCAGTTTTCCAATATTGTGAAACAAAATGGTCGAAATCCAAGAAGAAATAAGCATTTGGCGCCGTAAGACTACGTTACGTCAATCGAGTCTTAGTCCTCTTAGCACATGGATTGGATCCACCAATGCGTATGTTTCCCGTCTGTCGGGGGCGGCATACTGTAATGGGAACCGTGCTCACCCTGTGGCCGTAAGGTCCCCGGTTCGAGTCCGGGTCATAGCGACATTTCGCCGTCCCCCGCGACAACCGACGGGCGAGGTTGCGACGCGACATGACGCTGGCAGTCGAGAGCGTCGTCGAAGAATCCAGTAACCAACCAACCACCTACCTGTCTGGACACGTGTGCGTTGGGGTATGCCATCTCCATGAAGCAAGTCTGCTCTTTACCATCTGAGCAAACATGTCCTTACTGTGCCTGAACTTGCTGTCCAGTGCAGAACATGATGAGCTTGTTGTCCCACCAGACCACCAGCCTTGCCTAGTCCTGGTGGGCTGCCCCAGCGGTCAGCCTGTGATGAATAGGGCCTCCGAGCGTTCCCACCCACTTCAAGAATTAAGTAACTAATATTTTGCTTACACTTACACTGAACTGCAGTTTATGGGAATGGTTTAGCGAACTGTCAGAAGCTTCTTTGCTTAGACTGCTGTCTCTCGTGTTGATCATCCGGCGCCCGACAGTGGGCTGGCGGCGATCACGCCCGACTGGGAAGTGGTTGACCACCCCTCTAACTCACGAACGGTTGGTTGCACGATAAAAATAAGCGCACCGTTAGAAAGCTCGTAACAAGTAGAGCTCGAATCTGGCCTCATTTTCGTTCTGGATAATATGTAAGCCATTTACGCCCTATATATGTTTTCTCATAGCCGTCTGCATGAGACCGAAAAACGGCCTGAATCTCAAGGGCTGTGGCTAATGACGCACAGATAAAGCCTAGAATAGGTAATTTCTCAGATTTGTTCAATATATACACCGAAACGTTGAGTTAAAGACATGCCAATTTTCACGCCGGCCGTCGGTGGGTGCCGCAGCCGTATGCAGTAAGAAATTAACGGGCACTAATTTTAGCATTCCTCTATTTTCGCGACATAAGCCTATCCATATAAATTTTATTGATCTTAGTGGTCCTTGTGATGGTTTCTCATGCTTAAATTAAAAAAAAAAATTCACTAGCTGCCAGTCTACACAACTGGCGAAGCTTTATTCACGAGAGCCTGTTTATTCCCAAAATACGCATTTTTTTAAACTTTTCGAGGTTCCTGGTATTACTTACGTCTGTGCAAGCCAGCTCTGCCATTTTCTAGCCATTCTGAGTATTTCATCGCTGATTTTAAAAGTGGTATATTGTTGCTCACAACAGTTATTCGTGACCTGATCTCATGTCAATGACTGGAGGTCATTGATACTTTGCCCATTGACGGCAACTAGATGTCTGCATCACTCCACACTAAAAATGTTATGAAAAATAACGCCAATTTCCGCAAAAACGACGACATAATGTCTTAAATGTCTCAAATATGGGCTTGACCTTAGGTTCATGACCCAGAAAATTCCAAAAAATCAGAGATAGCAGGTTTGTTGCATCTATCAAGGTATCTAATCCCTGAAAGTGTCATTTTGATATCTTGTTTTCCAAAAAATTTACAGGGCGCTTAACGTTTTTAGACATTGGTCCGTTTGACCTGACACAGGTCAGACACCTGACTTGACTTGAGGTCAAAACTTAGGATGCAAGGTGCAGAGATGATAAAACAAAAGGTGCACGAAGTTTTGTGGCGCTGCGTTTGTTCGTTCTATCGCAATCTTAGAAAAACCTTGGGGGAGGGGGGCGGCCAACCGTCTCCCTAGTCGGGGCCGCTGTTTAACACACACTAATGCGGGTGATGTTTTGTATATGAGTATTTTTTATCTTCCCCTGTTTGGTTTTCCCCTATTTGGTTTAAAACTTTGATTCCCTCCTTAGTTTAAAACTTTCTCTTTCAAACCCAAAATTCACTCTTTGGTTTAAAACTTTGATTTCCCTGGGAATTAACGCAATATGATTTGCGTCGTGGTGGATTAGGACGGGAGCACACCTGGCCGCCTAATAATAGGTGGCGGGAAGAAAAAAATGAGACGTGTCACTGCCAGCTAACTTGACAGATATGGTATCTTAACCACCTGGCGTCGCAAAGATTACGGTGCATCAGCACCTGTTTGCATTGTTTGTTTGTCTGATAGCGATAACAAAGCTGAGATCAGTCTTTCACATCGTCCGTGGTACCGTGACACTTTTGGTATGTTTTCCCGTTGGGGACGCCTCACTAAACGTTGGTGGCATCAGATTTGAAGCTGTTGACGTTTAGTTGCCACACGAGCAAATTCAAACATGTCCTATTGTAGCGCAACACGGTGGGTACGGGCTCTGACTTCTTCTGAACATTGTATGTGGACATCCTAGCAGGAGCGCTGTGAAAGCTTTTCAGATTTTAGACATCACCTCTCAAGTGCTTTCGCTTTTTAGCTGTAATTCCCTGGAAATGGATGTTCCGATTGTTTCAGAGGGTTGTTGAACTGAACCGGCCAGAGAAATAGCCTTGTTGCGCCACTGCGCCTGACGGCGTGGCTGCAAAAATGCCGCCGTTTTGCGTCGTATAGTATGTTCGAGTCCTGTGCATCAAAGAAATTCCCTACTCTTTTTTCAACGGTCTGTTGAGCACAAGCTGTGACCGCTGTTCCTAGAGTTGTTTTATCTGCTAATAACCCATGGCAGTGGGCTAGAAAATATTTTTCCCCAGCGTTTCGCATGCAAGAACCGTAGGACATGCCAACGGTCTTCAACCTCAGCCCGCGCTGATTGCCCCTTCTGCCAACAAGCCACAATTCGGGAAGGAGGAAAGGAAAAATTTCGAACTGGGACTTGAATTCCATTCATGATCTTGTCATTCGGAAGTCTTAACGAAGTCATCATAACGTTCACGCTCTGGGATAATCTGCATCCTTTGATATATTTAGCTGTTACGCATTGTCCCATTCCACATTTTGTATAACGTAAGTTGGCCATTCTATAATCGCCCACCACGGGATGTACGACGCCCGTTCCTGAAACAGTGATGCAAAGTATAAGCTTGCAAAGTTTCATCATTCGATGTTTTACTGTTTAGATGTTAATCAAGACCCTCTTAATTATGTTATGTTAAGTAATGATTATGTTAATCAAGATTCTCCATTTCTGCATCTTGCGTCAGTTGTTTATCCAATATTTTATTGCGTGGCATTTTTCCTTTTCGATGAATATTGCTATTCGACTTTATCCATTTTATCCACATCCCTATTTGTCCTTAGACGTTTTCCTATTTGGTGCCCATCTCTTTCGACATTATACTGTTCGATATTTTGAACTTGGTATTTTGTTTCCAATATTTTTGCATTTGATATCCCGCCATACGGCGTTTTGTAGGGTAACCGTGTCGTCCCTAGTCCCATGACAAACGCATGCTACAAACCAATGACGCATGGTAAAATATTTACATTAATCGCATACGACTTGAAAGAAATGTCATCAGTTTGCACAATGTCTTATCCTATCTATCACTGATTTTCCTCGCTATTGTTCTAATCCTGCCTAGTTCAGTTCATTGGCCATGACGCTTAGTGTAAATTCTGCAGCGTTTCCCTGCAAGCACCGTTCGTTCACGCAATGTCTTTATCATTGCCATTATTGACTTTTACTGCAGTTGTTCTAATGCTGAATATGTAAGTTTATTGGTCATAAGGCTGAGTGAAGACTTTTAGTCTTGTACTTGCAAGTGCAGTGTTTCGCAACCCTTTGCATCAAGCAATGCCATAATTTCAAAAGACCCCCGAACTCTCACGGAACCGTCCCTGCTCTCGTAATCATTTACATATTACTTTGCAGATGCTAGTGACTTCTGAAGCCAGCAACACCCGCTTACTCTCGTAAGATACCCACCATTGAATGCAAATCTATCATGGGAAAGGTAGTGGGCTTCCTATTTTACACTGAAGTGTTGGTGACGATCCTGTCCGGAAATTCTCAGCCCCTGTTCGGAACGTGATCTCTACACACTACAAAGATCACAGAGTTCATAGAACAGAGCAAAGGACTGTCTGAGCCCACATGTACCGCAGGAATGACACCAGAGGGCTTAAAATTGTACTTGTGAATCATTCAGGTGTTCCAAGAGTGGCAAGGAAACACAGCAAATCAAGTACTGTAACAACATAGTGACACGCGCCACTGACGATTTTAGGGTAAAAGTTCGTATCGCAGAAGTTCGTCGGACAAAAATTCGTCGGGCCAAAATTCGTCGAACAAAAGTTGGTCTGTGGCAAAAGTTCGTCTAGGACGAAAAGTTCGTCGTATAAAAGTTCTTTGTGAAAAGGTTCGTCTGGGGCAAATGTTCGTCGACTGAAAAATTCATCGATTGCCTATTCATCAGTTCATGGTTTGCCTAGGACAAGCACTGCGAAAGGTTCGTGTGGAAAAGGTTCGCAGGAAAAAGGTTCGTAAGGAAAAAGGTTCGTGACCAGAGGTTCGTAAACTAAAGGTTTGTATCGGAAAAGGAACAGACCTAAAATAGTAACTTAACTTGACTTAACCTAACCTAACCTCTTTGTTGGACCAAACCAAGTCCGGTCGCACCTTCCATCGGCCTGCTTGTTCTAATATCCTACATCTCGCCTTCGGCGCCAGCCCGGAACGAACCTTGTCTGATACGAACCTTTGTGTACGGACCTCTGGCTACGAACCTTTTTCCTGACGAACCTTTTCCTTTACCAACCTTTTTCCTACGATGCTCTTCCATACGAACCTTTTGCAGTTCCAACTGTATGCTTCACGCAACCTTTTCCAATACGAACCTTATGCATACGGACCTTTGGCAACGAATCTTTTCCCATACGAGTTCTTGACTTATGAACCTTGGTCCGTTTACCCACTCACCAGTGACGCGTGACGCGGGCAGGCCCATACGCAGGAGCGGTAAAACCTCTGCAAAGATGGGAGGGGGGGGCAAGCACGATCTTTACCTCTTTTCTTTCCATACAGCGCCAAATGTTGCCCAAAGTTGGGGGAGGGCAGCTGCCCCTTAGTTCCAGCGCCCTTGTCAATACGGTTCACAGTGACTAAGGCTTGATATGCACGGGTTGAAGTGGGATCAGTTCCAGATCCGGCCGTGGGTAATCAGAGCCTTATTCACCAGCATGATTCCACCAGCTGTCGTCTGACAGTTGGCAGCTTTGGCTGACTACAAATATGTTGCCTTTAACGACTTTCGAGCGAGAAACATATGTGACCGACAAGCTTTTTTCCTTGACGAACTTGTGCGTTAGACGAACTTTTGTCTCCAACGAAGTTTTGCCCCAGACGAATTTCTGTCAGACGAACTTTTGTCTTGGACAAACTCATCCTAAAGGAACTTATGTCCTATACAAACTTTTGCTGAAAGAACTTTTGTCCTAGACGAGCTTTTGTCCTATACGAACTTAACCCTATTCCCGGCAGGGGGGGGCGGAATCCGCCCCCCCCTCGGGTTTTTTGCTTGCCAATTCCGGGCTTTTTGACGCAGCTTCATGAAACTTGGTGACTTTTCCTAGCTATTCCTTCCACGCGCCGTGACAAAATTTCGAAATTCTATTTTGCTCAGGGGCGGAGCCAGGCAACGTTTTTGGGAGGCACCTCAGGTCATTTTTGGCCATGTTGAGGGCAAAAGGGAAATGTCTGCCAAAAACAGAGTTTTTAAGATAGAACTTAAAACTTTATATGAATATATAGCTAAATAGTTGGGCAATGTGCATATGCAATTTTGTTTATCTGAGGTCACTTTACAAGGTCAGGTCAAGGTCAAAAGTCAAAATTTGTTTTTTCGCAATAATTTCGGCGCCGTTTTTTTCAAATGGCAAACCCGGAATATATATGACGTAGAAAGATGCCCTCTACTTGTGTACCAAGTTTCAGCTTGATATCAGGTCAGGTCACGGAGCTATGACCTAAAATGGCAGTGCACGTACCCTATATCGCAAAAGCCAAAAAATGAATTTTTTGGAATAGAGTGAATTTCATCGATTAAAAACGTTTACAGATAATATTGAATGCACACGACATCATTCCAGGTGACCCCAAGGTCACTGGAGGTCATTTAAGGTCAAAGGTCACAAGTTGATCTGAGAAGCGTGTGACCATGACAGTTCCCCCTTTTTTATGTCCCTGGCGCCGCCTATGCTAACATTATACAAACATTGTAATGCGATTTGTACTTCTTTAGCATAACATGACTAGCAGAAGCTAAAAAAGTGTTTTGGCGTCTTTTGTTCATTCCGTTATTGGAAAACTAATCCCTCTGTTTTTGAAACCCTGTGAACGCCCATGAATTTTCTCAAAATTTCAAATTTGCATACCCATGGTGAAAGCCCTATTCATAATCTCTCGATTGATGCCAGTTTCATCGAAATCGGTCCATAAACAACGGAGTTATAAGAAGTGAAAAAGTACCCCTCATTTTGACATTTTTGCCCCCCTGTATCCACAAATTTCAAAATTTTGAAAATTTCTTTTTATCAAAATGTAGTTCACGTCACGGCAAATCGATTGCCGTTTGTTGCGATGAAATCGGATAAGTAGTTCTCGAGATCTCAGGGGGGGGGTCGAATCCGCCCCCCCCTGCCGGGAATCGGCCATACCGTCTAGCCCTCCGGGAATAGGGTTAAGCGGGAAGTACTTTTGTCGTAGACGAACTTTTTTCCTGGTGCACTTTGTCCATACGAACTTTTGCGAGATGAACTTTTGCCCAAAACGATTTTCTGCCCGACGAACTTTCGTCCTTGCGAACTATTACCCGACGAAGTATTTCCCTATGAACTTAGGTCCGACGAATTTCTGCCCGAAAACCGTCACTTGCTTAGCCAGGCTGAGATGCATCCATCCGAGTTTTTTGTAAGTTAACTTCACGACTATAGTATTTCATGAAAAGGCGTGGTAAACAAAAGTCGGTCAGGTTGCACATAGTTAATGCGGACAGTTTTTGCGAAGACAGCGCTTCGCGTTCAGTGAAGTTATTGTGCGATGTCCCTTGCTCCATGTCGCATGTGGTTATTATATGCATTATATGGCAGCACGTTGTTATTTAATTCACGTTTGTCTTCCGAACTGTGCATCAACGACATTTCCCAACGGACTTGGCTCCAATGCTATAAGAATGTTTTTCTTGGTACACCTTTGACCTGAAAACAGGACTCTAAGAATATAAGGCCAGCTGAAGTGAAATTCAAGACCACTTTTGAACTGGCGAGATCAAAACAAAGGGCTGGTGTGATTTAGTCAAGGTTATGGCTCATAAGAAGGTTAACAATCGGAAACAGCGATCGTTTTTGAGGCAAAAATGCATAGTGTGAAAAGTGTCAGACCCGCTTAGTGAACCACTACACAAATATAAAAAATTTGCTCCTAGGCGCTACATTGAGATATATTCAGATTTTTTCATGATTTCATTTTTGCACCACCGTAGTAGGAAGGTGCTACTGGAATACCAGGTTGGAAGAACAGGCCCCCATGTCAAAACTCCTGAGACGAGGCCCTTATGTATACCTGTACCCCTGCTGGTGGTGATTTCCTGGGTCACAGTGTACTCTGAGTCATGGCCTCTCGATCGGGCCGGGAAGTCCCAAATCCAGACCCATGGTATGTCGACGGGTCTTGAGTCCCGCGAGTCGCGACTAGCCCGCTGCACATGAACGCACGATTCTGATCGTTTGTTGTGTGCGCGTCACGTGAGCGTTCCATGAGCAAGGTCTGAGGCCGGGGGCGCGCCAGGCAGCAGTCACGGCATACGAACACCTGAACCGGTGCAGCAACTGGCACATGTGGCAACTAAATCCAACTCAGAACTCCTGTAGATGAAGATGTAGGCAACGTGAGTCACCCGCGAACTGGCAGTCACAATGCACATCTTAAATGGGTGAAAATTAAATTGAATTAAATGTGTGAGCGTTAAACGGCCGTAAATGAGAGGGACGCTGGGCTGCCGCGGGTAGTGTCAGCTGGACGTGATGCAAAACCACACCAGCGTATGGCTACCTTGGTTGATAGCAGCACGAAGATGAACAGAAGACACAAGTGAGATTGCCCTGATGTATTGAGATGCTGCCAAAAATCACAAAGAATTAACCGAAATTCCACATTATCAACCATCACATGCCAAACGATTACGCCAGCCGCGCCCAAAAGAATCGCGCATACATAACGTCACGCATTACACCCGCCACCATGCAGCAAACATCACAGGTCCGCCGAGCTTGGACGGCGGACGTAGAAAAAGGAACGGAGTGCCTCAGCCCTCGCAGGCGTGCCAGAGGCGCCACCCCATCCCGCAGGAGCGCCGGCAATACCCAGTCCATGGGAACACCAGACGTCGATAACGCACTAGAAGCGCCAGCAGACGCCGCCGACACCCCAGGATCGACGCCAGATACCGCCGGTCAGTCAGCAGCGCTCTCAGAGGCCACGTGGGCGTCAGGACCGCCGCCGGACGCTGCGGCAACGCCATTACCGGCTCCGTACCGCCGCGCCGGGCGGTACGGGGCCAGCTCCAGCGCCGTGACGAACAGGTTCTCATCGCACCAGTCGCACGTGAGCGATGGCACGGAGGTATCTCGGCTTGTCAGGCTCTCCAGAGTAGCGTTTCGCTTTTGCTCGGAGGCTTTGGGCCAGCGCAGCCCACTTTTTCTGACGTCTCCTCTCCTCTCGCTGCAGGGAGTCGGCAGCCGGTGCAGGTGCACCGGGCAGTGACTACGGTACATAACGAAGAGAAGTAGTTCGCGAAAAAATAGGTGCAACGAACATCTATATATGGTTGATATCATATATGATAGATATCGTGTGGATATACTTCGCGAGGATATGATATTAACCCGCGCACGACCGTCGGTCCGTCTCGAACACCGGCGACTGGGGGGGGCAGTTGACTGCCGCCCCCTCTAACTCGCGAACGGTTGGTCGCACGATAAAAATAAGCATACCGTTGGAAAGCCTGTCACGAGTAGAGCTCGAAACTGGTCTAATTTTTAGTTTTAGATGATATTTAAGCCAATTTACGCCCTATACATGTTTTCTCATAGCCGACTGCATGAGACCGAGAAATGGCCTGAATCTCAAGGACTGTGACTAATAACGCATAGGTAAAGGCACCAGCGCACAAGTAAATGTCCGCGGATGCCGATACACGTATAATTCCCCCAGATTTGTTCAATATATACGCCGAAACGTTGAGTTAAAGACACCGTGATTCTCCCGTCAGCCGTGAAGTGTGCGCCGCGGCCGTATGCGGCACCAAATTGACGGGAACTAATTTTGGCGTTCCTTTATTTTTGCGAAAAGAGACCATCTATGTAAATTTTATTGATTTTTGTGGTTCTTGTGATGGTTTCTCGTGCTTAAATTTTGGAAAAATTGATTAGTTGCCAATGTACAAAGTTGACGGAGCTTTATTCGCGAGAGCCTGTTTATTTCCAAAATATGCTACTTTTTCAAACTTTTTGAGGTTCCTGGTATTAATTAGGTCTGCGCACGCTAGTTCTGCCATTTTCTACCCATTCTGAGTAATTCATCGTCGATTTTGACGGTGGTACATTTTGGCTCACTACAGTTATTCGTGACCTGACCTCAGGTCAATGGCTGGAAGTCACTGATACTTTGCCCAGTGACGGTAACCAGATGTCTGCTTCATTCCGCAGTAAAAATGTTATGGAATGTTCCGTCAATTTCCGAAAAAATGGCGATATGTCTTAAAAATGGGCTTGAGCTTAGGTCATTGACCTGAAAAATTCCGAAAAATCTGAGATAGCAGATTTGTTGCATCTATCACGATCACTAATCCCTGAAAGTATTGTTGAGATATCTTGTTTTGCGAAAAAGTTAGAGGGCGCTAAACTTTTTTTGACATAGGTCTGTTTGACCTGACCTAGGTTAGGCACCTGACGTGACCTGAGGTCGAAATTTTGATACAAGATGTAAAATTGATGGAGCAAAAGGTACACAAAGTTTCGTGAGTCTGTGTTTGTTGGTTCTCTCGCAATCCCAGAAAAACCTCAGGGGGGACAGTCAACTGCCCCCCCCGCAGTCGGGGACGGGTTAAGAACCATAATGATATCATACCAAAGCGATTATATAATTACCGTAATGTTTCTAGTTCATTACGTGCGACAGAGACATGGTACGCCATAGGATTAACGTCCGTGAAACAGGCTTTCGAACACCTATCCAGTAGCTCCGAGAAACAACGGAGTGTCTCTTGCATTATCAAAAACATATGGCGGTGGCTTGGATAAGATGTGGAGTCAGGTTTTAGATTCTCGCGTCTTTGAGCAACAGCTTCGTGCAAAGAATTCCTTGCTCGCTTCAGGCCACGGATGTTGGTATCATTTATATCACGTTCAAGTTTTGTCAAAGTATTCACAATAGGTCCGGGTTGATATTTGGTTCCTTTCCAGGATCCGAACAGTGTAGGGTAAGTTGTCTGAAGCGGACAGCCTCGCACCAATCTGTGCGGATCATGGACTGGGCCCTGTTTCCAATCGTCCCACGGCGAGCTGTCGAAGGAGTTCGGGAAAATATGGGCCAACAGCACGAAGAAGAACTTCTCGGTGTCCTTATAACTCGTCTCCAGGCCTTGAGGAGTCCACGGTGGTCCTAGCTCGCGACGTTCGACCCGGCGTCGTTTGCGACGACTGGTAACTTCGGTAAACGGCGGAGAAGGTGGCGAGACCTCCGGGAACTGGGGTTCCGCCCCTTCGTGACTCCAGTCAGCGAATGCATCTCCGAACTCTTGTCCGGTACCCGCAGACATTCCAGATGGAGTAAGCTGCGTATGTCTGTAATAGGATCGGCATGTCACGTCACCTCATGTCATGTCTTCATTATCAAAGTCGACGCAAAGGCGATTCACAAGCTACAAGTTGCCTTGAGCGGTCTTACTGTTGGAGGGATATCATGTTCAATGCCACATCAAACAATAACGCGCTGCCCCGTTTTTTGTTCATCAGTAGCTAAACCCAGCATTTCAACGTTTAGGAAGCTTTTTTGTCGTTCTGAAGCAAAAAGATCTTTCGCGCTCTCCCCGTTTCTCGTCAGAACTATGGGCTATCTCCGCTGATTTAGAAGGCAATTGAATTTCCTTCCTCCCACAACCACAAGTGACACACTTGCCACCTTTAACCCTATTCCCGGCAGGGAGGCGGAATCCGCCCCCCCTCGGGTTTTTTGCTTGCCAATTCCAGGCTTTTTAACGCAGCTTCACGAACATTGGTCACTTTTTCTACCTATTCTTTCTACATGCTGTGACAAAATTTCATAATTCTATTTTGCTCAGGGGCGGAGCCAGGCAACGTTTTTGGGAGGCACCTCAGGCCATTTTTGGCCATGTTAAGGGTAAAAGGAAAATGGCTGCCAAAAACAGAGTTTTAAAGCTAGAACTGAAAACTTTATATGGATGTATAGCTAAATAGTTGGGCAATGTGCAAATATAATTTTGTTTATCGGAGATCATTTTACAAGGTCAGGTCAAGGTCAAAAGTCAAAATTTTATTTTTCGCTATAATTTCGGCGCCATTTTTTCAAATGCCAAACCCGGAATATATATGACGTAAAAGGTTGCCCTCTACTTGTGTACCAAGTTTCAGCTTGATATCGGGTCGGGTCACGGAGATATGACCTAAAATGTCAGTGCGCGTACCCTATACCGCAATAGCCAAAAAATTAAATTTTTAAAATAGAGTGAATTCAAATGATTAAAAACGTTTACAGATAATATTAAATGCACACGAAATCATTACAAGTGACCCCAAAGTCACTGGAGGTCATTTAAGGTCAAAGGTCACAAACTGATCTGAGAAACGTGTGACCGTGACAGTTCCCCCTTTTTCATGTCCCTGGCACCGCCTATGCTAACATTATACAAACATTGTGATGCGATTTGCACTTCTTTAGTATAACATGACTAGCACAAGCCAAAAAAGGGTGTTTGCTTCTTTTGTTCATTCAGTTGTTAGAAAACTAATCCTCCTGTTTTTGAAACCCTGTGAACACCCATGAATTTTCTCAAAATTTCAGATTTGGGGACCCATGGTAAAAGCCCTATCCATAATCTCTCGATTAATGCCAGTTTCATCGAAATCGGTCCATAAACAACGGAGTTATAAGAAGTCCAAAAGTACCCCCCATTTTGACATTTTTGCCCCCCTGTATCCACAAATTTCTAAATTTTGGAAATTTCTTATTATAAAAATGTAGTTCACGTCACGGCGAATCGATTGCCGTTTGTTGCAATGAAATCGGATAAGTAGTTCTCGAGATCTCGGGGGGGACGATCCGCCCTCCTCTGCCGGGAATCGACCATACCGTCTAGCCCTCCGGGAATAGGGTTAACCTTCGCCCGACTGTCGGCGCTATGCGCGCCCGACTGGGCTGTTCGGGATGGGAGTGGGTTGTTGACCCCTCTGTGCTCGCCGACGGTTCGTCGCATGATAAAAAGTAGCATACCGTTGGAAAGTTCGTAAAAGGAGAGCGCGAAAATAGTGTTATTCCCATGTTTGGATGACATGTAAGCTATTTACGCTCTCTATATATATTCTTACAGCAGACTACATGGACCTGAGAAATAGCCTGGATCCAGGGACATAGCCAAGGGGGGTTGCAAGGAAGCCATGGCCCTCGAGCTAATCGGTCTACACAGCAGTTTTTTTTTTAGCGATTTTGCACTATATATATTCTTAAAGCAGATTACATGACTCAAGAAATGGCCTGGATCCAGGGACGTAGCAAGGGGGGGGGGGGTGCAAGGGAACCATGGCCCTCGAACTAAGCGGTCTAAACAGCAGTTTTTTTAGCGATTTTGCAGGAATGTAGAACAATGATTATATGTATGCTACAAAAGCAAAAATGACACTATTCCTGTGCGTTAGATATGGGGTCAATTACAATGTTGCTTTTCTCCTATAAACTATGTCATATGCTACTGTCATATCACAGAATTTGGCATTTACCCGCCTCCCCCTCGAAGAAAATGTTGTCTACATGCCTGCCTGGATTTCAACGGCTATGATTAATCAGCTCTAAGTAAAGGCACGAACGAATAGGCAAAAGTCCGCAAATGTCGATTCTCGTCTAATTTCTCTGATCTGCTGAATATTTACGCGGAAACGTTGAGATAAAGACACGGCGATTTTTGTGCCTCTGCACACGGCAGCCGAATGTCGAATGAGCCTTGTTTCAACTAGCGAAAAAAATAAAACTGAACGGCCCCGCCCGGTCCGTCCATGACGCTTTCTGACGGCTAATAACTTCACAGTCATTGGGCACTGACTCATGAACGTTAGCTTGTGAGCAATTTATTTCACGTAGCTATAAAAGAGGTAACGACTTGGCTCTAACATTTTTTCCCACGGATCTTTTTGAAAAAAAACTCTTTTATCGTAGCCACCAAGAGCTACAGAATCAATGAAGCCAAATAATTATATTCGGGGCATTTAACTGCGAAATCCATCATGTGAAAGTAGCAATGCAACCTAAAGCGAAGTAGACCTAGTGGACTGGAATTTCATTAGTTTTGAACCAGGAAGGGACGAACGAAGCAGAGGTTCTCAAGATTACCACTAAGCCACGACATCGCTGAGCCGGGACAACTACAGCTTTACTGCAGTCACGTACGGCCATGATATTGTTTGCTGTCATTAATGAGCCATTCAAAATCGCCCGTGGGAAAATAGGCCTAAAAGTACAAACATGACTTCAAAGACGGTTATTTCGCAGACAGCGCCTCCAAGTCAACGCACAGCACATGGAAATACATACGCAGTAAAGATACTGGCTACTTTCCAATAAAACATCATGCTTTACGGCCGCCTAATTTCAGTTTTTCTACTAGTTCGGCCTCGCACGTAATTATGTCAATGAACATTGTCATGACGTTTGAAATCACCAAAAAATGTAGAAAATATAAGTTTTCACGCCATATTTTCTATTCTCATAGATTCCTTTAGAGCCTCGTATTACCAAAAACAAACACATATTTTGAACCCTGGGGCTCGAGGACCTGTCAGTGCTAGTGGTTAAAACTTCTTACCTTTATTGTCGAAAAAAATCAGCTCAGAAATTGGAGGATGAAAAACAGCGACTTACCCGTTCGCTAGTAGTTCGAAAAGTGAGCCGTAAGCAGCAACGTTATCAAAGCCCGCCTTATCGCCACAGCATAGGCGGTCCATTAAATCACCCGACTGAAGACAGTGCACTGCGCTAAATGCAAGACGCATGCTAAAACATGCAGGGATGTATACGCTCTGAGCGTCCCTTGGAAAACCCTGTGTATGAGACACTTGCGGTGGGGACCACTTTGCAGACACCCTCTCTGCCCGCGGAGGAGGGCATTTTTGTGTTCACCACCACGGGGTAACTGTCGGTATGGCTTTGTACGCCCACGTGTCCAGTTGGCACACCCAATGGGCCTCGCAGCCCGCGAAGGGCTGCTTAACGGCAAAAATGTGTTTCCGTACTAAAATAGAGAACATTCGTGTGCGTCAGTCGCCCCGCGCTGTTTAAACGCTCCAGGCGCTCCGTGTACAGGACCGTTCTGCCTGATGAGCACCTGCCTGTCTGGCCAGAGCAGCTTGCCCGCTGGCTGCTGAAGCTGGGCTGCCGGGTCGACCTCTGAGGGGAGCAGGCATTCAGCTCCAGTAGCCGGATGGAAAAACTCACACCTTAGACGGCGACTGACACGCAACCGCCGCCGTGGCCGTGTGGATCGCTTTCGGCAGTTAGTGCCGGTGTTCACTCACTGTGATGACACCAGAACGCAGGCGCCGAAGGACAGCTCTGGCGCCGGAGGACAGCCCTCTGGCGCTGGAGGATAGCCCTCTGACGCCGGAGGACAGCCCTCTGGCGCTGGAGGACAGCCCTCTGGCGCGGGAGGACAGCCCTCTGGCGCCGGAGGACAGCCCTCTGGCGCTGGAGGACAGCTCTCTGGCGCCGGAGGACAGCCCTCTGGCGCCGGAGGACAGCTTTCTGGCAGTGACGTCGTGCTGTCGGCTGCGAGGAGCCGGGTGCCGATAAATTTGCTTCCAGCACGATCAGCGTGGCGCACGTCTCAGGTTCAACGATGCCCGGAGAGCTGTGTGTGGGCTCCATACAGTCAGGCACAGGGGTGTCGCTTTGTATTTGTTTTTGTGAGGGCTCTCCTTTTTTCCGCCCATTGTTAAAGTGGACCTCCCCCAATGTTGGTTTGCCCCCTCCCCAATATTTTCCGTCGTTTTTTAGGGAGATAGGTAATAGTAAATAAATAAATAAGTAAATGAATATATACAGAATATGTATATTCTTCATATATGGAATATATATATATATATATATATATATATATATATATATATATATATATATATATATATATATTCTGCCTATAGCAGAAAGTATGGTATGAAATATTAAGTGATGTATTTATTCGTCTGTCCATCTATGCATACATATATATATATATATATATATGGATATTTATTCCATTTTTTATTTGGGGGAGGTTAAGTTGTCGGGCCCTCGGCAGCCCCAGTCATTCGCAGAAATCGACGCCCCTGGTCAGTCACAGTGAACCGGAGATAATGCCGGTCTCCAGAAGGATGGTGGCCACGGCGATGCTTTCGGAGGCCAGGGAAGCCTGTGTCTCGGAGCGTTGTCACGCTGCGCGCTGGCACTGCCACTGGCCCATGGCGTACGCTGTGGCCCGCGGCTGGTGGGAGGTGCTGACTGCAGGTCAGCAGGTCAGGAGCGTAGTCCGGCTGACCGAATAGTCCGCCGGGCGGCCGAGTGTGGAGATGGACATACCGGGCTTTTTTAGCGAGGTCTCTGGGTCAGTTGCAAATAGGGGCATGGTGGCAGCTTTGAGACTAACCCGGCACCGCCTGACGTGATTGTGTACCTACGACCGCCTGGGGGTGTCAAAAAGGGCACCCGTGTGTCATCTCAGGATCTAACCGTCGGATCTGAACCAGTCTTCCACCAATCGATAGCTCTGCGTCTTGCGATTCAGAAAATATTATGTAATCCTTGGTCACATAACTGATGACGTCACAGGTCACGTAAAACCCATAATATGACGTCGGAAAAACTGACACCGGTTCGTACATCACGTCATCGGCAGTACTAGTCTTAGAGCCTTCAAATGGGTGTCAAACGAAAGGTCACAGTTTTCTGCATCAGAAGTGTGCCAAAATGTTAAAAAACGGTCAAGGTCAGTAGAGGTCAGGTGAAATATTGGTCTTACTTTAGATGCCATAGATCGTTACTTATACTCGCCGCTGTTTTGATCAACGCGATAAAAAAAGGATGTGAAACCTTCTGATGACCAGTTTTGCATTACCTGCTTTTCATCCAGTCAAGGCCATTCTAAGTCAGGTCAGATGAGGTTGCATTACTCTTCCTGAAAAAGGGCAATAATTACTCGCTGGGATTGTTAACTGCGTCAAGTATAAAGCTGAAATGGCATCTCGTGATAATTAAATCTAATGTCTCCGCTCATTATTGGGCCAAGGTCGAGCAGGGTCAGGACAGATAGTCATTTTTCTTTTTCTGACGAGGAACAGTAACTGCTCTCTGTTGCCACTGAACGATCTTCCACAGAAAATGGTGCATTTTATTTCATTTTGACGTCTACCTACGACGCAACCGGACATGACCTCGCCTTGCATTTGGTGAATCTTACTAAGAGGCGCACATGGATTTGCTTGTCTGGCTTGCACGATGGGGAAGGTCAGCTGCAACCACTTCTGTCACCCACAATGTAAACCAGTCCAATTTCCATCATGTTTGTGGCCTAGCATGACCTCTTATGCTGACGTGTCACGGCTGTATATCATTTTGGGGCTTGTTTCCTGTCTAAATCCAAATAATCCACGCATTATGTTAGCGAACATTATCGAAAAAGTTAAACTTGATTGCGTCACTACCCGAACTGGCGAAAACATGTTTGCAAGTGACCAATTATGAAGTCATGTTTCAATAACCTGACCTAGCATGGAAATAGTCTTGATGTCAAAATATGTAGCATTGACAGTTCAGTACAGCTAAGAAGGGTTCCGTGCCTTTAATGGACTACGCTCTCCGGACTGTCATTTACCGTCCTCAGACCCACTCTTGACCAGCGTACTTGTGCTTTGTTGCATGTTTTCACATACTGGTCCTGCGCAACTTCTGGAAAGAGTACTATGTTCATCCTTATCATTCTGCGTAGTCTCGAAGATACTTTTCCGGCGAATAATAGTACCAAATTTGTAGAATGCACGGCACTGGTCTCCTTCCACAGGTTGAAGCCACCCTCGTAACAAGAGCTCATTTTGCTATTAACGAAACTATTTCTGCGTGGTCACCACTTTTATCATGCTGGAATATAAAGGTGGCCTGTGGGATAGGAAGAGACATTGGAGGAAAACAGACGAAACGCAGCAAGAACAAATGAAAAGTCATGAGTCGGACCGTTTGTCAGTCTGTCAATTTGTCCGCCTGATGGCGCTAGTGATGTTTCGCCAGGCGGCGTTGTCATCGCGTGCTGGCTGCATAGGCGGACTTTCGCAGCTTGTTATTCATCTCTTGCGCAAGGTCGTCGACAAATGGCAATAAAGCGAACACATCTCGTGTGGTCAGGGCAATCGCTGCAGGTTTCCAGTTTGCTGTGTCTGAATTTCGGAGGGATGACGTTGGGGACAGGGGTGCACGACTGTAAAGTTCTGCGAACTCTCCGATCTAAACTAACGCGCTCGTCCGGCTTGCCGCATCCCACGAGGCTGACGCCGTCGACGACCGGCCGTCCTCTTCCAACGGTGAGCAGCCCACGCCCAGTTCCATGGTCCAAGCAAGACGTCCCAGGTTCTGGCAAGCAGCCACTAGCAACTGGCAAAAAGCTGCGAAGAAGGCGGAGTTGAAAGCTAAAGCATTTTTTCGAACGGGAAGAATGTCTTCTCCAGCAAGAGCTACGGTTTCATATGAAGAAGCCTACAGTGCGGCTTGAGGAAGAAATAACTGGGACGGAAGAGAGACAGCGTGCTGGCAAAAAGCTGCTAAGAAGGTGGAGCTGAAAGCTGAAGCAGTTCTTTTGTACTCTGATGAAGAATCCTGCGACGCAACTTAAGGCGGAGATAACTATGGTGGAAGGGAGACAGTGAGCTCTGACGGTATACAACCAGTATTCCGCGGATGCTCGCTATCCCAGATGATGCTCCAACCAACAAAGACGGCCCCGCAATGACGCCGCCGTGCTGGCAAGTGGCTTCCAGAGGACAAGGTGGTGGCCACGCCCTGCTAATGCAGGGCAGCAGAGGAGAGGTCTGCTCCGACACTCCGGGACCCCGTGCTCTAAAGGGGATCCTCTAGGGCGCAGAGAGTCCATTCCGCGCTCCCGGCAGCAGAATCGCTAAACGGACGGAGGGTTGTTCCGAGCTGCAGCAGTTCCTGGAGCAACACACAAAACGACGACCCGGTAAAATACTGTGCAGCTACACGCACATGCAGCCCGTGAGGGTTTACGCAAAGACTCGAAAGGCGCTGCGCAGCGAGTCGTGATGAGCACAGTATCTCGGCGGTTTACGTTGAAAGGCAGCTCAGCTGGCCGGTCAAGAGACCCGCGGAAGCCCTAGAAGTCGAGGACTCCATGCTTCTTAGAAGGTGTTCTAACGCGACGGAAGACATCAGCTCTTTGAGCGAGGTCAACCATCCCAAGTACCTCCAGAAGGCTGAGGAAGAGCTGCTCTCCGCTCTTCACTGCCTACCGCTCTTCAACTAAGAACGCTGGCGCTGAAAATTTTTCGGCGTGACGGAGAGTGGTAGGAAGACTGGGTTAAGTGATGTGTTGGAGCTGGTTGAGGGAGAAGTCGACGTTGTCACCTGTTCCGTGTTGGGAGTTGTAGAGATGACTGCCGCCAAAGCGTTTGTTTTCAAAGGAGCTCCCAGCATCAGAGCAGAGAGAGCCTCGGAGGTGAAGAAACCGACGATTTATGTCACGAAAACCAAGGAGGGAGGCATATCTGAAGAGATATCTGTAGAGTTCTGCCCGTGCTGTAAAGCCGAACGCAGCATGGAAACCTGTGACAAGATGCAGAAGAAACAACCCTTGGCCTGAAGACTACTCTGAATCATATTCTCCATCAGTTTTGGACATCGAGCAAAAACAGTTACGAAATTTCGCGCTTTCATAAAAAAATGGCGCAGGAACGCCTGAATACTTCCATCTGTGATAGGTATGGTGCTCGCCCAGTATGGACCGCACTTAATTATGTAGATTTTTATATCACATTACACAGCTTGCACTAATCCATGATAAAAGTAAGCATTTCGATAAAAACAAAATGCTTCTCACCACACGCAAACTCGTCTGTTGTGTCGCCGCGCCCTGCTACTGGGCTGCCAAATCGCCCGCGCTGGTGTTTTTGCACGGACATTTTCTGCAATAAGACTCTCAATATCTTTTATATGTCTGATGTTATATCTCACGCAGACTAAGGAAAAACCTTCATTGGTGATGGCGCACAACCTTGCCAACAAATAATAATGATTAGCACGGTGCATGACTCGCACAGGAAGGGCGTTTAATGACGTTTTTACACTGCAGTGCGAAAACCTGTGTAGCCCCTCAAAAGAGATAAAAGAAAATGCGACAAAAAGTCAGTTTTTCTGACCACCCTTGATAGACGTTCAAAAATTTCCAGATGCGAGGAAAACACCTTAACTGCAACATTGCTGCTGCCCTCATATCGAGAGGCGCAGCAGCGCCATTGAGAAGGGTAACAAATGAAGAACATTTATGAAGCTCCACCCAATCCTCAAGTTGTGTCATATTCTTTGGCCTCATTCTTCCAATGCTCTTCATAAAGCTGCTTTTGTCGTCATGTGAACTGTTTCATTTGCGCTATATTGTTACAACGCCTGCTCACGGTTTTCGGATGTCAGCTTAATTATAAAGTCTGTTGTACTGGAAAGTCACCAAGCGTGGCCTGTTGGGCACACACGCGAACGCACCGACTGTGGTAGCACTGCAACCCGCTTGCCAGTTTACATGCAGCGTGTTTCCACGAAAAGGTGGGTTTTTATCTGCATCACGTAGAATTCGTCTGATCCCTTGACTGACTTGCCGTTTCATCCCGTTCGAGAAAGTTCTTGCCCACTTTGCCGGAGCAGTGGTTTCTTATTTATGTCGCATAAAGTGAATACAATTCATTAATTTACCAAAACATAACCTACCAAAACTTCAGCAGTGAAAGCGTGTTCATATGCGTCATCTTTGTCGAGGCCTGTTGTGTTGTTACAATTTGCCTTGGCCTGTTCATTCCAACCATTTGTATTTAGTTGATTTAGATCTACAAGCGCAAACATAATTATCAGTTAGTTATCAATATTTCAGGGCTTAAACCAACCATGTCATGCATGATTTTTTTCCTTCTAAAATTATTATTTATTTATTATTTTATTTTATTTATTTTTTATTTTATTTTTTATTTCTTCATAACAGTTTTTTTTTATTTATTTATAACTAATTTGCTTTTACTTATTTATTTATTTATTATTTTATTTTATTTATTTTTTATTTTATTTTTTATTTCTTCATAACAGTTTTTTTTATTTATTTATAACTAATTTGCTTTTACTTATTTATTTATTTACTCATTTATTTCAGTTATATTTTTCATTTCTTTATTCTTTATTTTATTTGTAACCAATAATAGCGTTTTATAACACAAACAGCGTAAAATCTTCAGTATGCAACTTGTTACAAACTAAACACGTGATCAGTTTAATTTAGCATGGGACGGACTGGCAGCCTAGCAGTTTTTTGGTTGCCAGAGTTAAAAGGACGCAGTAACGCCTTTCATCATTATATGGTTACCAAGCCGAAAACCTGTGCATAACGAGAAACTTGAAGAAATTTGGGTTCATGAGTTTCCAGCATTGTTTTTATTAACATGGTGTTTATGGTGTATGGAGATACAAAACGCATGATCTTTCAGTAGGTAAGGAATATGCACATTGCCTACCCCTGATACTCATTTCGTCGGACATTATTCGGCAGGTCTCCGCTGTCAATGTTCTCGATCTCCGCCGGGGACCAAATCTCCGCGCACGCACGACCCTCAGACGTCGCGCGACATCCTGCGGCTGCAGATCGGCCGTTCAACGCTGATCCGGCGTCCGGTCCCCCTCCGGCCGTCCATCAGCCTCGTCCGTCGGCGCCGACGGTCCGCCGGGCTGCGGCTGGCTTCTCCGCGGCGGCGGCGGGCCGGCGACTACCCCGGAGAGGGACGCTGTCCCGTGCGCGAACGGTGGCCTCCCACTCGTTTATTCGTTATCGTGCTGACCGTGAGCGGGCGTTTGCGAGCCCGAGAGATGTTCCGTTAGGGTTCGATTTGTATCGTTTGTTCTCTTTTTATAGCGGTTAGATAAGAACTGCGGCCGGTGCAGTCGCAGGTCGCTGGCAGCACGCCGTCTGAGCCAGGTCAGGTCCAGAGGCCGGCAGGGTCAGCCGACCGGCTTCGCCTTGACCATTCTCCGGTCACCTGTAGTCCAGGTCCACAACTGGATAATACTTGACAGTTATTTAGTCAGTGTGGCGCTCAAAAACCGGTTTCGGATCAGTGAATTTGCAAAACGAAATAGCCCGTTTGGTCAATTTTGGTATGTTCTTACTACTGGTATCGTTTGCTTCAAATATATGGCAAATATTCTGTAGAAATTGCTTCGCGGTTTATTCATCTCATGTTATAATTTACAGTCGTTATTCGTCAATGTTTCGTATTTTGTTTAGAAATATTCCATTTTGATAATAGATAAAAATACTCACCCCAGCAAATGCACGTGACATTTACTCTGATGGCTGCTACCTTTAAAAATCCAAACACCAATCAAATAAACGGGAAACACACGCAAACCAGTCCCTTGCGTGCATTCGCTGCACCATGTCCACGGTCTCTCTCTCTCGCCTTCCTGCCGCTGCAGCACGGCAGTGCCCTCTACAGGCCGCCGCCGACCCAGTGCGAAGGCCAGGCGAGGCTCCGCGAGAACCGGAGCGGCGTCCGTCTCATCTCAGTACCTCCCGATTCCGCACGCGACCAACATGGTGAGTACTGGCTTCGTTTAGCCGCCCTGTGCTCGCCAGCACGGGCACGTGAAGCCGTGGGCGTGCCGCCTCGCTTTCACTGTATCCAGCACCACGCTCAAGGTGACGGCGGAAGGCATGCTTGTTCAAGCTTCCTGAGCGGTGCGGGTTTTGCCTATATGCCCACGAGATGGTCACAAAATACAGTTTTATGTTAGGTTAAATTACTTGAAATTCATATTCTCTGTATGTTCTTTATGCTCACCGTTGTAATGCCCGTTTCTGCGAAAAAGAGCCGATAAATACAATGTTTAATGCAACCTCGCATTAATGCAGGGTATCTGTTGTCATTATATGACGGCAATTTATGTTAGAAACATGTAACTTTCTTATGTTTGCCAAATTTTTACGAGTGATCTTTATTTTTTGAATCCCATTTTTTGAGTCTCGTTTAACCCCAGCCCGACTGGCAGTTGCCTCCATGCACGACCGAATGAAGGTTGACTGCCTCCCTCTGACTCGCGAATGGTTGGTTGCATGATAAAAATAAGCACACCGTTGGAAAACCTGTGATGAGTGAAGCTTGAAATTGGCCCTATTTTTAGTTCTGGATAATATTTAAGCCATTTACGCCTTATATCTTTTACCATAGCCGACTACATGAAACCGAGAAACGGTCTCGATCTTAAAGGCTGTCATTAATAAAACCTAGGTAAAGGCACCAACGAATAGGTAGAAGTTTGCCGATACCGATACACATCTATCATCTGTTTCATATTTACTCGGAAACTTTGAGAGAAAGACACAGCGATACTCGCGGTACTGCACGGTGGGCGCTGTTACCGAACGCGGGATGGAATTGAGTGGAATTAATTTCAGAGTTCGTTTATTTTGGCGCATGTGTTTTGCCAGGTGGTGAATTTTGATGTGGCTCTAGTGATGATTTAGCGTGCTCAGATGCTGAAGTAAATGAATAGATATCAATCTACATAATTGGTGAAGTTTTATTCGCGGAAGCCCGTTTATTTCTAAAATATATTTTTTGACACTTTTCTGAACCTCTTAGTATTATTCGTAACTGTGCGAGCCAGTTGTGTCATTTTCTACCCGTTCTGAGTCATCATCGCTGATTTTGACGGTGCTGCATTTTGGCTCATAACAGTTGTTCCTTTTACTTATTTTTTCAGGCCACGGCCATTCGTGACCTGACCTCAGGTCAATGGTTGGAGATAATTGATAATTTGCCCAATTACGTTTATGGATGTCCGCATCACCTCACACTTAAAATGTTACAAAAAAATTCGTGACTTCTCGACGGAAACGAAGACATGTCTTTAAAATGGGTTTGACCTTTGGTTAACGATCTGCAGGTAAACAAAATGATATGGCAGATTTGTTGCGTCTATGAAGATCCCTTATCCCTGGAAGACTTATTGCGACATCATGTTTTGAGAAGAAGTCACAGGGCGCTAAACGTTTTTTGGACATAGGTCGATTTACCATTAACTAGGTCAAATACCTGACTCAATCTGAAACCAAAACTTTGACACAAGGCGTAAAAGTAATGAAGCGAAAAGTACATAAAATTTCGTGGCGTTGCGCCCATTCATTCTCTCGCAATCTTGTAAAACTTCAGGGGGAGGCGGTCAACCGCCCTCCCCCTCAGTGGGGACCGGGTTAAAACTCTCAGTGGAAGGGGGTTTCGCACTAACGCGCACTGGAAGGGGGGCACAAAAGTGCCCCCCTGATATTGGGAACATAAAGTACTAAAGATATGGAATTTGGTGGATAGAGTGGGGTCATAACGATTTACACTGTGTGCAATTTTTATGACCCTAGGTCATAAAAATCTTCAAGGTTAAATGGGGTCGAAAATGTCAACTTTGGGCACTTTCTCGGCCCGTTAAGGCCATGCTGTACGACTTTTCGAACGAAACGGGAAATTGGTGTTTATTTGAGCGTTGAAACGTGGAATACGACAATTTTCATTCATCTGGCGCCTTGACTTAGGATTTTGAGTCAAGGTCTTGTCAGGTCATTGACCTATGGCGTCATTTTTCCATCTTTTGCGGATCAGATTCCGAGCAACACGGGATAGCTTGAATGTAAATAAGGACGTTGCACGCATCTATTGGCATATTTTCAGTGGAGGTAGCCAACATCGGTACAATGGATCACTTCTAGCGTTAACTTTCCTCCACAAGGTCAGAAGAAGTCAAGGGAGGTCAGTGACCTTGGATGAAGTTTTTTACCCAAGTAAGTTTTATGTCCACTGTGTTCGCTTAAGTTGCCTCGTTATAATGAACCCAATTACACGGTTTGAGCGCTGTAAAACAATATATATATATATATATATATATATATATATATATTTACATATTTATCTAAGTATGTATATACATATGAGTATCAGGGTGTCAAACGTGTTTTCAGTAGGGTCTTTGAATACATATTTCATACCAATCGACATATTACAAAGCAAATCGGGACCAGTTCACAAAATAGTTACCCTTAATTTTAGATGACCTTGTCCTGCACTGGCCCTGGTATACATAAGCGTATTCCATGTGCGCACATTTGTTTTTATTGGGGTATTTGAATGCATATTTCATACAAATCGACATGTCGCAAAGCAGGTCTGGACCAGGTCGCAAAATATTTAGTCTTGGCCTTTGATGACCTTAACTTTCACTGACCCTCGTATATGTAAACATATCAATGTGCGCATACGTGTTTTTATTAGGGTCTTTGAATGCATATTTCATGCGAACCGACATGTTGCAAAGCAAATCTGAATCAGGCTACAAGCTGTTTGACCTTGACCTTTGATGACCTTGACCCCTATTGACCCTGATTTGGCCTTGGTATATTCATCGCTTATCCCCGAATGACGTCGCGTGATTGTGTTCAAAAGGTAATCTTAGGCTGAACGCTAGTCCTTTGACAAAGTTCCCATTTTCAGCGACAACTGTTATTTTCGTTATGTTTGCTTGACTTCAAGCGGTTGAAACTTAAAAAAAATTCCGTCCGATTTTCGATTTTTCTGAGACTTCGACGAGACATTCAATTGCCGTAAATGTCACAAAGTAGCAACAACCAGCTCCGATCCGTTCTCAAGATTTTCAAGAAAAAAGATGGGGGTCGCGCAAAAAGACCCCACCTTCCAGTGCGTGTTAACCTTCGCCGGACCGGGGGAAGGGTTTAAGCGAACCCTTCCCTCACACTTTCCGGTTTTCTGAGGCTGAGCCAAAACACGGGAAGTCTCAGAGATACAGAACTTGCGTGCCCTAGCTGAAGGTCATCGTAAGTCAGTGACCTACGACAGGTTAAATTAGACCATGCTACAAAATGAAGGTGATATTACATTTGCAAATTGTGTTGATTAACTTGAAACCTGTCATATCCATTGAACTTGACATATGGAGCAATATTTTCACCTCGAATTTTTGGGAAATGTCCAGGTCATTTACCTTAGGTCAGGTCAACCTTCGTTCGCCCTTCTTAAATTTGCTACTGAGATTGTGAGACCGGGTCGGCGGTTTTGAAGCTTGCATATACTTTGTGCGTCTCACACCATTTGCAAATTTAATTGCACCCCTTTGACCCACGTTATCGGGTCAAGCGACGTTTCGCACTGAATTTTCAGGCCAGCAACCAAAACGCAGCTACTATATGGTATGAACTTAATTGCCAATGGTGACCCAATTCCATTTCACCCAGACCGATATCATACTTTAATGTACTTCATTCGATTGCCTTCTTATTTCTCACCTTTTTTAACTTACTGTTAACTTACGTTCCGGTTCATCTGTGGTATGTGAAATAATTACTTCGTTGCGCTTGAATGCGTCAAAATTAGAATACGGTGCGCATCGGCCAACACTCATCTACTGGTGACCAAAAACACTCGTTGACGCCACGAGTGCGCCCCTTTCCCTCCTCCAGAGATGCACGAGATTATTTATTATCACAGAAACCATATCATCTCGTTAGATGCAACACATTTTCGGTCTGATAAAGTTTCCCTAACCAGGAAAAGGTAGCTGACGGCAAAATACGTCGAGTCGCCGGAACGGAATGGTAAACACAGTCAGCTGTCAATGCATTTTTCCATTCTCGGCTATATATTTTAAGCTGGAAAAAGAGGAGTGTGACTGAACGTCTTTAGGATGCGTGGCGTTCCTTTAAACTACATGGTGAAACCGCCGTTGACTAATTTGAGAAAAGCATGCCCCCCCCTCTCTGCCCCAGAGGATTTTCGAGATATCGCAAAAAAAAAAACGAGAAGACACGGAACTGAAACTTGCAGTGCCTTTTCCCACATCAGTTTTACACATTTTGGTATATTTTTCGCCAAGACCATCCACGGCCGTGTCAAAGTGACGTTAGAAATCTGACCATACTTACGATTTCCATCTTTTTCGAATCCATTCGTTCTTTCCTTACACACATGGGCTTCTTGATATTTGGATGTTACAATACGTGTAAATATGTCACGATAGGTTAACATGTAGCCCATTTAACCTGCCGCCTGCGGTCTACAGCCACCCGTGACAGCTTGGGGAATGGGTGGGGGAATCGACCTCCCTCGTGTCTCAGGAGCTACGAGTTCGGCCTAGATTATTCAAACAGCAGTCTTATGCCATTCTATATGATAAGCATGTGTCATTAAAATACTGATACATATTATGTTACTAAACTTCATTATTCTGTTTGGCACAAGGCATGTCTTTCTCATCTCAGGATGTGAAGCCTGACCTCATGTGTTGACATATGACATCACAAGTCACGAAAATATCCAAATACAACAGGGCCAAAGAATGTTCGATGCTTGTAACCTCATCCTAGGTCATTATCTGCGTCATATTTATAGTCACAAATTTTACATTAAACTGTAATGACTTAATTTCGTTTTTAGCGTCATGTTATCGACGTAAGACGCATTTTAACCAAAATCGTATAATACGATTAATGGGTATCGACCGGCGTTCGATCTTACCAAATCGGCCAATGGGTCTCGAAATAATGTATCGCAGGGTATTTGCCTCATTTGACCCTGATCTGTGACCTGAACTTAAGCGAGTATCGACCATGACCGAAGCGCAAGACACCCCTGCAGTATCTAAATTATTTGTGATATGGTTCAAATGAAATGTGACGACATCTTAGGCTTTTCCCACTTGAGATCATCGCAAAATGTACTTATGTAATGTAATGTAATCATGAAATGTATTGCCTGGTTTTGCGCGTTAGCGCGTTTTCATTTGCGCGTGAAATGCACCATCCTGAGCAATTTTAACTTTTTATTGGAAGAGTTTCTTGTCATCCAGATGGCATTTTAAGAGACAGTGTGCGTGGGAGCAGGGCTTTGCGTTCACGACTAAATACTGGAACGGCAGGCCATTACAAACAAGACCTAAATCTATTCCATTTGGGGAAGGGGGCGTTGGAACATAACACTATTTTGACATGTTGATATAGGACGGTGTTGTTTTACTCAAAACTTGGATCCCTTCAACGCTGAGACCGAATCGTGGATAGATTCACTTAACTACAAGTGAACCGGAGCCGTGATTGCTGTCATCTACTGGGATGTGCTTTAGTTCAGCACTGGCTGGGGTATACAGCGGACCACCAAGGACAGGGAGAGGAGGCATTTGCCACCTGTTTATCTCAATGGCCCTATTTCGACACCTGAAAACGGCGATCGATAGACAATCACCTTAAGGCTCCGGATGTCCCTCAGCTGTAAGCCTCCAGGTATCCGATTACGTCACAAGTCAGTTCAAATCCCTAAAAATGACAGCTATTTGCCGATAGCTTCAGAAGCTTATTGGCAGAACAATAATCGTCGAAAATGTGTATGCGATTTTGGCGCTTCGGCAATGGACGAAATTGGGGATGAAATCTGCACGCACATGTGGTTTCAAATGGACTTATTTCACACGGCAAACAATATTATAAAAAAAGCTTCGCAATGTCACCATAGTCCACGAGGCCAGTTAGGTTGTGATCTGATCTTTGACCGCCTACATGTTCCGAGGTAAAATTGCAAGGCAAGAAAAAAATGGCATTTATTTCTCTGTGTGCCAAATAAATTCCTTGGTCGCTGAGGCCCATTCTCTCGGAAAGAGGTTCAACTCCCTCCCGTGTCGAGGGGGTGATGCAACCCCCGTGAGGTTTTCCAAGGACAGCTTTTGAACGATTTGTGTGATCCATCTGAAACTTGGTGTACCCTCTTATGCATCCTTTCCGCATCTTGTGGTGAAAAAAATCTTCCGCATTGCCATGGTAACGAGCTACGTCGTTGTTTTTTGGTTCATAAATCCCTTTATCCTAGGTTACGGATATAGGGATATTCTCTTCGTAGGGATATTCCCTATATCCCTATAACGAGCTATAGGGAACCATGTCAGCCGTTTTCGCACGCCTACACGGTCGGGTTAGAACGGCCTCAGTTTTTTTTCTCACTGTAGGACGGTTGGAATGTATAAATATTATATATATATATATATATATATATATATATATATATATATCAACCAACTCCAAATTGTGTGCTGTATAATACTATATATAGGTTTAATATGCCTATGCCCACTACCGGGATTATCGAGGGTGTAAAATGGGGTCATTGGCTATGGCGGGAAACACGTTACTTTTTCATATTTGGTAATGCGATAGGAAACAGGTATCGCAAAACAACCTATATATTTGGACTGCTTGAGGTGTGAAGAATCTGATGATATAAATTTGGCGCAATTTTTCTTTTATTTCATCAGAAGGCGGCGCAACACGACGCCTCACTTTCGCTCCAACGGACGGAGTGGCGTCGACGCGGAGTAGAGAGATGCGATAGATAGAGATGAGAGATAGAGATAGATAGATTGATAGATAGAGAGATGCGAGATAGAGAGATGCGGAGAGACTACAATACCACGGCAGGCCTAAAATTAGATTCTGTGTTAAATATCAATTCGGAAAACGCTTTTAAAGCATCTAAATTACGATTTTTAGTTAATCCGAAGCCATTCTAGGTCTCTGGCCCTGGATGACCTTTATATTGTATTCAACAATAGTGCTTGTTAATTGAGATGGTACTACTTCAACACCCATTATTAACTACAAAAATGCTTCTGCAGCTCCGAGAACGCATTTATGCCGACGACACCGTATGACAAGGATTGACCTAGCATGACGTAGATCGGAGTCCATGGGTAAAATACAATCATGTGGCATGCAGAAAGACTCACAATTGATTGACGAACACTAGGATGTTCATTTTTTATCATTATTTATTCTTCGGCGTTCATTTGCGCCTTAATTAGAAAAAATTCCACTTTTTGCCAATTTTTGACCTTTGATCCGACCTGGAAGATCATCGGTAGACCTGAGACCTTAAAAAAGACACCAGTCACGAGATCTGGTCACGCGCAACATGCTCTTTTTCCCGCAACGCTCTAGGACGCACGGCGTGGAAAAGGACGGGGAGTCGTACCCCCCATACGTTCGCGTTATGCAGAAGACCCTATACGAGCGAGGGTTAATCCACCCTGTGCACAGCTAGCCACTGTCTGATATTAGCCTCACATGGGATCAGTTATGGTTCAAGTGGCCTGATACTTGGTTTCTGTGCCATTCTTGATCAGCTTCTTGCGAGCTATGTCAAAGGAAAGGACAGATCCCGGAGCCTTAACGGTGTCGAAAGAGCCGCCTCTGTATCACTCAACCATGACCTGACCCGAACGAGGTCATAGGTCTGTGACCTGTGGATGCGTAGAGTCCATAGTCGCGAGAGTCGGTAAGCAGATAACAAAACTTTGCTGTGCAACATTTCAGAGCGACCACGACAGTCGTTTCAGGGTAACTGTCAAATAAGCCCCCTAGACTGATGAGAGCCCTTTATTGACGAGAGTCAGTCGACTCAGTGCACGTCTTATGATACCCAAAGCAAGGCAATCGTGCGTTGTTTTGCGCTGTGTGAACTGTAGGGGACGTTGACTGATTGTGCGCCATTGACTGAGAAGATTGGCCACAGGTTGCCACCAACACAGCTTCAAGTCTGCGATCGGGCAGCGGGCCGGGATCTCCGGTTTGAATCCAGATAAACACATGAAGAAGTCGTGCATGCTTTTTCTACGATGCGAGTGAAATCATGTATCATAATCGCGGTTTTTCTTTGTTCTTTGCTAGTTCAAGCAGATCGCTTGAACTAGCATCATAGAAACTAGCGTGCACGACTACTTCGTGCACTCACGTGGATTCGAGCCGGAGACCCGCCGACCCGCCCTTTTGCGCTCAGTCCACCACATCACTGCGGTCACATCACGTTGGCCCTGGCTAGAAGTGCAATTTAACAAATGCAGGCGAACGTACCGAAGGTCAGACCCGTCGTTTTTATAATTACTTAATTACGTGAGTACCAGGGACGTGCGATGATTCTGAATGCAGGGTGTCATTACCTCCTGTAACTCATTGCATATCATTAAGGACTGTCTCCAGATTGTTACGAACCTCCTAGAAATCCCTGGTGACAGTAAGGTATAATTCTTGCCAAAGCTAGTCGTTTTGCATCAAGGCCGGATTCTTCGCCACGCGAAACGAATGCCAAGTTATGATATCCTGGGCTTACTGTTCAGACGCAAGCTGAAGCACACGTTATTGCGACACCTGTTACAAACGTACGTGACAGCCTACTCTTTAAACGTTTTTTGTACAAAGTTAGCTTGACATGTGGAACGAATGTGCTTTGTGTGTGTCTCTCTTATCTCTTGTACCTTTCACGTGTGATGACTCGGGATCGAGAATAGCCCCTGTTGCCTAGATCATGTTTTGGGGAGTGATCCCATGACGTAAATGAACAAATAAATAAATAAGAATTGGGACCTCTAAGCCGGACAAAATGGCGTGCACCATTCATTCTAGGGGAAGTTAATCAAACGGCGCCTGCCAGATATTGTTTCCCGGCCATGGACAAGTGATTTGTTCCGCCAAATGATATTTCTGTTTTTTTCCTTGTCAGCGACGATGTACGTACATTCGCAGAATGCATGCAACCTCGCGAGCTGATATTCAGCTGTCAAAGCACGCTGGCACAGCTGGACAGAAATCATCGCCTAAACGTGGGCTTGGCTGCGAGTTTTCACTCATCGTCCAAAACAAAAATCTGTGAACAAGTTCTGTATTTGGACCAACGCACTTGCCAGTTTTCACGTAAACGTGAAAACGTACTTTGCTGCGTATGCTCATTGCCTTGTGGTGAAAAGTGCGGCCTGTTCCTTTTTCGGGGACCACAAGTAGAGCGCTGAGCTTTCAGGAGCTCGTCACAAAAAGGATAGTGGCTTGTTTGCGCGGAAGCGTGTATCCGCTTTCATGACTTCCCTCACGCCTCATGAAACCCTTTGTTTCGGTCTTGTCGGATAGTTGTGATTGCTCCGTTTTCTCTGTTCTAGGCTGCGCTATCAGTCTGCGTCTGGCGTATTAATGCATTCTGCGTTTATATTCTTGTTTTTGGCGTTACCCAATTGAAGCGCTAGTCCGAATGGATGTCCTGGCGTCAACAAAGGAGATAAAGGAACACCACCTTCGCCCACATTTCTTAGGTCGCTAACAAATCATGTTTGGTGCTCTGTGCGAGTGATTTCCTTCTGGTGTATCTGGTCGTGGAACGTTTTTCCGTTCCAAGGGTCGCCGGCGAGACGTCTTTAGCATTTATTATCCACTACCTCACACACATCTATCTGGCTGACTCCGCGACGGAACCCTTATGGGCCCCGTCAGTTCCACTGACGCACTGCCAGAATTACCTGACAGCAGATCTAACCTGGCCAAGACGCAAAGGGCCGGGGAGCTCGCTGAGTGGTTGGCGGGTTGCCTCGTGCCTGTGTCGGATCACGCAGCGGCAGTTTCTCTGCCGTGTTCTGCTCGCCGCGTGCGACCGCAACTGCGAGAGCTCTCGGCGCGGCCAAGCCACATCAGTGCAGGAACACACCGCCGGCCCCAGTTAACCATCACAAGCACCGGCGGTGGCCCCAGGCTGCACGTGCGCTTCGTCTGTCTCCCAGCATACCATACGATCCCAGCTACGGCCAGAATGCCGGCTTGCCGCCTTTTTACCCGTCCTGCGAGCGGCACTGTGGTGGCCGTGACCAGTCGGCTGCGCCCCGACGACGGCCGTGCAGGACATGAGACGCACTGGGGTGAGGCCGAAAATCTCACAGGTCGGGTCGGAAGGTTTGGCCAACCATCGGTAAAGGAGTGTTTGCAAATTTGGTAGAGCCAGAAGTTTTTCTTTTTTTGCCTGCACTCCCAGGAAGCACCAACGAGCTCATGTTAAGCTTACACTAGTTTGGTAAGACCGTCCCCAAGTGGCAACGCCACTGTTCCGTCCGCCCTGTGGACCCTCACACGTGCAGGCGCCCGGCGCTCGACAGCGGCGCTTCGTTCGGTGAGGCGGCGCCGGCCCGCGATGAAGCGGCGTATCTGGGCGGGCCGGCCGTGGTGCATCGTGGGCTGCGGCGATGTCAAGGCCGCATACGAACGGCCCGCCAGCGGTAACCACCGCCCCACCGAACAGGCATCATCTGCCCCCCTCCCCCCGACCACCGCTCCGACAGCTGCCGAACAGACCCACCACAGCTAGAAGCACCCCTGCGGGGGGAGGGGGCGCAGCAGCTTCAGTGTCGGCCCAGGACCCGTGAGGGCTTGCTTGAGGTGCGAATAGCTTGTGACGGGAGCCTGAATTCTGTATCGCGCGACTGGTAGGAAACGTTAGTTTGAAAACGTGATGTCTGAAGGTGTTGAACCACTGGTGCTGGCCGGCACTGTTTGAAACTTTATGGTTTTGGTTACCTTAGCCCCCCACTTCCTTCCAATATTCACAATTTTGTCTAATCTCATGGATACGAGGAAAGTTTTCCGAGCATCTCCTGTATTTACTGGAACGGTCGTCGGTCATCACAACACTGATTACTATAGCACATTCTGGGTTTCTTTTGCGATGAACTTGGGCCATTGGATGTTTCGCAGTCCATTCATGCCATCATCCACAGTTGCGCAGTGACCAAACTTCACCAGATCGTGAGTCGAACGTTTGTCTTAGATGATCAAATATTGTCGTTAACTAGTACCCAAGTGGCTTTAAACGTCGCGAGAATGGTTGCAGACCCTGGGCAAACTTTTACGGTATTTCGCCCATTGCAAGGTTGCGACCGGCCTTGTGATTTAGCTGCGTTGACCCCAGTATTAGAGATGGCTTAGCAGCAACGGCATCCGAGCCGCCGCGTTCAATCCTGCAGCTCTGCTAGAGAGGTGGTTTTTTACCGCCGTCTCGTATCACTGCTATCGCTTGGCCCGGCTACGCTCCCTGGTCACGTGTTCCAGACGCCCTCAGGGGCTGATCGAGCCAGCGAAGGACGAGCTGACCTCCAGAGCAGGTACCGTTTGCCGGAGGAGGACCGGAATGGCGGGCAGAGCCCATCTCCGGTATTTATGACCGCGCTGTGACCATTGGTCCACATTTGCCTTGACGCGGTGTGAGGCGTGAGGCCCATACCGTCAACGGCTTCCTGACGAAACCCGGCGCGAGATAGGCTGGCGATAGCATGCAGAAGATGAGTCTCTCGGATGACCGTGGAACTTGCGTACAACGGACTGCTGGAAGAAGGGACAGGCAGAACCGAGAAATATCGCGAGGCAAGCGAACACTATTCGGAAGGACGCCCCTTGTTCTGGTTATTTCAGTTCTATGGCTTAATTTCCGATTGATGCTTGCTGGATCCATGGCATTTGGAGCTCGGAAATCGGAGGCAACTCTTAAACAGCATGCGTGGGTCCTGCGGTAAGGGGAAACATTAACTGTGTAAGCATCGACATGATGTAGGATACCATCTACCTTTCACCCATATCACATGTCATCCTTCCTGCAAGCTGCCTCCATCTCGTTGTGCTCAGTGTTTGGCGGGCCCATTTCGAATCCGGTGTGATCGCGCGCGTTCCATTTCTGCTTCCCTCCTCCGTCTCTCGTGCTGCCAGCCGGCCGGCGAGCGAGTCGAGATTGGAAGCGATGTTATCCCGCCTGTGACCTTGACCCCGACAGTCGGACGTCCCGCCGGGATGCGCCTCCCCCCTCCCCCCTCCCCGTGGGCCGGCGCGTCCGCCTCAGGCAAGGCTGCAACCCGAGGACGAGACCGCCACCTGCATTCACTGCTGCCAGGAGAGGCTGCAGCGGAGGTAGCGAGCTGGGAGGCCGCTACTGGTCGTCCAGATGAAATCGCGACTTCAGAAGAGGATGCCCGGCGGCGTGGCTGGCAAGCTTCAGGCCACCCTAGCCTCCAGTTGTACCGGGTTGGGTTGGGGCCAGTGCAAATGAGGAGACCGTCTCCTCTCATATCTGACCTGCTGAAATCGTGTCGAACTGCACTGACAGTGAGTGGTAACCCCGAAAGCTAATTGTCAGTGAGTGACAATTCAGAAAGGTAAGACGAGCCTCAGGATCAGGGTCGTTTCTGGTGCAAAGGTTATGTGATCAGGTGCACGGCCCGGCCCGGACACAAAAGGTCGCTGTGCACTTCTCTGCCGACCAGACCCAGCCGCGTACGCCGAGTTCGTTAGCTGGGAGACAATGCTCATTGTGCAAGACAGGATGGTAAGTTTTTGTCATGTCATTCGTCATGCTCTCAAGCTGGGGCGAGCGAGTGAAAATAACGGCATCCCGTTGAGTCGAATGGCTCGTAAAACATCAACAAGCGTCACTGTTTTTAAATTGATCGGAGCAGGCTCTGGCGCGGTGTAAAATGCGGAGTTGAAGCACCGAACAAATTGATTTCTGCGTGATTTAGGTCGCTGTGAACTGACTAGTTCGCGCCTCTTTTAGTCACTAGGCTTGGAGAGTGTGGGTTTCCTCAGTTTTGTGCATCGGCCCCTTGTCATGGTGTTCCGTACCAATGGAGGTCACCGTGGACAAGTCAGGGAGGGATTAGCCGTCAGGATTAGCCGCAAACTGTTCCAACCATGTGGAAAGATGGCGACAACCCAGTCCCAGCCACTGATTCTGGCCGTTCTCTTTGCGATCGGACCGTACTGCATTTATACGTCAGATTTTTGTCGGGTGGAAAGCAGCGGTCGTTTTTCGTGGATCATTTGCGAGGTTTATTACGGTTTTTCGACCAACGCGAGACCTGGTACTCACCTCTTCCGGTACCAGTCCTTGCCTTTTGGATGTCTCGCACCCGAAGAATGACCTTAGCAGGAGCAGAGGCGTGGGGTCAACGCCATCACAGCCTGGTCTGCCACAAATCATGTACCGGCCGGCCGACGCGGTTCTAGCCTGTGGCTGTAGTTCTAACCGGCATCAAGAGAAATGCCCCTGGCTTGGTGCTCCTTGTAGCGACCTTGGAAATGGCCACGTTCCCTCTAGGAGCTTCACCTCGTAGACAGTTTTATTCTTGTTTTCGATGTTTGTGATCCTATTTGCTGTTCGTTCTGTTTCAAAGTTTGTGTGGACCAATCTCTAAATTATCTAGATATGGCGTACTTTTGGAGCACCCCTGCCCTTCAATGGGTAGGCAGGAGTGCCTTTCCATGCCCGTGCGGTCCATTTACTTATGGTTCATTTAAAACACATCATTTGCATACTTGCGATACCGTATGATCCGTACAAAGCACACGAAATATCTTCATTTTGGAGCATTTTGCTGGTTTCAAGTTATGAGAGACCTGTCTTACAGATCTACAGACTGTAATAAAGGATGCAAGAGCCTGCAAGCAGCAAAAACGCCTAGCCTAATTTATGAAGGCCCCATGCATTACGACCACCAGGGCGGGTGAGCTGCCGTCTGCGGGTTAGCGAGCGCATTCCATCGGTGGCCAGGTGCGAACTGGGGCGCAGTAGTCGGGCGAAAACCATTACCAACGACCCTTGCCCTCATTTCACGACCCGTTCGACCCCCGCCCCCGCCCCGCTCCCCACAGCGGGCTGTTCCCTGGTGTGAGCCAAATCGGAAGACAGCTGTCACTAGTGGGCCATGTAGATTCGTTCTACGTGATCCCCATGAGACCAAAGCGGACCGGTGAGATTCCGTCACGGTAAAACGCTCGGAGGCGGGGGGGGGGGGAGGTCGCGCTGTGAATAGCGTGTCCCAGACTCGTATCGTTAACAACGCCGCCGCGTGTGACGTCAGCGGCCTTCGCTGACCCGCCGACCTTGCACCATCTCCAGCCCCGGAACTAAAGGTCAGCTCGGAAGTCCGCCTCGGTATCCGGCTGGAGCATCTGCCGAGGATCCGGAACCCCCCTAAGCGACGTTGGAAGGGTGCCAGTTTCTCTCGCAGTTTCGGAGTCTCTCGGAGTCGGAAGCGCTAGAGGCGTGTGTCGCGAAAATAAAGAAACGTTAAAATTAATTCCCGTTAATTTCATACCGTCCTCGGCTACGGCGCACGCCGGCAGTCGGCGCGAAAATTGCCATGTCTTTAACTCAACGTTTCGGCGTATATATCGAACAAATCAGAGAAATTCGGCGTGTATCGGCATCTGCAGACCTTTACCTGTTCATTGGTGTCCTTACCTAGATTGTATTAATCACAGCATTTGAAATGCAGGCCGCTTCTCGATCTCATGCAGTCGGCTGTGAGGAAACATGTAAAGGGCGTAAATTGTTTATATATTGTCCAAAACTAAAAGATGAGACCGGTTTCGAGCTCTACTTGTCCAACGGTGTGCTTATTTGTTTAAGTGCGACCAGCTGTTCGTGAATTAGAGGGGGCGGTCAACCGCCCCCCCCCCCCCCAGACGAGCGTGATCGGCCGCGACTGCCAGTCGGGTGCGGATTAAAATACGATGAACGCCTTTATCTACGAAAAGATTCCGGGAGAACCCTCCACGTTGGGTTTGAGCCCTGTGACCTCAATAAACGCCTTCAGCTGTTTCCTGCGGAGTCCAGATGAATACCCTTGAAGCTTCATCGTTCTCTAAACGCATGTAATAATCCCAACCATTTGATGGTTATCCTTAATATCAAGAGCAACGTCGTTTACCAAACGCTGGCCGGCGGAACACATCGCTATCATTAGAAAGGGAGTCACTGAATCGGTACACCTTGTACAAGATGCGACCTCCCCACTGGACCGGAAACTTGCTCGCTGCACCCAGTCCGCCAACGAGAAAGTGAGAGGCGGCGTTTTTGTCGTCGTGGCCCTGACCGGCGAACGCGGCAGCGCATCAGCATCTGGAACGGCTGCCGATCTTCCCTGTCGTGAGATCAAGGCGTCCATTCAGCCCCGACGACGGGAGGGTTCGGTGTTCACCCCGAGCCCAAGGTGCGCCCGTGGCTGCGTGCTGAGCTTTGCTGTGTCATGTTGTGCTTCGTCATCGAATCTGATTGGCGGACGCGAGGCGTTCCGGGCCAAACGGTTTTTTCAGAACTCGGTCTGCTGGCTGTGCCAGGGCCGACTTTGATATCCATCAGGCAAAGGAAGCGTTAATCTGATATTGTCAGGTCAGTCGGTGCGTCATCTGTTTTGGAGACAATAAGCCGTCTGTTTCGTAGTATATGAACCCCATGTTTCACAGTCGAAATGGTCTTTGCTTCGTAGTCGGTGTCGGATGCTACTTCTGTCTCACAGTCGTTGTGTCCTCTGGTTCGGAGTCCGTGTGTTTTCTGAGTTGCAGTCGCTGTGTTCTGTGTTGCAGAGTCGGTGTGTCCCTGCTTCAGAGTCACTGTGTCCTCTGTTCATGGCCTGTTCCTGTTCTGTGTCGTGTCGTTTGTCGTCGTTGTGCACTGTTTCAGAGCCGGTGTGTTCTCTGTTTCAGAGTCGGAATGCTGTCTGCTTCAGAGTCGGTGTGTTCTCTGTTTCAGGGTTGGTGTGTTCTCTGTTTCAGGGTCGTTGTGTTCTCTGTTTCAGGGTCGGTGTGTTCTCTGTTTCAGGGTTGGTGTATTCTCTGCTTCAGGGTTGGTGTGTTCTCTTTTTCAGAGCCGGTGTGTTCTCTGTTTCAGGGTTGGTGTATTCTCTGTTTCAGGGTCGGTGTGTTCTCTGTTTCAGGGTCGGTGTGTTCTCTGTTTCAGGGTTGGTGTGTTCTCTGTTTCAGGGTTGGTGTGTTCTCTGTTTCAGGGTTGGTGTGTTCTCTGTTTCAGGGTCGTTGTGTTCTGTGTTTCAGGGTCGGTGTGTTCTCTGTTTCAGGGTCGGTGTGTTCTCTGTTTCAGGGTTGGTGTGTTCTCTGTTTCAGGGTTGGTGTGTTCTGTGTTTCAGGGTCGTTGTGTTCTGTGTTTCAGGGTTGGTGTGTTCTCTGTTTCAGGGTCGGTGTGTTCTCTGTTTCAGAGCCGGTGTGTTCTCTGTTTCAGAGCCGGTGTGTTCTCTGTTTCAGGGTTGGTGTATTCTCTGCTTCAGGGTTGGTGTGTTCTCTTTTTCAGAGCCGGTGTATTCTCTGTTTCAGGGTCGTTGTGTTCTCTGTTTCAGGGTCGGTGTGTTCTCTGTTTCAGGGTTGGTGTATTCTCTGCTTCAGGGTTGGTGTGTTCTCTGTTTTCTCTGTTTCAGGGTGGTGTATTCTCTGCTTCAGGGTTGGTGTGTTCTCTGTTTCAGGGTCGGTGTGTTCTCTGTTTCAGGGTCGGTGTGTTCTCTGTTTCAGGGTCGGTGTGTTCTCTGTTTCAGGGTTGGTGTGTTCTGTGTTTCAGGGTTGGTGTGTTCTCTGTTTCAGGGTTGTGTGTTCAGGTTCAGGTGTGTTCTCTGTTTCAGGGTCGGTGTGTTCTCTGTTTCAGGGTTGGTGTGTTCTCTGTTTCAGAGTCGGTGTGTTCTCTGTTTCAGGGTCGGTGTGTTCTCTGTTTCAGGGTCGGTGTGTCCCGCTTGCCGTCCTTGTTCTGGTCAGTATCGGTCTCAGCCGTCAGGAGAGTGCTGACCTCACACCGTTCCATGGCTTCCTGCCGACTCGCAAGCTGAGGTGAGAATGGCCACTCGGATGGACCGTTCCACAGGACAGGTATCAAGCGTCTGTCTTTCGAAGTACAGTGGACAACAGTTTGCGCTGCGTGTTAAGACTGTGTCTGCCTGTAATTCCGAGAGGAAATGTTGCATGATCTCAGAACGTGGCCGATGACCATAATGTTTTAACGCCGGCCACTACATTCCCTCTTTATTTTTTTATTATATTTAGTAATCGGTATGCAGATCCATGTTAGCAACGAAATTCAGAATGCCGTTTCAAATTCATGCGCAGTTCGACATTTTTGAGATAATTACCAATGGAAAAAGGCATTATTTTCGTTATTTTCGACCAGCAGTCCGAAAAATCCCGTCTGTCATTTTCGGCCGATTAATTAAACAAGCAAAATATACGAGAGAAACGTTGCCTCATATCCGCCGGAATTAATCCAAAAACACTTGCTCCTTCGTCAGCCGAAACAAGCGTGCATGCAATGTTAATATCACGAACAATATAAGTGTTAAAGAAAAGAAAAATAAGGACCATGCTGGGTCCTATGATTATGGCGTCATTGTCGTGGGCATGCAGTCGTCGTTCAAGGCTATTAGTACCAACCGCAAGCGTTGGTTCCTTCGCAGTTTGTTTGTCAAGATGAGAGAAATTTGTTTTCAATTGCTGATTGGGGGCCCTATTCAGGTCATGTTAAGGCCAGGTCACTGATTTTAGACGAACTCAGAATGACCTCTGAACATGTTACAAGGTCATTGCCCGCGCGGATTTCATTGATAGGATTTAATATTGGCATTTCCACTCGGAAACATCTCTGAGATTGCCGTGATGCGACGAGTCGGATGCCATGACAACGGAGTTGGCGGAGACTGTTTGCTCTGTTTGTTTATGAGCAAACATAGCTTCTACAAAGAAACAGAGCATATGAAAGGTTTTTGTATGATCTAAAACTGGCAGACTTGATATGGTTAAATCAGGAGGGCGCTTAATTCTTGTTCGTCTCATTGTATAGTTTATCTTATAACAAGGAGAGCAATAAACAAACGGACAGCAATCATTCCCTAGACTGGTTCGTTGTGGAAAATTATCATGCCCATCGATTCAAACGCGTCGTGTTGGTCTTAAACTTGAGCTACCTTTCATTGACTTTGTAGCTTTCATTCATGGCATTACTGTCAGTTCTTCAGAGCAAGCATCGCACATAATCTTATAGGTTGATGAAACGAGGACTAAACCATGCATTCCATGCAAAACTTAACTTACCTACGGCCATGATGCTGTTACTCATATTACTATGGCTGGAAAAGTGTTTGAGTTCGCTTGAAATTTAATATAATTCATGTCAATTTGTATTTCGCGAACAGCGTTGGGCTGATATTAAACCTCTTGAAGCACTTCCGACGCTTTCATTATTTAATGCATGTACGTCGAACGTCGGTTCATTTTAACAGCGCAGCTCTCGACCGGCAGAGCTGTTGCGCCCCCCGGAGATGCGCAACCCAACGACATCTACCGGCAAACTCGGCCGCAGCCGGCGCCGCTGCCGGCAGGCTTCGAGATCCGCTACCCGGACTACAAGTTCACGTTTGACGTGCCCAAGGACCCGGAAGGCTCCGTTTACATCATCGCGCCCAAGGAGGAGCAGTCGACGTCGGACGGAGGACACCATCCCAAAGACGGCCACGGGAACCGAGCGCCGCCGACGGTAGCGCCGTCTGCAGTGTCGACGGTGGCGCCGTCTGGCCGCCGGTCCGCGGCCGCCGCGTTCCTGACGACGGCTCGGCCGAGCGCCCGGCCACGGTCCGCTCCGACCACTGCCGAATCAGCGCCGCGGAGATCAGCACCAACCAAATCACCACCGCCCGTCACCACCCGCCGCAAATCACCACTCCCGGCTGCCGCCTCCTCGCACCGCCGAGCGGACTCAGCAACGGCGGATCGCCAGCCAACAGCTGTCGGCGGCCTCCAGTGTGGCCAGACCGCTCCGGTCGAGGGCACCGGCGGTGGCCGGCGCCATCCGACCGCTCCCAGCGCCATCTCTTTTTGACAAAGTGAAGAGCAAGCTGCGCAAGTATCCGGCAGAGCAGTACCGCGTGTTTCCTGGCGGCTACGCTCGCCTGTCCACCTACTCGTCTCTGTCTGGCTGATGAGGCATGTTTTACCTTGAAGCTTCGATTCACGAGTGTTCTGAAGCGCCTTTCGCGGCGACGTGTTTTGAAGGATCATCCGCTGCCGGTTCCAGAAGCGACATGAATTTTCGGACGCCGTGGTTGGCAGTTATGACGCAGTGAAACCCTACAGCTGACGGAGAGATGAGAAGGCGGCTGTGGAATCGTGCCTTGTCAGTTTGTCAGGCCTGCCGGTGCTTCATTCACGACCGTTGTCGGATGGTTTTTCTCGTCAGGGAGCGTTTTAACGGTAATATGTCGCGGCGTTCGGTGTCGCCAGGACTTCGAAATTAGCAGTTGCATGAGCAAGATGAATCAGTTCGGAGTTATTTTGACAGTGTAAGGATCGTGTCAGTACGCATGAGTTTGATACATAAGTGAAGGGAATCATGAACGCGAATGCTGGGGCTCACAACGCTAGCGCCACTAGGGTTACTTTATGGCTTAGGAACTTGCAACACCAGTTTTTGCCACGTCCTTGACCGCGCTGTCACTCAGGCGTTAAAACTAAGCGAACTGTTGAAGTCCTGGTGGTGCATTACTTTGAACCGCACCGCGATATTTCTAACCGTAACTGTAGCTTGAGCTTTCTCTTTAGAAGAGGTGTACGTCATGGCCATTAGCAGCGCAATCTGCTCATATCAGCCCGGCATTGTGGCCCTGGACCGTTGCACAGCAGCTAAGTTTGACGTCATTGGTCGTAAATACGGAAAGCAGCAAGCGCAGCCCAACAGGGGCGGGGCGGCCTGGTGGTGATTTCTGGGCTGATGTCAAGCGTTTTGTATTTATTGTGTGTGCGATGGCTGAAAGGGTTATTTATTGTGGTACCTGGCTCTCTCTCCCTTTCTTTCTCACTCTCTGTCTCGTATCGGCTTCTTTGGTCCCTACTCGGCGATGTAGAGTGTGTCCTTCCACCGCCATTCAGCGGTCTCCGTCTGTATTGATCTCGTCGCCGTCTATCGGGCAAGTTAAGCCGGGTCCTGTCCAAGCACTGCAGCTAAAATTACCAGTTAATCTCAAAGGCGCACGGTCTGCTCAAAACATTGTACAATGATTGCGAGGCGAAAGCATGAACGACAGCAGCGACAGAATGATGTGCTAAGCATCGACTTTTTCCATAAAAAATAAGGTTTTCTACATGAGTTTTTCCTCCACTTCGGCTCGAATTTCACTCGCCCGCTGATGGAATTTGTCGCTCGTTTGCCCCTTTTTACGGCGGGCGGAAATGCAAAATAGACCACTCGGCCTCATTGGCCCGTGCTTCATTGTTGCATGTGCTTCTGACATTTCGATAACATGAATAACAAAGAAGTATTATACCACCATCACTGTCAATGCATGCGCTCCCTAGTCCTTCAACAGTTATGGATGGACTTGCCGTAAACCAAAGGTACTTTTGCTTTATACTTCATCCCACTGACGATGCCCTGGTAGAGTCTCACAGACCTCCGATGACGTCATACCATACGTCACACGAGCGGCCGGGCTGACAAGAGGTGACCAGCCCGATTGGTTGCCGGAGGCACTGGCATAACCAAGAGGGAGGAACCATCAGATCCGTGTCTCCCCTTCCGATCACGGCCATGCTCGTAGTTGGACAACACTTTCAACCAGGGCTACGTTTTCGCACAGAGCCTGTAACACAGGTCACGTACTTATCGCCAGCCCTGCGGCGAAGGGCCCCACACTGAACAGGAAAGCCACGCTTATCCGATTAGTGGTCGGACTTCCTGCGGACTGCTCTCTTTCTCTGAGGATCGGCGACCGTCAGCACTACACAGCCGCCACGCTGTCAGACTTCTGTTCTCCGGCTGCCAGTTGCTTCTCACCCCCCTCGACACCCCTCCTCGCCTTGCCGCCTTCAGCCGCCTTGTCCTCTTCTATCCGGTCGCGTATCCAGGGGAGGTACTCGTAAACGCTGGTGTAAATGCCGGGAGACCGCCGTCGCGCGCACCCCTCTCCATAGGAGACGATGCCGACCAGCGTGGACCGGCCTCCCTGTCTCACCACCAGGGGGCCGCCGCTGTCTCCCTGGTGAGGCAGAGAGAGGAAGAGTGAGCCGGCGGGCCGGGCCTGAGGAGAGCTGTGCTCGCTGCGGGGCGCTGCACGATTTCGTCCGCGATTAACCCGATCCAGATGTTGGATTCTTAGGAGGTGAAGAATTAGCCAAGCGAGTTACATATCCATTGTCGAAACCACTGCGTTGCCGCACGTTTTGTGTGGACCAAAGTATAGGAATCATGCTGCATCAGTGCCATCGGGTAATATTGAAATATTTCTACGTTGTCACTGTCCAGTGTCACATAAGGAATATCTATTCTAAGGCCTCCTATGTGCGGGTAGTAACGATAGAAAAGTACCTGGTCAGACCATGTAACATATTTGAGACGGGAGGGCACGATCAAGATAACTAGACCTACGGCGCCACAGCAGCCACAGTAACTAAGTAGCTGTAAGTATCCGGACTTTTCTAGAACTCCGGGTCTCTCCGCGACCGTCGCCAGACCGCTGGTAATTCAGCCTCGTGTTTCTCGTCTTGGAACATCAGTTAACAAAACCGCTGTTGCCGCCGGACGAGTACACCTTTTGGAGGCGGCTGTGGCGAGACCGGATCACGTGAGGCGCGGCTTGCCAGACGAGAGTCTTTGGGTCGCCGCACCAAGCGGCGATTTGGCCTGCGTCTTTGCTCCCATCATTGCAGTAAGCTCGCTAGCACTACAAGAAAGTGGGACCTTTGAACCCCACCCACTGGACGGCAGTGGAATTTCGCTCCCATCGAACAAGAGTTCATGTTCTTCCTCAACACACGAAGAATAGCGTGCTCCTCTTGGCACGCGAATCGGGGAGGTGATTGCGCCAATCACGGGTGTGTGAACTTGCTCGCTCCAGGCTGGGGTCACTGCCGGCACCAGACAGAGGTCCACAGTCTCCCTCTCCAAGCAGAGGCTAGCGCGCGAGCAGTTCTCGCGCACGAGCCATCCGCCGAGTCCAGGCATGTAGCCAGGATTTTCCCGGGGGGAGGGGGCTAGATGTCAACTTTTGTCATACGCCACTGGCACAGGAACGGATCCAGCGGCTCCATTTTGGGGGCCAACTAGGGTTTCCTGGGTCTAGATGTTGGTTCAACGGAGTCATTGACGGGGGGGGGGAGACGCTATTGTGTAGATGATCACTATTACGTATTCCTGCGAAATCACTAGTGTAGTATAGACCGCTTGGCTCAGCGGGGGGCCATGGCCCCAATGGGGACCAGTCAGGTCGAGCTCTCACCAGACAGGAGTCCCGGCCGCCGTCCCTGTAGCCGGCACAGAGCTGGGACGAGGTGACCACGTGCCCGCCGCCCTCCCGCAGCCACTCTTGACACTGGGCGCGGCTGATGATGGGCACCTCAGTCCACTGCAGAACGTCGGCGAACTCTGCAACAGCGCCGGTCGCTGAGCGTCAGGCGACGTGCCCTACACCACTCGGCCGTCAGTCTCCTGCAGGGAAGTTCATCTGCAGATCGCAGATGAACTTCCGACCCCCGTTCATCTGCGACATCAGAGGAGAGATCTGAATGGTCCTTGTAAGTTCCAGGGAATAAGGCCACACGGTGGGTAGGCGGACCGCGTGTGACAAGAACGAACGGCAAATTGCAAAATAGTGTTTGTGCTGCTACCTACCTGCCGCAAAAGTAGGCATAAGCAGTTCACACTTTCCCAGCATTTTATCGCGCCAAAGCACGTTTAAATCGGGTCACTGTTTCCTGTTTGATTCCGGAGGAAAACGGAATGCGAACTTAAATAATCATGCAGCCTAAACAGTGTTTTTCCTTGTCACCGAGAGGAAGCCTCGAGCAGAGTTGGAAGTCTCCGAAGACATTAGTGCAATAGACTGCCAGTAGAGGCGCTGCCGTCGCGATAACCAACTCAGGTAAAAGCTCCCGAGTGAATCACATACCGTTGCGGTCTGCTTCAACAGTTTTCAGCCCGATGGTGCAGACCTGAAACGGTTCACTCACTCTGCTCGTCCGTGTTAACCTGCCACGTCCACTCGGGCCGTTCGTGTTATACTGTTACACTCACTCGGCTTTTTCGTGTTGGTGCTCTCTTGCATTAGTCCCCAGCCGGCGACTACAGCCTTCACCTCTCGGTCGTCGGGGTCCTCGTCCAGCAGCGGCTGGTCGGGCAGGCAGATCGGCTGCACGAATGGTCCCCAGGTCACCTGGAAACGCAGCCAGCAGCAGACTCAAGTCAGAACGAAAAGACTCCGACATCACACTGAGTTGGATGTGACGTCGCAGTCCGTCAAAGCGAGTCATAATAAGCCAGCAATGGATGCGACGTCGCAGCCGCCGGTCAGATCGAGAAAACGGCGACGCCACAGTGTGTCAAACACTAATGTGGAGTTGCGACCGTCGGTTTGAACGAGCTGACGATTACTGAGCCCGTCTCGGATGTGACGTCATTGGTTGAACACTGAATAGTGTCTTACAGCAAAATCTTTGCTTGCTTGCGCCACGCTAATTCACCAAAAAAGGCAACGCTGGGACGAATAGCAATATTGGTATCAACACATTTACTTGAACATCAGAAGGTCGTTCTCGCTTATGATACGATCTGCGACGACGAATACGCACATCTGACCATAGCCGCCGGAACGGAGAGAGAAGGACGTCGGCATCATGCACCCCCCTTCCCTCCCCAACTGGCGCAGTTTAACAATAACCCTATGGCGTTACATGAGAAGAAATGGCTAGAAAAGTGGCCGTTGCCGCCCACTAACCGGAACACGCTCCGCCGCTGCTGCATCTGATCCTTCGTATGTCCTCTCTAAGACGTACTTCCCGTAAATCCGCCCGCACGCGCACTGCATAACCAGAAGCCGGTGCGCCGGCCCACCTTCTCCTTCAGCCGAATCAGCGCCAGGTCGTTGACCACAGTCCGCTCGTCGAAGTCGTGAAGAGTGACGCTGGCCACAGGCATCCGCCTCTCGCCCTCTGAGACCACGCGACGGTCGTGCTGACCAATCACCACCCTCATCCGGTCCACGTCAAAGCTGAAGCAAAAACCATTGGTCCTGCTGGTGGCCAGGACGATGCGGTTTGCGTTGTGTTGTTCTTGTTTTGTTCGGCTTGTTATTTGCGTTATGGGTGAAGGTCATTGGACAATGAACACGGAATCTGTCCTGCCTGGTGCCTCCGTAGCTGAGAGACAATAATCATGGAGTTAACTGCAGCACATAGGTCAGGTTTCTTCACCATAGTCTCGGTTTCCCCACACGCCATAGCCTCATTGGAAACCGATTGTGAAACACTCTTCACGAAGGCACTCTTAGACTCTGACCTCACACTGCGCACAGTTTGATCTCACTATGAGCACTTTCTGATCTCACCATGTGTTACCTTTGACCCCATCCTGTGTGCAGTCTGACCTCTCCTGTGTTCAGTTTGACCTCAACCTGTGTTCAGCCTGACCTCACCCTGTGTTCAGTTTGACCTCACCCTGTGTAAAGTCTGGCTTCATCCTATGGACAGCCTGACCTCTCTTAGTGTACTGTCTAACCTTTCCCTGTATGGAGCCTGACCTCACCCTGCGTACAGTCTGACCTCATTCTGTACACAGTTTGACTTCACCTTATACATTGTCTGGCCTCACTCTGTGTACAGTGTAACCTCACCTTGTGTACAGTCTGACCCCACCACATGTACAATCTGACCTTACTCTGTGCTCAGTCTGACCTCACCCTATGCACCGTCTGACCTCACCCTGTATACCTTTTGGGTCGAATGCAGTCTGCCCCTACCCTGCGTGCAGACCGTGAGCAGAGGTGAGCAGGTATCTCTCGCTGATGATGACGCTGCCGGCGTTGCCGCCTGGCCACTCCAGCTGCGCCGTCCAGGGGAACTGGCCGCGGTGCGCCGGCCGGCCGCCCACCACGCGTCGGGTCCTGGCCAGCGGGGCACTGCCGCAAGGCACCCCCGACACTGCAGCGGGTCACGGTGCAAGCAGAGGTCAGCAACGGGCGAACGGTATACCGCATTGGTGAGGAAATGAAGCGAAGCACCAGTTTCAGCCCGCGTTCTAGTGCAACAAGAGGTGATCACGCGTACCTTCACTATTTTTAGGACTGGTAAAAACAGCATCATTTCAGTAGGTTGATTTCATATTCTTATTACGTCTCCTATGTTATATCCATACTATGCATCAAATATACGAATACGAATTTCGTAATAACTTCTTTGTATTGTTTTGAACATCGCCTAGTGGAGAACTTATTGAAAACATAAGTCTGTCTTTAAGTGTGCGCTAAATTTGTCATCCAGACTACACTAAAAGTCTCAGATGAGTGTTCTGAATACCTAACCCTCCCCCATGTGCACAAATTGAGCTTCATAGACTGCTCAGCGCTGGAGTTCTTTTGACGGGGTGGGATACACGATGTCATTTGCAGCAGACACCTATCTGGATGCTGTTTAACAGGAAGCCAATCACACTCCGTTGCCATTTCCGCGGAATTGCGCGCAATGGCGCGCTGTTGCGCACTTTCGTGCCCCTTCCGAACTGGTTTGGTAGAACTACGGGCAAAAACATTCGCAGAAAACCCGGCAGCCTGGCCGCTGGTACCCATCTGCGTAACTCCGGTGGTGTTACATCTCTGCGTCGTCAGTTTTGATGCCAAAGGATTTAAATGAAACTACATGCAGACGTCCACATGCCATAGGCATACTTGAGCATATTTCGGATTCACGGGTTTAGAAGAAACGACCTCACATGAACGTCAAGGGCAAAGAAATCGCCGATTCCGCGTGGTTTGTACTTGAGATGAGTCCGAAACAACTCAAACATAAGCATGGTAAATAGTTGTCCACGTTGCGTTTCTGTGACATGGCTGCCGAAATTTTCGGCCGCGTCAGACACCTGTGTTTGCCAATGTAACAAGAGCGGGCGTTGACCATGGTTATCGTGAACGCTGAAGAAGGTCGGTGATCGGAACGCCCGCTCTTGTCACAACTAAAAACCCAGGCTCCTTTCGGGGTCGAAACCACGACGGCCATGCCGCAGAAACGCGCCAACCCAACCGCCCCATCGCATTCACAAGACTCTCCATGAACACAAATAACTGTCCCCGGTGGACCAAAATCCGCGTGATGACGGCTGTTGCCTATGCAGCGCCTGAGCAGCTATTTCCCAGAAATCAGGCCTCCGTCTGGCTGCCAGAACACGTGCGTGTTTCGTCATCTTCCCTGGAACTCGAGCGGACGCCACCTCGAGAGCCGGATTAACCCCGGCCTTGACCCGTGAGCTGGGGTCATCCCCGGGTTTTCCAGCCCGGGTTCGTCAAGCTCCGGGACCACGGCCGACGCCGGCGTCGAGCTCCTCCCGTCCAATCAAATGGCCGATTGGCTGGTAATTGATAATAATTGGTTGGCGAATGACTGCGCAGGTTACAGCGATGCTGCGCGTGTCATCTCGCTGACAAGCGGCATTCGCCTCTCATTTTTTGTGATTTTCTGTTTTTTTCTTTGTGGACAGTCGATAGCCAAGGTTAACAAGCATCTCTTATTGTTTAGTTTGTGCGTTTCGCAAACTTCTTGGCCCGTTGCCCCGTTTAGGTGGTTGGTGTGCGGAACATTATCTTGCAAACACTTTCCGAAGCCTTCCGAATTCGAAGGAAAATGAGCTGTTATTTGAATAATCTTTTCGTTCTCCCGGCATCAAGCTTTCACATGGTTGAATTTACCATATATAAAACCGGATGTGTGGTCACTGCTGAGGCTGCAGCGCTGTTCGTGTCACTGCAAAGAACGAGACCCGAGCGAAGCCGCCGCAAACAAGGACAGTCTCTCGAGGTTGCGAAACGTGCGGTGAATTTCATTAAAACCGCAACGGTTTAGTAGCGTTTTCAAACCGGCCACAGCCATTTTAGGTCACTGCTGCCATGTGGCACTGGAACTCTAATGCTGAAGTTATTCAAACTTGGTAAGGCGGTCACCGAGCCAGCAGGAGTGCCGCTCTGCTAATCCCATGGACTGCAACGCTCATGGCAACGAAACACTTCGCGATTTTGCACAGACCGAATGGTACGGTTCGCACTTTACGCTGTCACTCATAAGCACGGTGAATACAAGGTTTGAAAGCCATAGTTCGGTGCACGCTTCAATACCAAAGCATCGCTACTGTTCATAGCAGTAGAACAGTAAAGAATTGGCACCAAAAAGAATTGGCAGGCGCTGAGGAGATGTTTCAAGCCTATTCTTTCGACCTTTGTGTGAAAAGAGTAGGATTAGAGAAAAGGAAAGAGCAGTATCATTTGTTTTGCCTACAATGAAAACATTTTTGCCTGATGACGAGTAAACCCAAAATTTGCAAGCTGTCCAACATACAGACGTTTTTGACACTAAGGGCAGTCCTATATATACCCGTCGCATAACGGTTCTTCACCCGTCATTTGCAGCTTTACGCCCTGCTGTCAGCGTTTTCACCCGCCGCCTTCACGACAGAACCTCGTGCTAATCGTTTCGCCTGCTTCATATTTTCCGTGCTACTCGTCGTCGTCACACGCTACAGCGTAGTAAATGCTGGACGTGTACTCGGCGGTACTGAGTAAACCAAATCCTTTACCCGTGTTTTGAGGACCACTTTAAAACACTCGTTTCTAACGTATAAATGGAGCAGGTCCGCGGTCCACCAGCCTGTGTTATCATCACCCAACGTTGACATCATAAAAAAGGCAATACATGCATTCAAGACTCGTCTTCGTTGCCAAACCTAAATAACAAAAATGCATTAAAAAACGTTTTGTTCCATATTTTGCATCGCATTGGCTAGTATGTGACCATCACCCCACAACCAGTACTTTACTATTTCAATGGAATACTGCAACATAATGAGTACAATGTAAATGGACATCTAAATAAGCATGGGATGCTTTATAATATGGTCACAGGCCACGATTCAGCTTCATATGAAGAGCACTAGGTAGTCACGTCGGAAAATGTGCACCATTTGTGACGAACCCAAGATGGGCACAATGAAAGCAGTGCTTTGCACACTTGAGCAAGCGCCTAACCCAAGCACGGCGTCAACACCTTCGCAATAATAGTTGTGGTGATAGCTTATGATCTGTCGACTCAACAAACTGCTCTACTTACACAGGTCACCGGACGATCAATACGCAAATCAGTCGGAAGCACCTCACAATTCACTCGCGTTTCATCGCTCAAAAACATGGCGTCCTTGCAGCACTGTGCGTGTCAAAATCCACCCGAATACATCGGGTCATTCAACCGCTGATAAATGGTGATCGGACATGCCGGCGGGTACTCCACTTCCATTATACAAGTTAAACGCGTTACTCGTAACGCGTGGGTTCGAACCCGGCGGGGACAACAACATTCGAGACAGGTATTTTTCTTATCGCTGTCGAGTAAATTCAGGTGTTCATTGGAAACACCCTGCAGTTACCTTCGACTGCTTCGTAAAAATTATGCAAAACCTTTGTACACAGGGTTGACTTATCCTTAGCAGGTGGAAATGTTTCCAGTGTAAAGGCGGAAAAATGATGCTAAAAGCTCAGAAAACGCAAGGTTGATTATATCTCCGCCTTCCTACCTCATTTTTATGCATATGCTTGACTGGGATAGTGTCTAACAAGCGCTACGGATCACAGTTCTTGACTCAGTCTAGCGAGTGACACGTGAGTCATGATTCCACCCGCTTCAAACAGAGTAAGCCATGGTTCAGTCAATCTGAAACAGTCTATTCGGCGAGTGCAACTCATAGCTCGGTATTACTGTGTGAGTGCAAACCACGATTCACCCTACCTCGGAGAACGTTACTAAAGGTTCAGACTACCTCTGAGAGCGTAACCCATGGTTTAGATTACCTCTGAGAGCGTAACTCACGTTTCAGACTACCTCTGAGAGCGTAACTCATGGCTCGGACTACCTCTGAGAACGTAACTCACGGTTCAGTCCATCTCTGAGGGAGTAACGCACGGTTCAGACCACCACTGAGAGCGTAACTCACGGTTTAACCCTATTCCCGGCAGGGGGGGGGGGCGGAATCCGCCCCCCTCGGGTTTTTTGATTGCCAATTCCAGGCTTTTTAACGCAGCTTCACGAAACTTGGTCACGTTTCCTAGCTATTCTTTCTACGTGCTGTGACGAAATTTCAAAATTCTATTTTGCTCAGGGGCGGAGCCAGGCAACGTTTTTGGGAGGCACCTCATGCTATTTTTGGCCATGTTGAGGGTAAAATGAAAATGTCTGCCAAAAACAGAGCTTTAAAGTTAGAACTTAAAACTTTATATTGATGTATAGCTAAATAGTTGGGCAATGTGCAGATGTAATTTTGTTTATCTTAGGTCATTTTACAAGGTCAGGTCAAGGTCAAAAGTCAAAATGTGTTTTTTTTCGCAATAATTTCGGTGCCGTTTTTTTTTAATGCAAAACCCGGAATATATATGACGTAGAAGGGTGCCTTCTACTTGTGTACCAAGTTTCAGCTTGATATCAGGTTGGGTCACGGAGGTATGACCTAAAAGGTCAGTGCGCGTACCCTATATCGCAATAGCCGTAAAATGAAATTTTTGAAATAGAGTGAATTCAAATGATTGAAAACGTTTACAAATAATATTAAATGCACACGAGATCATTCCAAGTGACCCCAAGGTCACTGGAGGTCATTTAACGTCAAAGGTCACAAGTTGATCTGAGAAACGTGTGACCATGACAGTTCCCCCTTTTTCATGTCCCTGGCACCGCCTATGCTAACATTATACAAACATTGTAATGCGATTTGTACTTATTTAGTATAACATGACTATCAGAAGCCAAAAAAGGGTGTTTGCCTTTTTTGTTCATTCATTTGTTAGAAAACTAATCCTCCTATTTTTGAAACCCTGTGAACGCCCATGAAGTTTCTCAAAATTTCAGATTTGCGGACCCATGGTAAAAGCCCTATTCATATGCTATCGATTCATGCCAGTTTCATCGAAATCGGTTCATAAACAATGGAGTTATAAGAAGTCCAAAAGTATCCCCCATTTTGACATTTTTGCCCCCCTGTATCCACAACTTTCAAAATTTTGGAAATTTCTTGTTATAAAAATGTAGTTCACGTGACGGCAAATCGATTGCCGTTTGTTGCGATGAAATCGGACAAGTATCCGGCCGAATCCGCTCCCCCCTGCCGGGAATCGGCCATACCGTCTAGCCCTCCGGGAATAGGGTTAATCCATCTCTGAGAGCGTAACTCACGGCTCAAACCACCTCTGAGAGCGTAACTCACGGTTTAATCCATCTCTGAGTGCGTAACTCGCGGTTCAGACCGGCTCAAAAAATCAATTAAACCTCTGAGCTAACTCTTCGACCTCCTCTGAGAGCGTAACTCACGGTTTAATCCATCTCTGAGTGCGTAACTCGCGGTTCAAACCGCCTCTAAGAACGTAACTCACGATTCAATTCATCTCTGAGCGCGTAACTCGCGGTTCAGACCTCCTCTGAGAACGTAACTCACGGTTCAATCCATTTCTGAGCGCGTAACTCGCGGTTCAGACCGCCTCTGAGCGCGTAACTCACGGTTCAATCCATTTCTGAGCGCGTAACTCGCGGTTCAGACCGCCTCTGAGCGCGTAACTCACGGTTCAATCCATTTCTGAGCGCGTAACTCGCGGTTCAGACCGCCTCTGAGCGCGTAACTCACGGTTCAGACCTCCGGAGAGCGCCGGCAGGAGGACGCACATGACCAGCGCCGTCCTGCGTGACTCCATCGTCACGCGGCGTCGCTGCGGCCGGCAGCGCGTCACGTGTCGTCCGTGCTCGACCGACCAGACAGCACTGCGCGCTCGCCACGGGCATCCCAGCCCTCAGCCAGCCTCCGTCGGGTGAAACTCACCCTTCGAAGGTGAAAGGTGTTCCGGTTGGCACGATCCGGACCGAGAGCCGCGGCAGGAGGCCGGTTCGCCGGCCGAGTGCGGTGTTGGCCCGGAAGTTGGCCGGCGGCGGGCGAGTCGGCCAGCAGACGCCGCTCAACCGTTGGCTGGGACGGCACCGGCAGGCCGAGCGCGTCGCTTGGACCTTGGACGCTGTGTTCTGGAATTCGCCGCCCGTTCTGTGTTGGTGTTTTTTCTTCATTACCACGCGGTAGGTTTGGCGAGGTGCCCCACAGCACAACGTTTTCCCTCCATTCCCGTGTCCATGACACATGGACACATTCTCGTATGGAAGGTGCGGGCTTATTTGCCCCCCCCCCCCCCCGATCCCGAGATCTTTCTCTCCCATTTGGTTGCCAAAAGACGGTAATCGATTCGCCATGACCCGGAATACATTTTTGGGTAGAGAAGAGCCAAGGTGTCAGAAAGTGCGTATATTTAAAATTGTTGTAACTCCGACGTTTGTAGACCCATTTTGATGCAAATGGCATGAGTCGAGAACATATCGATGGAACTTTCCCTTTGGCCCACACGCATAGAACGCTGGCAAAATTCATAAGCGTCCACAAGGTTTGGAAAAGGGCATATTTTTTAAAAACCGCATTAACGTCAAAGTTACTGCCATTTTTTTAACTTGTATCAATTGTACTAGTTCCACTTTTTAGTCATTTTTTTAGCTTTTACTAATCGCACTAGTTCCACTTGCCATTGCATATTCAAGAAATGCAGATCACATTCCTTTGTTTGTATAATGTTGGCAAAAGCGGTGCCAGGGGCTTGGAGAAGGACTTTGGCATGGTCATATATTCATCAGGTGAACTTATAACTTTTCACCTCAAACGACTTCACACAACCTCAGAGATGCATGTAATATCGTCGGGGCCGTTTCATAGCATTTAAAAACGATAATAATCATTTAAATTGACAACGTTTCTCAATGTAGTGTTCATGACTATCGTGATATGAGGCACGCGCGAAGGCATTTAAGGTCATAGCTGCGTGACCTGACCTGACGTCAAACTGAAATTTGAAACAGAAATAAAGAACACTGTCCTAAATCATACATATTTGGGATGTTTATTTTGAAAACTAATGTCAGGGACTATACATAAAACCAGGTTTTGAATTTTAACCTTGACTTGATTTTATGAAATGGCATCAGGCCATCAGAAATGTTTTGGTATGTTTACTAAGTCTGGCATAAAGTTTTAAGTTTTACCATAAAAAACACTTTGGTTGCAGTCATTTGTGGCAAAAGCTTGAGGTGCCTCCCAAAATGTTGGCCTCGATCCGCTCAGGGACAAAATTCAGCTGCGAAAATTTAACGCATTGCGTAGAAGGAATAGGCAGGAAAGGTAACAAGGTGTCGTCCAGCTGCTTGAAAAAAAAAACTAGAAACGGCGATAACAAAAATTATGCAGATTCTGACCCCCCCCCCCTTCCCCGTACGTGAATAGAGCCAATGCCTTCATCTCCGTGGTAACCACACGTTTAGGTCAGGAGTGCGTTGTGCCAAGGAGTCTCTTTACGGGAGAGGATCGTTCACGCCATGACGAGCATTTACCGGCACACTGGCAAATGCTGGCCAGACGGTTGGTGGCTCCCCCTCCCCCCCCATTGCCGCAGGAAGCGTCCCGTGTCGCCATCAAGACCCGCGACACGGGACGTGTCGGTGTCTTGTGGGGTGGTCGTCCTGCACTCGTCTGGCATAGCAGTGCTCACAAGTGCTCTGGAACTATGGTTTGGTGCTGTAGTGCACGGCTCACTGCTGTGCTCTGTTCGTATGTTGTCGCGTTTTGGTTCATATTGTTCAGTGCTCCACGACGCGTGGATGCAAAAACATGCTGCACCACGAGTCAGGCGCTAACAGCCACTCACCTGCATCCTGTTGGCTATCAGATATGAATTTCGTGGACAGGGTTAGGTCGCCTAAGTGGGGCTCGTTGCATTAGTACTATCTTTGTCAATCGGTTTGGGATTTGTTGTTTTACGGCTTGGTGAGCTCAGCGCACAAAAAAGTCATTTGTCCTATGCAATCGCAGGAGGCTTGAACTGTTTTTGTCATGCGGCTGGTGTGGAATGCGAGGTTCCAATGTTTCGTGTAAGATGTCGTATTCTAGGGCACAAGAAACATCTGCGGGAAATAAGATATCAGACTAACGGTGTCGTTCATTTAGCAGCATCAGGATAGCAGCAACACAGAGCTGTGACAGATATTTCTGACTAGCGCAATCATTTCACTCTCAAAGTACTGCAAATGTCCTTGAAGCTACCATGCGAACTGTCTCTCAGTCGTGACATTTGTTGCTAACGTTTCAGCATACCGAATGACTCCACAAGCGTGTCAAATACATTCACCTTGTTATCAATTCTATCGAAAGTCCGTTGCACTCTCAGCCGGGGTTGGCTTTCGACGCCAAGCATGACATATATTCTGCATGCCAACGTCTCACGTGAATGTCACACACTTCGATAACGATGCAAACATTTTGCACAACAAAAACTAACAAAGAAACTTTGCCAGGACGGTGGGGCTGGGGGTGGGGGAACTTGATCCTTGTGTTGCAGGAAAAACAACTGATAACAGCTTGATATCTCTGCCTTGCTAAAGGAAGTATATAGATAATTCAAGCAGGTACGTATTGTTATCATTCCCATATCCCAACCTTTTCAGTGTCCAGGGATTCTGGCCACAAAGAAACAGATATGTTAGTGTCCATGTCAGTGCAAAACACACGCAGTGAATGCATTATTCTCCATTGCCAATTCCTGCACTTTTATCAACATTTCAGTACCCGTAAAGAAGTGGAAAGGAAATAATGGGCTAAATTTAAAAGTCTTTGGCCGCTAAGTTCGAAATGCATCTGATCTTTTAAGTGCGCATTCGCTACAAACAGCCACCAGAAATTTTGATATGAAATTATTCTTGGAATAAGTTACTCATCATTCTGACGAATTAAAGCTACAACCAGCATCGAACATCGAAAACTATCAAATGGTAGCACACCATGCTTGCGAATAACACCCCCAACGAAGCACCATAGTTGTCGAAGAAAACTATCAATCATAGTATGATGACACAGCCACAAACGGCTGACGGTGTTTTTACTACAAAAGATAGCCAGCTGGCCACAAATCACCACAAGACCCAGATTTTGGCAGAGCACTAACTGCATGAACTTCATACACCTGCGACCTTGGTGGCAAGGGCTGAAGAGGTCTCGGCCCTGTCTTTACTCCACGCCCTGTGCCTTCCGCCTCCCCAAAACAGCATTCAGTGTTGTTTTCTCTAAACCAGAAGTTGTTTCCTTTTAGTTGTTTAGTTTAGTTTAATTGTTTCCTTTAACTTGTTTCATTCAGTGTTGTTTCCTCTACACCTCTGCCCCGTAGTTCTCCCCCCAATTTGTTACCGTTCTTTGTCTAGTCAGCTTGCTCCCCTCTGCTTAGTGTAAAGTTAAAGTTAGTATGGAAACCTTTTCGGTTTTTCTGCGTATAGATGGGCATCATAAATATTGATTTACAGCTTTCATTTTCAGCTCGCAAGGTGAAAAAATAAACATCCCCTGAATTCCGAATCATTTTTTCAAAGAAGAGCACGTTTCTGAACGATAACTGACGCGAAGCTAAAAGGATGTTGAGCAGGGTGTAACCCTTGTCATTCAGTGAGGCACCTTGCCGCAGCACACTTCTACAATATTGTTTTTCTGACGCGAAAAACGTGAGACATGACCACATTCACCAGCACAGCCGTGCCTCTTCGAGGTCTTGTTCAGCCGCTCTCCCGGCCATTTGCAAAATGCCCCTATGAATAGCAAATGTGAACAGCAGGGTCCGAAGCTGGCGAAGTTATTCATATTTCACTGCCCATGGACTTGCAGGACGCACCATTGCCACTCAGCGCCACTGCTGCTACTTGCGCCTCATGACAACTGCAGCTGAATGCACAATCAATGTAGCGGCTCACAAACGGTTGGCATTCACTCGGCTTGCTAGTTCGATACGGATACGCTAAGTTTCTATGATACACTATACACGAGTGACCGTTTCAGAGGCGTTCTCATTCTTCGTCTGTCCGTTCACTTCAATCTGTTTACTGTCCTCTTTGTCTTCAAAATACCTGCGGTAAAACAACGTATTCAGCATAACAGGCTACGGCCGGTGTAAGAAAACTACGCTAGGCGGTATTTTCGGGATCATACGAAGCGCAAACAATATGAGACGGGCAATTCCCATAGGTAGGCATTTTGACTGCAAAACTCAGTTACAAAGTAGCAAATACGCAGTCTTTTTCAGTCTTTTAGTCAGTCTTTTTCAGAGTCAGAATTCCTCATATGCTGCCGTATCTGGCCCCTGGATCTGCAACAGCGTGCACGTTGTGCATCTGCTCCAGTGACAGTTTCCAGTGGCAGTTGCCACAGCAGGAGCCTGTGTCGGCTGCAGTAGCGGAAGCCTGTGTCCTTTCCTGTGACAATACCCTGCACCCATTTCGTGGCCGAGTCCCGGGTACGCGGGTACGTTCTCTGACAGGACCCTTTAGCCGTTTTATGTCTGGATTTTGTATCGGCTGTCTGCGGAGACCCGCCTGGTCTGCATTCGATGTCTGCGGGGACCCACCTGGTCTGTACACGCAGTCGACGCGGACCCACCTGTTCTGTATGCTCTCCAGCGACATTCCACGAGTCTCGGGCAGACAGAACTGGGCGAACAGAATTTGCACGCCGTTCAGAACAGCGAACAGCCAGAAGACGCCGTGGTTGCCGATGGCTTCCTCCAGCGAGATATAGGAGTGGACGAAACTGGAACGCGGGCGAGTCCATCATGAGGCCGGGAGTGGAGGAAAGTGGGCCGCGGGCGAACCCATTATGATGCGGAGAGCGGACGAGGCTGAAATACGGACGAGTCCTCAGGCCCGCAGTCCGTTATCTTTCCATCATGGGGCCCCGGAAAGGACAAAACAGGAACAGGGTCCATCCATCCAAGCAGCTAACGAGTTCACCATGGGGCCGGAGTCTCCCCTCCTATGGAAAGTGGATCACGGACGAGTCTATCTAGTCCATGGGCCGGGAGTGGGGGAAACCTGCACACGGGCGAGTCCATCATCGGACGGGAAGCGGACGAAATTGGAAAACGGATGAAACCATCGTGGGACTGGGAGTGAGCGCGAGTGCTGCGTGCTGGGTCCGAACAAGAACAAATGTCGAAGCGCCCAGAAAGACTGTTGCCTACCCTGACATAGGGGGGCTGAGTCCTCAGGAGTGGGAACTATCCTGAAGTCGGCAATGTCAGAACCATTTTGAAGTGATCTGTCACGTGAAATTTATATTTCAACGCTCCAAAATAGGCACGTCTGCCACCATACCTGCTCCATGGTCTCTTGCACTCATGAGCTAAACAAGGACGGTGAACCATTGAGGTGCTGAGGCGATGCCCCCCCCCCCCCGTCCCCGTTCCCACCCTCTCTGAGGGTTAGGATTTAACACTAACCCTTTGACGTAGACTGCAAAGAAGTAACCTGACAATTTTCTTCGCAACCTCACGTCCAGACGTTCCACCGCTGATGCTTATAAACAACCAGAAACGTGCAGAAAAGACGATTTCACCAATGGTGGACACTATTGAAGCAGTTAACTATGTAGCCGTAGTGATAGTTATATGCTCGCAAAGTTATGAGATACAAGTTCTTGCATTAGGTCCACCAAACTGGACCTACCAGTTTTTGAAGAAGCTTGGGAGATGTATGCGTACGCATGTGTTGAGGACTCATAACCACTGAATGGTGCTCGCTTCAAACCATGTCAAATCCGCACATGTTTGGGCTCTCAGTCATCATAAAAACACTCCAAAAGAGGGGAACATGATGTCCTTTTAACACGTTCGTAGTTGGCCCACCTGAACATCATGAGTCCAAACCAGACGAGAAGAATATTGAGACACACGGATCGGACCGCGTTCGCTGGAAGTTCAGAGAAGTACACCCAGGTGACGGGTGCTATGCCGATGCCGTAGCTGAAGTAGATGATGAGGGTGCCCACCAGCACCAGCCAGCCGTGCCCGGACAGTGACGAGCGGTAGTAGAAGAACAGGCCGACGATGATGCTGCCAGACATCTAAGGGTGTTCACGAGGAGATGTCATTTCATGCTTGCTAGTTTACTTCCTTGAACGCGAAGAAAGTGCAAACTTTAGTTCACTGACGTAAGAACACTTCGTTGCAATGCGGTCTCCACCTTCTAAAAGCCCATGATGGTCTGTAACAAGGCCGCGATAGCGATCGATGGTAATAACGACAAGAATTGGAACATGCACTGTATATGATCTGCAAAAACCGGCTGCTTTTTCGCACATTGCACGCAGCTGACAACTCTGACTGCGATCTGAAACATCCCCTACGCCCTTGTTTTTGTTTATTTCACTTCGACGCATTAACCCTCCCGTAAAAACAAATGGCCTCGACGGAACAAGTGACCCGAGCGGCCGTTTTTCGACTGACCTGGCCTGACTCGGTCTGACCCGGTCTGAGCCAACTCGACCCAATACCGCCTGATTTGACCTGACCTGACCTGGAACAGGGCGGCGCCCTGCAGCAGCCTGACCCGGCCGGCGCGCTCTATCAGCCACGCCGAGATGAAGAAGCCCACCAGGCGCGCCAGCACCACAAAGATGGTGCTGTAGTATGGATTGTGCTCGCTCGTGGCCGCAGCGAAGATGACCGTCGTGAAGTTGGCGACGGCCTCGCCGGCGTTGAAGACGAAGAGGAACAGCTGGAAGAGCAGCAGCAGGAAGGGGCGCCGGTGGCGGCGCTCGACGAAGAGGGCGCGCACCCGGGAGATCACGGACGGTCGCAAGTTCGGACCTCCCTGCAGAGAGGCGCGGATCTCCTCGATCTCCTTGTCGGCCGTCTCCCGGCTCCCCCTGAAAGAAAAACGCAGAGAGAGAGAGAGAGAGAGAGAGAGAGACAGATAGAGAGGGGGAGAAAGAGGGAGATAAATAGAGAAAGAAAGAGAGACGGAGGAGAGGGAGAGAGAGAGAGGGAGGGAGGGGGAGAGAGAGAGAGAAAGAGAGAGCGAGAGAGAGAGAGAGAGAGAGAGAGGGAGAGAGAGAGAGAGAGAGAAGGGGGGTAACGGCTAAATTCTGGTCTTGTCGCAGACTACCGTGTAGTTGGGCACGCACAAAATGTTAATATCGAAGATGAGTTATGGCCATTCAGATGTGACGGATGTTGCAGAGCACTGGGTAGGTGGGATATCAAACGATGAGGTGTTCTGCCAGTATGGAACGTTTTGCTCATCGCAACGGTGTCGTCTGTTTGTTTGTTTGTTTGTTTTGAACTTGGCGAGACGAATGAGTTTTGGGAGGTTTTTTTCCGCAGCTCTCGTAGGCGTCACACTAAAAACTCAAAACACTGCTGGGCCTCAGACTGCAATAACAGGTATGAAATAGCACTCATGACAATAGTATTATACTGCATATTGTTTAATCTGTGCGCGCATAATGAGTCAATCATTTGCTGAAGCTATGGGTCATATGAATGCTATGTTCACTCAAAAATGCATCTCCTTTTTATTTTTTATTTTTTCATAAAGTGTGACGTAATGTGGAGAAGGACATGCTGTCGTCCGCGGCCTGTCGGGCTGGAGCAGTGGGTCGTACCTGAAGAACATGATGGACTGGTGGGCACTGTCCTCGGAGAACCCGTGAGAAATCAGCCACTTGGCAGCGTCTGGCAGCACCAGGGTGCCGAAAAACTGCACAACAGATGGCGCTATTCCGCACACCAGCACGGCGTATCGCCACGAAGTCTGCGAATCGGCAGGAAATGTCGGCATGATACGCCAGCAGGACACTCGAAAATCGCACATGCACTCCATTTAGTTTTCGGAATACACGGGCATTAATACGCAGCAGAGTAGCCCGGATTTTTTAGTGTGGGATGGGGGGCAACACTAAAATAGAAAGCTTTATACAAGTCTTACCATTTTATTGCAAACATAGGGAGATTGTCCACAGAAAATATGGGAAATTGGCCATATATAGTTGCGCACAGGGAGATTTTGAAAATGACGGAAAATTACTCCTTAATTTTTGTCCTTGTAATGAATCATCTGTGACAACAGACAACGTTTCGGAAACCTCTGACCATCACGGGGGGGGGGGGTCAACTGACCCCTGGGGCCCCTCGCTAACTACGTTCCTGTGTGCATCTCCCTCCCTCCAACTGGCACACCATGTCATCAGAGGACTGTAAACTTTGGAATCCGTGTGTGCGTTCATGCAGTTCTCACTAGAGCTCGAAGCGTTCAGTCGCTTACGTCGATCATTCAGAGAACTAACCTGCTGAGTCGAGCAAGTTTACGTTCAGTGTTTATATGATTCGATAAACATGCTAACGTGGAAACGTCGACCAGCAGCCAATGAATTATCCGTTGCAAGAATTTCGCTGCAGTTTTGGGGTCATGGGCCTTGTTTGCTAAACGTTTCTGGGGCAAATGGATAATTGTATTCCAATGCAATTTACAAGCACGAAGTGAAATTTCAGAGAAGCTCCGCGGTATACCTCGAGGATTCCTTTTTTTGGGGGAGGAGACGTTCGACCTCAACACACTTGCATCATCATTTTGCATTACCGTAATCATGATTTCCCTCTTTTATCAGAGCTTATGAGTACTTCTCTTTGATCTGCAGCGGTTTATCACCGCCAAGGCCTGCACGCTATTCGTAAAACCAGACGACCGCCGCGCCTGGCAGAGCAGATGCCTGTTGCCATGAGACAGCATAACCAAACCCCGCTGGTAGGCACCTGTGGCCGGGACTAGCCTGAGAGGCGATGCCGTAGACGACGAGCATGTTGGCTGTGGTGCAGACTTGAGGAAGAATGCCGAGCACGCCTCGCAGACATTCAGAGGAGGTCTCGCCGATGTAAGCTCGCACGGGGCCGTCTGCGACGCCCACTGTCAGACCGGTCATCGCCTGGGCATCGATAGCAAGAGATCAGAGGTTAGCTGGTTAGGCGCCAACCCTGTGTCGTCGCCATTGTCTGGCGGGGGGCGTCTAATACCCTCCTTCCAAAGCGCATTTCTTAGGTATTTCCAAATGAATACACGCAGCATCCTGAAACTTTCAATACCTTTTCTTGCATTAATTGTACACATACTGACAAAATATTGGAAAAGAGGTCACCTTAAGTCACGTTCTAATGACATTATAAAGAAAGCCTGTTTTGCAACTCCACCTCCCATTTTACTTCGCCACTATGTTGTCAGTGCTTTTGCAATGTATGATGAATGCGGTTTACACTACACAGAGGCATGACCTGAGAGTTCAATATGGAGCACGCCTAACTCATGCCAGGTCATCCTACGTCAACTATGTACTAATTTTTGGATACGGCCAAATAGATAATCGAATCATCTTGCAATATACTGCACGAACAGCTCACACAATAGTCCCTTGCAACATCGCAGCATTTTTAGCCGTTTGATTTTTGGCGGTTTTATGCAGGGCTTAGCGAATAAAGTGGTGGTGTCCGTTTGATGTTCTGAGTGACCGCTGTGGTAACATCGGTAATTTCAACGTTGTGCAACATTCTGTGGTAATGTGCAACAATGGGACATATCGACTTGTATGGTTATCCAGAGGTGCCAGATGCAGATCACCAGCGCGGCCCTGCTACTCCGAGTACGAAACTACAAAATGTCGCAGTGTTGCATGCACATGGTAACTGGGGCCATTTCAAGGCCTTTCTTGCACCCAGAGCTCCCTCTAAGAGTCATTTTTAGAGTTCCCGTGTCAAATGGGCCAGACAAAGTGCACGGCATGACCCGTTGTCGCGGACGTCAAATTTGACCCAGTCTGTGACCTTGAACTTTAATGACCCTGCGTCAGGTATCACTCAGAATATGAGATCAGGCTGCATCAGACACATGGCGATACAGACTTCAGTCTCGGTCTGCTTTTCATTGCGATTAGACAGCTCTGGAGAAAAGGGTCACTTCGGAGTGTTAACGTTGACCTGTGATGTCATCAGTGATCTAAAAGAAAAAATGCTTATGTCACGGGACTGCACGGTTCGGTACTATCGACTGCCGTTTGAATCAGTCGAATTTCGAATTGGGCAACTGGTTCTCGAGAAAGACGAGGGAGTGTTAAACGACCCTTCCCCCATTCAATGGAAGCAGGCGAAATACGCCACTCAATGCCGAGTTAAAATCTAGCTGGTTTCATGCAGGGTCAGGGGTCATTTGGGGTCAGCGAAGCAATTCAATAAGGTCAGCGTATAATCTCCTCTGCATCGCAAGGAACTGAAATCTTTCCACAGTACAAGTTTTTCGAATACTGACTGGCAAGCCACAGCAAATAGGAGCGGAATCACGGGCAGTAGCAGCACCGTAAAACTCAGCAATGTGATGACGAGACACGAAATCGGCATATTTTAGTTGTTACAACAGTCTCGTGTTTCATCAGTGTCTGTTGAATGACGATTGCAACTCATCACAGTCACAGACCCGTATGACTCTCATGCTTTGTTGAATGATACATGATATTGTTAACAATCAGATGATGATTTATATCAAGTAAAACTTATGATATAAATAATTATAACGGGAGTGGCAGTCCGTAAAGTTGGTATGACGACCATACCAACTTGGAATAATTTTCAACTTTAAGCCCTACAGTGTTCCGCTAAAAAAATATGTCATGGAAAGTCCTAAACAGTCGATTAATCAATGGGAAATAAGATTCGATCCAATCCGTATCGGGCCAGACTAAATGTGGTTCCTATCCAAATCCATGAATTTCCTTTAGTCAAGATCCGATCCGCTACAAACTTAGAAAAGCCAGAATGGGAAGCCTCTATGTCCAATCCAATGCAAACTTGTGTGCGAAGAATTGGTTAAAACTGCCAAATAAAACTTATAAAAGTGATACCTATGAACGAGGGTTAGCCATTGCCATTTGCCTACACATCTTTTTTTAATAAGCGTCATCCCTGTTCCAGCTTTTCACCAACCAACAGCTGGATCCCTCTCCAATCACTGTTTCTTGATGGAATAGAACAACAGCATTCCATCGAGTTAAATGGTTTTACACTTTTGAAGCTGATTTGTTGGGGCCATAATTATCAGCCCCAAGACACAGAAGCATCCTAAAATTGGGGAGGGGATACAGTTTAGGCCTGTCAATGCAACAGAATAAAGTTAGTTAAATTTTGCGTAAGTCATGGTAATGAGGCATTTGCCATTCATTCCCTTCCTCCTGCACTACTGCTGACCCCATTTCCAAAGATGGCCCGTGGCTGCAATGTCTACACACACTTAATAAAAGCATTCCGTTTTGCTTTTTAACTTCATCAGAAAGAACTTCACCTTCCAAACCCCAAGTATATTTTCGCTCCTGCTGGAGGTGCAGATATCTTACCGACTTCGCCTACAATGTCCGCAAATATAAAATGTGTTTGTATGTATTTACTGGGTGCTGACTGTCGACTAGCAACAGAATGGGATTTGTGAACATATAGCCATGTACTCAGGCAGCTAAAAGCCTCATGGCACAAATCATGGGCAGTGACGCAGGAACTGAGATGTTCGGACTCAAGAATATTTTGTTCATGTAGCTTGATTGTTTTGTAGATGATTGCTCTGCCAGCAGTTAAAACAAGCTTGGTGTTCGAGAGCTTAATTCCAGACTAAACTTTTACCTGTTTTAAGTTCATGGAACTTCGAATCCGAATCCGACCCAAATCCGAGCTTTGCACAGATTTGTCGATCCAGTTTGGATCCAGTTGGGTGGACTGGATCGGGCTGTAAGATGGGCCGGATTGCTACCATCCGTTTCTCACGCTGGTCGCACTGACCATTCTAAGAATGCCAAGGCAAACAACAGGAACAACAACTGCAGCAATCCTAAACATACTAGCGAGGCTACTCTGGTACCGAATAATGCTCAAGACGAGCCGAAGCTGCGAAAGCTCACCCTGGCAGCCACCATCAGCGGGAAGTCGAAGGTGAGGCCGAGGGCGAGCCAGCTGACCACGCTGACGGGAGCTGTCAGCTGAATCACACGTCGGTAGCCTAGCACGGGGGTCAACAGCGTCGAGAGCACGTTTCCGGCCATCAGACCAATCGGCATCGCCGACACCACCCACGTGATCTGGCCTGGAAAACAAGGGCGGCTGGCTGCAGCGGTCACGTGACGCCCCCGGAGCACGTGGCGACTGCGACGTGCTTGGAAGCATGAGGTCTCGGATCGGAGCTCAGCGACTCCGCGGGACCGCTTCTGGGAACACCGAGACCGACAGACTATTCCGTCACGTGACCAGGCAACTGCAGCATTTTCCCCTGCAGCCGAAATCGCTTCAGTACAGGCTAATGTGACGGGTTGATCGAAAAATTGTACAGATCAGTGCAATCAGTGCAAAAAGTGCGGTCATGAACGGAGCAATGGTGTGTATTCACAGGCGCAGCCAAGGGGCGGCCCGGGGGTCCCTACTCCCCCCCCCCCAGGCTCACATTTGTTGTCTGTGAAAACCACTGCACATGGTCTTCCTCGCAGGCGATTTTCGTATGAGCTCCGTTTATAATGAGCTCCGCCCCTACCCCTCCCTTAAGAAAATCCTTGCTGCGTCCCTGTGAATGTTTATGACTTAGCAAAATGACTTATCGCCACAACGTACCTGAAAAAAGGAGAAAAATGGTCCATTGAACTACTCCAATATACGGAATTTTTGGTTGATCCAAACTGGTAACAGTCTGATTGCACCTGGTGCCTTTATCATCCTAGCTTTGGTGGTCGGCAGTAACGCTGCACCGTGACGAATATGAACCCGTCGGCGCAATCGCTTGTCGGAAACGCTCGGAAGATGCGCTCGTCATTCCCCGGCAGATCAATATTCCGATATGCACACGTGCGAGTGCGCGGCGGCGGCCGGGGCCTGCAGGGGCAGACGGGGCCTCACGTCATCGCCGTCAGGGCTGCGATCAACACACGGCTCCCGGGGGTGTGGGCGAGTCTGAAGCAGGCACGGCCGGGCCAGGGGCGGCGTGAGGAAGAACAGCAGCGGCGCCAGAAGCGGTCCCAGAGGTGGCCAGGAGGACGTGAGACGCAAGGGCGTAGCCCCAAGTGGGGCAAGGGGGCTATGCCTTCCCTCCCTTGGGGTTGGGAATTTAACGTTTCTTTATGCATCACAAACTGCAACAAATAAACATTTTGGGAGCGCAGCAGTTTTGACGGGGACGGGTTAGGTTTGTCCTAGGCCCCTTCCTGCTACACCCCTCGTGAGAGGGGCGTAGCCAAGATGGCATTATGCGAGATCACGCGGGAAACGCAGAAAGTGAGGAGGCGGTTCCAGTTGTGATTAGAAAGGGTCCGAAAGGATTTGTGATGGATATATCGGAGGGCGACAGAGAAAGTCTGACGTATGTACAGACGGGGCTGAACTCTTGAGTTCCTTTTGTACTGAGTCTGCCACGGACCGTTAGGGCAGGAGCCTGAATGGCCATGATCGGCCCAACATCTTTGTAGATTTCTTTGTCGAGGGTTGCACGTTTAAAAGAAAACATTGTACATAGCGTCTCGCAACCCATCTGACATAAGCCAACGTTGATACGTTTCCCATTCCATGACATTCTATAACCAATCACTTGCTGCCGTCCCGAGCAACAAATGGACAACGCATTGAAATGACTTATGCATAATCAGCCAGGTCAGCTGACAGACAACTTTCACTGCAAAGCAGCATCTCCACTGGGGTACACACTGCACCCTAAACACACAGTCTGATAAACGTCTAATGCAAGCTAGACCTAACACGGACTCAAACCACCTCAGACCACATGCTTGAGCAGCGTGTCGCCCGTGCAGCGTGTCGCCCGTGTCGCTCCCACATCCCGTCTCTGGCGAAGTTCGTCCCCAGAGCCTGACAGAGCACCCCCCCCCCCCTCTCCCCCTGCTGCGACCCTGAATGCGCCCGTGGCAGCCTCCGCGGCACCGTAAACAGCCGAAATCGCCGGGCCGTGCCAGAGGGCCCGTTAGTGCCAGCTTCTTCCCCGCCAGCCGCCGGGATACGGCGGTACGGGACCTGCGCACCGTACTGCGCAGAAGGAGCGGAGTAGTCCAGTGCGCCGGAGGGCCACACTCGTCCGGCGCGCTGTGGAGGCAGGGCCGGAATCAAGGGGACTGTGGAGAGAGGGCCAGGTTCGTCCAGTGAACTGTGGAGACAGGACCGGAATCAAGTGGACTGTGGAGAGAGGACCAGGTTCGTCCAGTGAACTGTCGCAGTGGAACCGAGTCGTCCAATCGTGGAAAGACTCGTCCAGCGCACTGAGCACGCAGAATCAGCTCCGTCAGGGGCAGAAACGCCAGAGGCAGAAAGGCGGGAACAAGTTCATCAGTGGATTTCCAGCGGACCTCATCGAGAGAATCGCCGAAGACAACAGGTTCTCCGGAAAATCTGGCATCGAGGGTTGTAGGTCCAAGACTCATCCGGTCCTCCGCCAGCGGAAGGCAGACACGAGTTCCTCTGGCGTGAGGCAGCGCCGCCGCCATGGGCGTGCGACACGTGTGCGTGTTGGGCCTCGTGCTGTGGACCGTGCTGATTCGGGCGTACGCGGCGCCGCCTCTGCGTAGGGCGCTCCTCAGCGTCGACAGCACGGCGGCGCCAGGAGAGGACGACCTCGTCCACCGCACCATATTCAACTTCGACTTGGTCTGTCCGCAGGGGCAGGTGTCCGACGGTCGCGGCTGCCGGACGAGGTTCGCAGAGGGCGGTCGCAGCCTGTCTGTGCCTAACAACGCGATCATCTTCGTGTGAAGGGCTTGGCCCGAGTTCCGGCCGACACCGGGGCTGCGTCCAGCGAGAGACCGGATCCTCGTTTGAAGAGCGAAGTCAGCGCCGTGACTCTCGTGTCATGGGTGATGACGTCGGCCTGCTTATCGCCTGACGGACGACGCCAGTGAGCTGCTCTTCTTCTGAAGGACTGGACCAACCTCCTTACAACAGTTTGAGAAGTGAGGCCAGTGTATAGGTCTGATGATGACAACGACGAGCTTCCGTCGTCCGAGGAAGCGACATGAATACGAGGTATTACACTCGTATCATACTAGTCTGAATAAAGATTTTTGTAGTTTTATTTCCACCTGCAGGATGAGATCGCGTCCACGATCTGCGTCTGCCGAGGAGGTTGTCCTTGAATATCGCATCGTCTGAAGCAAGCCCAGCGGCTTCGTCTTCATCAATGAAGTCGGGTCGGCACCGTAAACTCAGCCTGCAAACCCCGTGCGCAAAGCGCTATGACAACTTTAGTCGGCTGGTTCGTCGGGCTTGTGGTAGTCTGTGGCGTCCGGTTCATCTTCGTCTGGGGCGGTCGGCTCATCTTCGTCTGGTACGGCCGATTCCTTGGACCTACCCTCGTCTGAGGACAACTTCTCCCTAACGTCAAGTTTACGACCCACCCGACGTCATGGTCACGACCCACCTGGCGTCACGGTTCCGGCCCACCTGACATTATGGTCACGACCCACCTGACGTCACGGTTGCGACCCACCTGACGTCATGGTCGCGACCGGTGTGGCGTCATTGCCGCTGCCCATGTGACATCATGGTCGCTTAAAACCAGCCGGAGGACGTTCCTAACGTCTCCACAGATGGTGGCCTGTGCTTCTGCCACCTCGAATTCAGCCGTGCAGTGCTCCTCCAGCTCTTCGCTGACGAACAGCCCTGACCAATCCACGGCCGGTTCCGCCGCGACTAGCGAGCGGACCGCTGCACGCCTGCCGCCTGCGGGGACTCCTGGACTGAGTAGTGAAAGGGATGCAGCTGAGAGCCCCGGAGCGCCCTGGAAACTGAGGAGAGCACGGGGGGTGCTGCCCAGTGGCCAAGGAACGGCGACTAGCGGCGAACCGACGCGGCGACACATTGGATATCTGGATTGCACCTGACTGCACCGTACTTGGATTTCATTCGCGTCTAGTCGTGCGCCAGAAACCCTCTCAGAAGATGACGGACGGATAAGTAACGCGGAATTCCCGGAGCAAAAAGCCAGTGCCATGATGATTTATATGGGAGTGAGGTGTGATATTGTATACGTCTAACCGAGACTGCTTCAGCTGATAATTTCGATAGCGCAGGCTGTGCCTAACAAAAATCCCGGACGAGAACCGTTGGTCGACCCACAGAAGTGAGTGCTTTGTGGTGTTACAGAATATGTCCTGAAGACGTGAAAATGCAGTCGATACCTGAATTTTGAAGACGCTTTCCGGAGGCGGTCATTTTGGGAAAACAACACGCGTCAGGTACAGTGTGCAGATGCGGCATTATATTATCCTATCGATCCTTTTTTCTGAAACAACAACCGGCTGTGTCCCCAGGTAACCGGGCCCAGGGGCCGCACGTCCCCGCGATTTGGGCTGGCGTCGGGGCGGTTATGGGGCAGTAGTGCCCTAATTCAACGCTGGTCATTCAACGTTAGCCACGGACCGGCCTCCGTGATGCATCATCCAAAATAAAAATGCAGCAACCCACCGACGTAGTTTGCTTGTTCACTGTTGTGCCCACTGCTGCCCGCCTGTCCGTGACAAGTTGTGCGCCGGAGTCGCATTTCGCTTTTGCCAGTTCGTTCGTTGTTGTTTCGTCCATCCAAACTGCATATGAAGTGTCCGATATATATGACATTTAAAAAAAGCATGTGCAGGTGTATAGCTGCAGCGAAAAATAAATGTATTTGTCACTGTCACCGTTGTGCTGTATGTGTGTTAAAATATGCGTGTTAGTACATGTAGCTGGTTGTGTGTGTGTTTAAATAATCTTCGTTATTAACAAAAAAAAACAAAAACAAAAAAATCGGCTCTATCTACTCTCGGTTGTACCAAAAGCAGCGGCACAAGCAGGATTTTCCTACAACGAGGAGAGGGGGCTTTGACTTCGGCCGGGAACCTCCGACTCCGCCGAAGGGGCTCCTCGTTTGGTAGTGCGCATTGCGTTTGTTTCGCAACCAGCAGTGAGCACAGGATTTTCCGAAGTGGGAGGAGAGGCCGCTACGTTTTCGGTCAGGGATGGGGGAGGGTTCCGGTTTCACCAGGCCTCCTCGTGCGGCAGCCTGCATTGCCTTCGTTTCGTGACTACGAGCCACGAAGTGAGATTGGAATACGTGACATTGGAGACTGAGAGGATTTTTATACAGACGTGCAGGGGGCCCCTTTCGGGACCAGCTTTGGAGGACTCTTTACGCGTCTAAGACCCGCATGGACTTCTTTACAGGCCGACAGAGGATCTCTTTTTAACCCAACAGAGAGCCCCTTTAAAAACCGGTAGATTACCTCCCTAAAGGCCAGGGATGTCCCATCGGCCTGTAGAACCGCAAGCAAGGGCTCCTTGAGAGGCCAGTGGGAAGGACATTTAAAGGGCCGTGGGCATTTGCAGCCTTTACGGCCCTTTACAGACTCTACACCCCCTTTATAGGCCAAAGGTAATCGCTGATAGACTTGTAGGGGTGTTTGGTGGACCGGAAGGGGTTCATCTACGGGTCCGTAGGCGGACTTTTTACATGCCAGCAGTGTCCCTCCGTAGACCAACAGGAAACCCTTTCCAAATCGGCATGGAGTCTCTTGATAAGACCTCTCTACATGTCTGCTGAACGCCATCTACAGGGCGGCACAGGATGCTGTTACTGGCTGATAGGAGTTCCTTAGCAAGTCAGCAGACAGCCCATCTGCAGGCCCGTGGGCAGGCCGTTCACCGGCCAGAAGAGACTCTCTACAAGCCGGCAAGGCCCCTCTTTACAGACCAGCAGGGGCCTGCTTTACATGCCAATAGGGGTCCTTGAGCTAATTAAATAGGCCGGCTTAGCTACTAAGAAGTCCACAATAAGACAGTGGCCCTAATCATGGTGTCCTTTACTCCAAAAGTCCCAATGTAAAATAGTCAGGAAACCCTTCCAAGCTAGGGACGGAGGGCAGCTTCTAGCACAAGTCCGGGGCCCCTCCGCACGCCGCACGAAGGGGCCTGAGATTTGGACTGGAGGGGCCTTCTCCGTGCTAAGGAAAGAGGGTCCCAGCGCCGTAAGCCCCGTTCTCCCCCCGGCTGGGCCTCTGATGCAAACGTTTCTTGGTTGCAAAAAGCTCCTGAAACACTGTGCTGCCATCTGGCTCAAGTCATGCGCGCCCTCTTCTGAGTGCTTTAGAGATGGACCAAAATCTCTCTTCCAGTCAGTGTACGATGAGCGTCAACATCGCGCTGGAGGCTCGTCCACGATACACATATTAACGAAATGGAAAACTTACGGCAGTGTGGCACACCTTGCGTTCTTGCGGCATGCCATCCACTGTGTTGTGTTGAGTGTGTTGAATTGCATGCAGAAGTCGTATATGTCGCTTAATTTCGGGGCATTTTCCTCTCTCTCTCTCTCTCTCTCTCTCTCTCAGAGTAAGACATCGTGTACCCAGCGTAAATATCTAATCTACCAGGGTCCGCTACAGGTTCCTCTTAATGTCAGGCGCGGGCGCACAAACACAATCAATGGTTCCAGAACAAGTAGATTTCAGAAGCATTCCCATCTTTTGCTCGTAGCCTCGACTTAGCTTTCTCAGGTCAAACTTGTCAAGTCTCACCACAACAAAACCCATTTTTAAGCCAAACGAAAGCAAAGCACACAGCTGTGACTCACTCTGCGTTAAATAGCCGCGCTCTGAGTCCGCTTCCTGGATGATGAACACGCTGGTGAAGCCCACGATAGCGCCGACCACGGAGTGGGTCTGCGAGAAGATGACGGCTGCTGCTATCTGGTGGGAAGATGAAACTCTGTTATGAACATGTCTGAGCTGGGGAAGCGTCATTTCGAACGTCGGAATATCGAAGTTATTTTTCCCGAAAAAGCTCATCTGGCTGACACTGACTGACTCCAACTAACTAACTCTGACTAAGACTGACTCATTTGACCGACCCTCAGTCATTTGCCACCGAGAGGAAACCTTGGGTTTCAGAGATCCAATGTGACAAATAAGCTGCTTGACAAATATGTTGATTTTGGGATACATATTTGGAGATAGGTCCAAATCTAATTTATCCCACATCTAGCAAACATCCGGTTCAACTGATCATCCGGCACGAACTGAGACAACATACAACATCCCATTGTTGTTTCAACCGGAAGTGTAAATAATTTCCGGTGTGCACCAAGGCACTGAGCAGACAGCCGTCGACCTGGCAACCCCCAGGTGTTGTTTAACATACTTCTGAGGGGGGGGCTTGAACCCCTCCAACGCTCCTCTGAGCCGCTCCAACAGTCATTTGGCTATTCCCAGTATTTCTTGGCATATTAAAATCATACGTAGGTACAAAATTTTACAGTTCTCATGGATCCAACATGCAACATGTCACCACGAATTCGATAGTTTAACACGCGCAATGGCAGGGGGTTTCGCGCTGACGCGCAGTGGAAGGGGGCGGCACCTTTTTGCCCTCCTCGATCTCGGAAACGAAAAGGGCTAACAACAAGAAAGTTCAAGGTCGGGTCGAGTCATAAAGCGCTACATTGTGTGCAATTTTCATGGCCCTAGGTTCATATCTTCAAGGTCAAATGAGGTCAAAATAGTAAGTGGGACACTTTTTTGGGTCGTACAGACCATTCCGTACGTTTTTTTCGGACGAAACGGGAAGAGGGCGTGTGTCAGAGCGTTAACCCGTCCCCGACTGGGGGGGGGGCAGTTGACTGCCCCCCCCGAAGGTTTTTCTGGGACTGCGAGAGAACAAACAAACACAGAGTCACAAGGCTTTGTGTACCTTTTGCTCCATCGATTTTACATATTGTGTCAAAATTTTGACCCCAGGTCGGGTCAGGTGCCTGACCTAAGTCAGGTCAAACGGACCTATGTCCAAAAAAGTTTAGCGCCCTCTTACTTTTTCACAAAACAAGATATCTGAATAATACTTTCAGGGTTTAGTGATCGCGATAGATGCAACAAATCTGCTATCTCAGATTTTTCGGAATTCTCCGGGTCATTGACCTAAAGTCAAGTCCATTTTTAAGACATGTCGCCGTTTTTTTCGGAAATTGACGGAATATTTCATAACATTTTTAGTGTGGAGTCAAGCAGACATCTAGTTTCCGTCATTGGGCAAAGTATCAATGACTTCCAGCCATTGACCTGAGGTCAGGTCACCAATAACTGTAGTGATCCAAAATGTACCACGGTCAAAATCTGTGATGAATTACTCAGAATAGGTAGAAAATGGCAGAAATAGGTTCCACAGACGCAAGTAATACCAGGAAGCTCAAAAAGTTTGAAAAAGTAGCATATTTTGGAAATAGACTGGCTCTCGTGAATAAAGCTCCGTCAACTTTGCAGACTGGTAACTAATCAATTTTTCCAAAATTTAAGCATGAAAAACCATCACAAGAATTGCAAAGATCAATAAACCTTACATAGATAGCCTTCTTTCGCGAAAAATAAAGGAGCGCTAAAATTAGTTCCCGTCAATTTGGTACCGCATACGGCAGCGGCGGAACCCGACAGCTGGCGGGAGAATTGCCGTGTCTTTAACTCAACGTTTCGGCGTATATATTGAAGAAAACTGGGAAATTAGACGTGTATCGGCATCCGCGAACCTTTACTTGTGCGCTGGTGCCTTTACCTATGCGTTATTAGTCACAGCCCTTGAGATTCAGGCCATTTCTTGGTCTCATGCAGTCGGCCATGAGAAAACATATATAGGGCGTAAATTGGCTTGCATATTATTTAAAACTAAAAAATGAGACCAGTTTCGAGCTCTACTCGTCACAAGCTTTCCAACGGTATGCTTATTTTTATCGTGCGACCAACCGTTCGTGAGCTAGAGGGGGGGCAGCCAACTGCCCCCCGCCCAGTCGCCCATGGTCGAAACGGACCGACGGTCGTGCGCGGGTTAAAACGTTGTCAACGAATCCACATATAAGCAAAACAACGAGAGGTAAACAATATCTTAAGGGATAAGTATTTTGCACTCCTGTGCCGGAAAAAATGGAAAAATTCCGCTCAACTTTTTAGTACATAACGTTGGCATTGCGCAGGCATATCTTCAGCAGACAGTATTGGGATATTATTACCTTTTAAAAGTGTTGGAAGTCTGCATTTATGATTGGGCTGGAAAATCAATGCAAACGCTTCGTTTGCTCAAAAGAACTAAGAATAGACCGTTTTGAGCTGATCGTTTAACACTACAGCATAAATGTCTGAGGTGCGCCATAATCACTGCGTTAGCTTGGTAAGTCGGTAAACTTAAATCGGTAAACTTCCGAGCTTAGTGACAGCAGATGTAGTTATGAACTGGTGAGCGTCCGCGAAACTGAACGTCGGCCGTGGCCAACGCACATGACACAGCCCGGCTAAGGCGAAACGTAGTACTGCCTCTGGCCGCCGCCGTCGCGGCGCCACCGTCGGACTCCCTGACCTCGACTGCGCTAGCTAGCACCAATGGCGGAGAAAGGAATGTGTGTGTAGGGTCACTATTGACTAAAATATTGTCTGTTTACATTTCGTAATAATTGACAAGGTGAAGTATACGTTTTGGGAACTGCGCACAAATGATTGAAGAATATGACTGTACGTCCCCGTCAGTGGCGATCATTTACCCCCACCCCCTCTTGAAAGGGGAGAGAACTTTCTATTATTTTCCATATTATATTTGCTATTCTATTATTTTCGTGTGTGTGTCAAAGCGTATTCTGATTATTTTCGTTGCGAGGATTCGAGTGGGTGCCCAGTTTGATCTAGCTTTCTTTGCAAATAACAAACAAACACCGTCAGTCAGAGGCACGGGAACTCCTCTTCAGCTGGGGGCGCCGAGAAGCGTTTTGGGTCAATTCTTTCCAGTCAACGTCCATAGCGTCAATGATAAATTTCAAAAAAGGTGGTGGCAGGGGCTGAAGACCCTCCTGGCCCCGCGCCTATGCCCCCAATGATGCGTCATGTACCATTTCGTTCCTTAAGTATACGTCGGTGTGAAGAAGGTCAGATATTATTTACGGTTTAATGGTTAAACAACGCATATAAGAAAGACAGCCGTATATAACAGTTTGGCGCTACACTTCCGCTGTGCCTCAAGTGTTTGTGAGACCACGAGCTGCCACTGGTGCAGGGTCGTATATAATCACTGATTAGCGTGTGTCGTGTAACTCCAGGAGTATAAGAAGAGCAAGCCTAACAGAGCCTAAGAGAGTGTTGCAGCTTCCGTCTGCGATATTACGGCCAGATGCGTGGCAGAGATGGCCAGGCGACAATGATACCATCATGCTCCTGCCCACCGTTTTCCACCCAGACTCGACTCTCCCTGTGCTCTTCAGCTCACGGTCGCATGCACGTCGCGCAGATGTAAGACGCGATCCTTACATCTGGCACTGATGACGGTCAGGCGAACAGCTGCGGCTCCGAGAGCAGCCGGCTGCAGCCGACGCGGCCGGCGCCGCCCGGCGGGCAGGTCCGGCTGGTACGTATCGGCACGTGTATACGACAGAACTGGTCAACGTACCGTGCTCATGGTACTGTTAAATGCAAAATTAATCAGTTATGTTGGAGTAACAAATGCTCAAAGTCTTTTCCTCTGCTGGAGCTCCGTCGTGAGATAGCTTTCATAATTCTTAAAAAGTCGTGTTATTAACCAGGTATTGCTCAGTCCGACCACTGTAAACCAAGTACTGAGATATACTCATTTATAAGATAACGCATTAACCTCAATTTGCTGAATTTGTTCACCATTCACCGAGGGATGAGCCCTAAAAGGCGTCTACTAAATTATCTTGTTAATAAAGCTAACTTTCATAGCGACATGTGGCGACATGGCGATTTCATGGCACAACCGTCCACTGCATAAGTAAGGTTTCTACTGGTATTAACTGGAATGTATGGGGAAAAACAATCCTCCATTTACTTGCAACGTATTTCCATGAAGGACAGTGGTTTGCCCTCTGCCATGTAGAATCTGACGAAAGGGACTACGATATGATTAGCGTGTCCCATTCAATAACTCACCTGACTTCTTTGTGTGATAACTGCATTGCCAGTAAGACGTCAAAAACTACTACAAACAGCAGTGTTACAAAACATGTCGTATGAGGATTTCGATGACAAAGTAATTTTTGGATATGCGAGATCGATGTCAGAGCGTTGTTTTGCCAGTCGCTGCCTGCAGTCTGTTAGTTCCGGCTATACCTTTTGGGCTGATTTCATTTTGCTTGGAAGAAATGCTTCAGTTTTTCGACATGAAAAGTTAAAGCTTTTTGTTCCATTACAGTAATGTTTTCAGAACTAATTGTAACAATTAATGACGCCAACAACTTGGAATCATATGCAAATTATTGCATACTGAATCCTTTACCCGTCGTATTCAGCACGCAATAAATTTTTAACATGTTTTTTGTTCTAATTCTGAAGGTAAATAAGGTGCAACGACGTTAATTTTCCGCTATTTACTCTTTCTCCTGGAGGTAGGTGATGTGCAAGAACGTTTTCTCACATAGTTTGGTTTCTAAACCAAAAAGACGGTATGACGAGAAATATGAAGAAATTTGCGTCGGAATTTTACATCCCTGTTAGTTTTGCCCCCGCTGTTGCCATGGTAAAAGGGCTCTTAACGCGCGCAGTGGAAGGGGGTTTCGCGCTAAGGCGCACTAGAAGACACAAAAGTTGCCCCCCCTACAATCTCAGAAACGGAAAGAGGTAACGACATTAAATTTTGTGGGGAGGGCGGAGCCATGCCGATTTACATTGTATGTACAATTTTCATGACCCTAGGTCATTATCTTCAGATGGAGTTGAGAAGTTCAACTTTGGACACTTTATCGGCTCCATTAAGGCCATTCCGTGCAACTTTTCGAGCGAAACGGAAAAAGGGTGTTTTTTTTGAACGTTAAAACATGGAATACAAGTTCCATTCATTTGGCGTATGAACTGAAGATTTCGGGTCGAGGTCATGTCAGGCCATTGACCTATGCCGTCATTTTTTCATCTTTTGCAGATCAGATTTGGAGCAACACGGGATAGTTCGAGTGTAAATGAGGACATTACACGCATCTTTTGGAATATTTTCAGAGAAGATAGCCAACATCGGTACATTTGATCACTTCCACCCTTTTATATTCACCTACATATGTATACAATATATGTATATACATATGAGTATCAATGTGCCAAACGTGTTTTTAGTATGATCTTTAAATGCAAATTTCATGCAAATCGACATATTGCAAAGCAAATCTGGATCAGGTCGCAAAAAAGTTACCCTTGACTTTTGATGACCTTGACCTACACTGACCCTGGCGGCAAGCGTACCCATGCGTGCAAACGTGTTTTTATTGTGGTCTTTGAATGCATATTTCATACAAATCATGTCGCAAAGCAAATCTGGACCAATTTTCAGCATATTCACCGACATGCAAACCGACATGTTGCAAAGAAATCTGGATCAGATCACAAGCTGGTTGTCCCTTGACCTTTGGTGACCTTGACCCTTATTGGCCCTGGCTCTAGTCTTGGTACATCCATCACTTGTGCCCGAATGACTTCGCCTGACTATGTTTAAACGGTAATCTTAGGTAGAACGCTAGTCCTGCGACGAAGTTCCCACTTGCCAGCGACAACCGTTGTTTTCGTTATGTCTGTTTGAATTCAAATGCTTGAAACTTCAAAAATGTCCGGCTGATTCTCGATTTTTCTGCGTCAATCCACTGGTTATTCAATTACCATAAATGTCGCAAAGTAGTAGCAACCAACTCCGATCCGTTCTCGAGATTTTCATAGAAACGGGCGGAGGGCACAAAACGACCCCCTTCCAGTGCGCGTGTTAAAGCAGGGCCTTCAGCAGGTAAACAATATTTACATTGTCTACCCCTGAGCCCTCCCTGCTTCAACCAGATTCTTGCCGATTTTTTGCCATGCAAACCCACGATTTTTGCCCATGAGCTTTGCCTCAACACAGACCGGTTCAGACCGACTTACGTCACCGCAAAATTTGCCTTGATCAAAGCTGAACTGCGCGACGAGGCAGCCGGATGGACGTCGTGGTCAGAAACTCCAGATTGTTGTTTCCAGAAAGCGTGCCGTCTCTTTTCTCGCGTTTCGCGAATACGGTACTTCCGAGGAAATAACCGCTTACCATTATCCTGATTATTCTCACAACTGCGGTAGGGATTTGCTGATGAAAAGGAGGTGACCTGTGGCATTCTCTTCCTATCTACGCTGCATTTAAGACGGCGGCATTGGCGGCAGAACGTCGGGATTGAAGGCCGAAGGGAGCGCAAGCCATGTTTAACCCGCGCTCGACTGTGGGTCGGCACCATGCACGCCCGACTAGGGGAGCGGTTGACCGCCCCCCTCTAACTCACGAATAATTGGCTCTATGATAATAATAAGCACACCGTTGGAAAGCTCGTGACGAGTAGAGGTCGAAACTGGTCTTATTTTTAGTTTTGAATTATATGTAGGCCATTTTCGCCCTATGTGTGTTTTCTCATAACCGCCTGCACGAGACCGAGAAACGACCTGGATCTCAAGGGCTGTGACTAATTAAGTCTAGATAAGGGCACCGGCGGACAGGTAAAAGTCCGCACATGCCGATATACGTCTAATTTCTCTGATTTGTTTAATATGTAGGTGAAAACGCTGAACTAAAGACACGACGATTTTCGCACCGCTACTGGGCGGGCGGCAGAGGTGAGCGCGACATGAAATTAACGGGAACTAATTTCAGCGCTCTTTTATTTTCAGGGGTATGCCTTTCCAAGCGTTGTTTCTTGGTCCCAGGGGTTCATGTGATGGTTTCTCGCGCTTAAATATTTAAAAAAAAATTGGTCGTTATCAGTCTATACAACTAGTACAGCTTTTTTTGCGAGAGCCCGTTTATTCCCAAAATTTGCAATTTTTTGGACCTAATTGAACTTTTTGGTATTATTTGCAATCGTACGAGCCAGTTCTGCCACTTTCTATCCGATCTGAGTCATTCATCGCTGATTTTGATGGCAGTGCATTTTGGCTCATAACTGTTATTCGTGACCTGATCTCAGGTCATGGGTCGGAGGTCATTGAAACTTTGCGCATTGACGGAAACTGAATGTCTCGATCTCCCCACGCCCAAATTGTTACAAAAATTCCCTTAGTTTTCGAGAAACGGCGACTTATGTTGAAAACGAGCTTGACCTTCGGTCAAAACCCGAAAACTTCCGAAAAGTCCGAGATGGCAGATTTGTTGCACTTATCAAAATCTCTAACCCTTGAAAGTTTTATTGCGATGTCATGTTTTGCGAAAAAGTTACCGGAGGCTAAACTTTTTTGGACATAGGTCCATTTGACCTGGCGTAGACCAGACACCTTACTCGACCTGAGGTCAAACATTGATTACAAGGTGTAAAAATGATCAGGAAAACGATACACAAAGTTTCGTGGCTCTGCATTTGCTCGTTCTCTTGCAATTTTGGAAAAACCTCAGGGGGCGGTCAGCCTCCCTCCAGTCGGGGTCGGGTTGAGATATTTATTTGCAGTTAACACTACCGGGTTAATGTTCCGCTACTGCGTCCAAGGGGGAGAGGGGGAGGGGCAGCCCTCCCGTTCCTCCGCGGTTCTGCTGCTCTTGGGCAGCGGAGTGGAGTCTGTCCAAAACGCCGACCAATGGGCAAATCAAATCATTTCCTATTGCTGAATTTGCTTGCATTTAATTTCGACGAGAGTTGAAGCCCATCACAAAATACGATGAGTCGACACCAGAAACCATATAAGGTCTTGTTTGTGGCCTCAGTGCAATTTCCTTACTTGCGTCACATCGGCCACTTTTTCTCACCATCCCATCTCACCCACAGCGCCGATCTCACATACGTGTTATGTGAGATATATACCTATGACTATGACCTCTGACTTTACCGTACAACTCTGGGGATCTTGATCTGATGTAATAGAGAATGCCAAGCTAATATTAATTGACAGCGCAAACGTCACGCAGTCGCTCTTGAATGACACCAAAACTTTTTGTTTGCGAGGGATATCAAATCAAATCATGTTGGGGAATGATCAGTGTCAGAATGTACCACCTTTCACATATGTTAGGGACTTATTGGTAAAACGCGCCACATTTAATTTACGTTAGGGAGTAACCAATGTTACAACGCGCCATCGCAGTACGTCGCACTGCAAATAACCAGTAGTCGTTGGGTGAAACAAACGCTCGGTAAATAACAGATCTGGGACTCCAAAAATGAATGCACGTTTACCCGTGACTAGCGCAATCTTACTTCTGAGGAATGAGCTCAGCTATGGTGAAGAGATCAATGGCACATTTTCCCATTTTTTTTGAGCGGGTAAATGCATGTGTATGAAGTCAACATGAAGTCGCATGATGTCTTCAAAATTTTTCTGCACTTTGAGCAGAAGCACCTTAGATGGTCCCAAACCATGGAGGAGATGTCTAGTTATGTTGAGACATGTTAGGCAAAAATGGAAATCAGTCGTAACTGAATCATACAGTCGCACTGCAGACGCAAGTTGTTAAGTCATTCAGAGATAAACGGGTCAGCGGTTACTTGTCGCACAAGGAAATAAGAGACACCCATCGCTGCTCCATAGGCATAGGAGCAGCCTGACCGTTGGCATGTCCGGAGGTTTTTTGTGATAGTCTCCGTCCACGCAACTCCATAAGTCTCTATAACTCAGTCTCCTCCCATTTCATATCACCCGACGTGGGAACGGCTGTACCCATCCTGCCCTCTGGGCTGTCCGACGCACACTCCGGTCTGCAAGCCCACCCGGCGCGGGGACCACGAGGCGGGCGCCGCCAGACCGGCGCCCTGTAACGCGAGCCGCTCACTGGAGCCTTGAAGCCGGGAGTATCACGACCTCAGCCCCGGACACACGAGTCCTGGCCGTATCTGGAGCTTCCTGTACCGTCCAGCCGGCCGACTGCAACGGCGCTGACGGCGGCAGGGGACCGAGGCCAGCTCAGGGACGTGGGCAGGGAGCACAGCGGAGGTGGAGGGAGCTGTCGTGGCGTGCACGGGCGGAATCAGAGGCCGTGGTGAGACCGGGGCGAGTCACACGCTGAAGTCAGGTCAGAAGAGTCACAGGCTGTGGTTCAGTGAAGGGTGGAGTCAGGGGCGGAAGTGAGGTCAGGGACAGAGTCAGGGGCCATGGCTAAACCAGGGGGAGTCGGAGGCTGTGGTGAGATCAGGAGTGGAGTCAGACGCCGTGGTTCGGTGAGAAGTGGAGTCAGAGGCTGTGGTGAGGTCAGAGGTGGCATCAGGGGTGGTAGAGAGGTCAGGGAAGGTTAAGGCTATGGTGGGGTCCGGGAGAGTCACAGGCTAAAGTCAGGTCAGGGGAAGTCGCAGTCTGTGGCTAGGTCAGACTGCGAACCAGGGTTCAAGGCGAAAACAAGTACTGATTCTGATCCTTGCCTTGATCAAACGCTGTGGTTAGAAACGAGTATCCAGATCTGCTTCACCTTGTTTTTTTCGTAATTCTCGCTCCAGGAGATGGCTATTTGGTCAGCATGGTGGAAAAAGTGTGCATTGGAAGGTCTGAAAATAACGCACGGAGATTCACGCTCCCCGGTTCCGTGGTGAGAACGTTTTACCGCGTCAGCTCTCATGCATACTAAACCAACCACAACACAACAGACCGTAACGGAGAAAGGAATGGAAGCAAAGATTAAGTAAGAACAATGACGTAGCTTTGTTCTGGGGAATCCCGTTACTTTGCCCCTTTCACTCAACGGGATAGGCGCCAAGAAATGTAAAACGTCGCCAAGCCCATGGCTGCTGGGTAAATTACTGATACTACCTACCAACTTCCTGAGACTTTCTCGCTCGCGTGCAGTTTATTGAGTTCCTTATCACTGGATATCAACAGGAAATTCGCGCATTTCTTATCGCTTAAGCTATATTACGATAGGATGTGTCGTCATGCGATTTCGAGTAAAATTGTGCTCGTACAATATCATACGGACCGGGTAAAATAATTTCCGGGACCGAGCTCGCTGTTGCGATTTCTGCCCGAAACCGAAGGTCAGGGGCGGAAATTCAACGGCGACCAAGGTCCTGGGAAATAATTCCGGCCCAAGCGTGGTATGGCTTTTACCAAATCCTGCTGTGTGACATAACGCGGAGAGATTTTAAAAACCATTCTTCCCACCATACTCGGGTTATGACATCGGGGAAAAAGACCATGACGAAACAAGTCCAGTCTAGCCGTGGCAAGGAGACCTCAAGGCGGGTTGAATTTTGGTTTAAACGTTTGAAAGACCATGGAAAGGCTTCAAGTGGAGCTTGTTTGTCCGCTGTTTTCTCAACACCATTCATCACCAAACGCTACTCTGAGTGGTTGCAAAGTTTACAGAGCAACAGCTGCAGTCTGAAACAGTTTCTATACAAATTCCAGTCGAATTATTATCCGTGCAGGAAACCTGGCACGAGGATTTCCTGCACGCCTTCTCCTGAACAAAGCTTGCGTTTATTTTGGATCCTATAAGAACACTGGAGTGGGAAACAAGAGACATTATCTTATACAGCATTTTCTGCATTTACTAGTAACGCGAAGCTTTACAGACAATTTCCTTACAGACATGAAAATGCATTTGTATTTGCAATATCTAATCACTTCACACAAAATGAAAACATAACTCCACTACACGCACACCCAAAATCTTCAGTATTGTTAAGATATAACAACTTGAAAAAGAATCAGAACCCGAGAGTCTGATTGCAGTACTGAGTCTGATGGCAGAATACATAAAAAGTTTATTTATCTACTTTAGTCAAGCATATAGGAAACAACTTCTTGCACGATCCCGGTACTAGATCTCGGTCATGGACACAATTTCTATCTAGGACGTGCTATTTTCCTGGCATCGTGTTATCAAATGGTGCAATATCCCTTTTGTATTGGTTCGGGCGTGTGGTATAAAATTTCGTTTCTGCCTTTCTTCCGGGAAAACGTTTTTGACCACGGGCCGAAGTGTTTTGTAAAATCATGCGCAACCAGTTGTTCGGACAAAGAAAAAATCGGCTGAAATTTGTAGAAATTCTTTCAGACCTCAGACTGCAGCTATTGCCATCTAAGTTTTGCAGTCACACAGAATGGCTTTTGGTGATAAATGGTGTTAATGGTAGATGGTACCTTTCCGAAAAGATTCGATGTTGGTTGATTTAAACGGTTTGATTAAAACTGGCTAAAACGCTTGACAATGGTGTAAACGTTTGGCGATCGCCAAACGTTTTAATCAAAATTCAGCTTTCCTTGAGCTGTCCTTACTACGGCTAGACTGAATAAACTCTTTTATTGTCTCATCATGGTTTACTTCCCTGATGTCATAACCCAAATGTGACAGGAAAAATCCTTCTAATTTTCTGGCACATAAAAGCATTTGGTAAAAATCATACTACAGTTGGGCCGGAATAATTTCCCAGGACCTTGAACGCAGTGGAATTTCTGCCCGAGACTGAAGGTCGAGAGCAGAAATTGCAAAATCGACCTGGGTCCTGGAAAATCGTTGTACCGGATTTCCAGATCAAAACGTGCTGAAGCAAAATGCTATCTCACAAGCACGAGCTAAAGCAAAAGGGATATCCCAGCATTTGGTAAAAGGGTTTAAAATTGTTTTTAACACAGACGTACGTTAGCAAAATGATGAAAATAAAAGGAATAAAAAATGTGCTCTGGTATCTTGGTGCTTTTGTTTTTGGAATTCATGCACGAAACTGATTTACAAATAATCTTTGGTTCGGAAATATGAAAGTGTCGAACAAAAAGAACTCAGTAAACGGCAACCTATGGACAATATAGATAACCAGTACATGCTAAGCATACAACTTGCGTTATTTAGGTTCGAAACCAACGACGAAACAGCTGGAATGTTTTGACGGCATACATAACCACTTGCTGGAGTCAATATTTCAAGTGAATGTAAAGTCGAGATTCTGACTAACGTAGTGTTCCCAGTTCATGTAAACCTATTCTGGTATGTGGGCGGGGGCTTCAGAACCCCCTCTTTTGATTTTTTTATCGTCATTTCCAGGCTTCTTTTTTGAGCAACTTTCCCACGTATCATGACGAATTTTCATGACTATGTTTTTCCCAGGGGCGGAGCCCTGCCAAGTTTTTGGCAGATACCTCAGGCCATTGTTGGCACCGTTGAAGGTTAAAGAAACATGGCTGCCGAAAACAGAGTTCGTAAGGGAGAACCTACATTTTTATGAATGCACAGGCAGATAACTGGGCAAATGCACAAAAATATTTTTGTTGATTTGAGATCACTTAACAAGGTCGGGTCAATGTCAAACGTTAGCATTTGATTTTATGTAAATATTTCCCTTTACAATACGTTTTAAACGAATAATTCGGAAACCTACATCCCATCTTGTATCCTCGACTTCTGTTTCAAGTTCCAGGTCGATATCGGGTCGGGCCACGGAGTTATGACCTAAAATGTCCTCGCCTACGCTTTTACACGACGGTCACTCGGGGTTTTTGAACATATAATGAATTAAAATTATTAAAATCGTTTTTACAGACTATAAATGGGTACAAAGCCATTCCATGTGACTGTGAGGTCATTTAAGGTCATCTGAGGCGAAAAGGCGTACACTGTCCTGATAAACATGTGACCATTACAGTTCCCCATTTTCCATGCCCATGGCGCCGCCTATGCTAACAATGTAGAAACAGTGTAATACGAAATTCACTTCTGAAGTACAGAAATGTGTAGTAAAGGCAAAAAATTATACTATGACGTCGATTAAGTTAAAAAAAGATTCCCTCATTTTTCAGACCTTGTGGACGCCTATGAATTTTGACAAAACTCCAAACGTTTGGGCCAAACGGAAAAGTCCCATTGATCAGCTCTCGTTTCATGCTAATCGGGTCGAAATCGGTACATACGCATCGGAGTGATAACAAGTAAAATATACCCCCTTTCTATCTTTTTGCCCCCCTCCCTTCTGTATCAAAGTCTTTTGGGATTTTCGAAACTTCTTGGTATAAAAACGTAGAAATTTACGTTATAAATAATCGATTGCTGTTTGCTGCAGTCGAATCGGATAGGTAATTCTCGAGATCTCGGGGGAGGGGGGAAGAAGAAGCCCCATATACGGAAATGCGTCCTGACGTTATGGCTGCGGGAATGGGGTCAATGCATGTAGCAGACGCCTGCCTGCTCGTATGATCCTTTCGATAAGGTCGCTACGCGAGATATTTGTAACGCATTGTTGTGCTGCGCGGATAAGGTATTTCAGCTCGTTGTATGACATAACTGCCTATTGCTAGGCATTGTCGCTTGCCAGATGGTTTTAAAAACGTCTTCTTCACGCCATTTGTGCCTCGATAAGTGTTGTTTTTGGTCACGAGTTTAGCCATCGTTACGCCATGACTTTCAACTATTTCGAGAAACGAAGCAAATCGAGAGGTTCCAGGCAAATTCCTTTGGACCAGAAAAACGGGGAGGTTCAGAAATGCTCGCACATGATGACAGCGCAGTTTTGATGCTTCAGGATACATAAGGCCGAGGTGAAGGACATTGGTTAAGGTCAGAAAAAAGAGCATTGGTTTATGCTGAAACTGTAACGTTGGCAAGGACACCTGGAAACGTTGGACAACTGTTACTTAAATTTCATCGGACATGAAGAGCTGGTAGCACTCATAGCCATTTAGACTTACCTAAGGTGACATCAGGCCACGTGCCGTCAGATCATATGTCTTAACCCTATTCCCGGAGGGCTGGACGGTATGGCCGATTCCCGGCAGGGGGGGCGGATTCGGCCCCCCCCCCCTGAGATCTCGAGAACTACTTATCCGATTTCATCGCAACAAACGGCAATCGATTTGCCGTGACGTAAACTACATTTTTATAATAAGAAATTTTCAAAATTTTGAAATTTTGTGGATACAGGGGGGCAAAAATGTCAAAATGGGGGGTACTTTTTCACTTCTTATAACTCCGTTGTTTATGGACCGATTTCGATGAAACTGGCATCAATCGAGAGATTATGGATAGGGCTTTTACCATGGGTATGCAAATTTGAAATTTTGAGAAAATTCATGGGCGTTCACAGGGTTTCAAAAATAGGGGGATTAGTTTTCCAATAACGGAATGAACAAAAGAGGCCAAAACACTTTTTTAGCTTCTGCTAGTCATGTTATGCTAAAGAAGTACAAATCGCATTATAATGTTTGTATAATGTTAGCATAGGCGGTGCCAGGGACATAAAAAAGGGGGAACTGTCATGGTCACACGTTCTCTCAGATCAACTTGTGACCTTTGACCTTAAATGACCTCCAGTGACCTTGGGGTCACCTGGAATGATGTTTTGTGCATTCAATATTATCTGTAAACGTTTTTAATCGATTAAATTCACTCTATTCCAAAAAATTCATTTTTTTGGCTTTTGCGATATAGGGTACGTGCACTGACATTTTAGGTCATAGCTCCGTGACCTCACCTGATATCAAGCTGAAACTTGGTACACAAGTAGAGGGCATCTTTCTACGTCACATATATTCCGGGTGTGGCATTTGAAAAAACGGCGCCGAGATTATTGCGAAAAAACAAATTTTGACTTTTGACCTTGACCTGACCTTGTAAAGTAACCTCAGATAAACAAAATTACACATGCACATTGCCCAACTATTTAGCTATATATTCATATAAAGTTTTAAGTTCTATCTTAAAAACTCTGTTTTTGGCAGACATTTTCCTTTTACCCTCAACATGGCCAAAAATGACATGAGGTGCCTCCCAAAAACGTTGCCTGGCTCCGCCCCTGAGCAAAATAGAATTTCGAAATTTTGTCACGGCGCGTAGAAGGAATAGCTAGGAAAAGTCACCAAGTTTCGTGAAGCTGCGTCAAAAAGCCTGGAATTGGCAAGCAAAAAACCCGAGGGGGGGGCGGATTCCGCCCCCCCTGCCGGGAATAGGGTTAAATATCAATTGACTAGAGCTTAGCATACCAAACCAGCCAAATTCCTCTTGGGACGCTTGGCGAGCGAGGCATACTTTGTTGCTGCCTGTATCATTATTTTCCCTTTTTGTGTTTTGCAGTAAAGGGGTAGTTATCGATCTTTTTCAGTATTTTGAAACCGAAGAATTACAAGTTTAACCCGCCCACGACTGGGGGGGGGGGGTTGACCGCCCCCTGAGGTTTTTCTAGGATTGTGAGAGAACGAAAAAACACAGAGTCACGAAACTTTGTGTACCTTTTGCTTCATCAATTTTACATCTCGTGTCAAAATTTTGACCACAGGTGAGGTCAAGTGTCTGACCTAGGTCAGGTCAAACAGACCTATCTCCAAAAAAGTTTAGCGCCTTCTAACTTTTTCGCAAAACAAGATATCTCAGTAATACCTTCAGGGATAAGTGAACGTGATACATGCAACAAATCTGCTATCCCAGATTTTTCGGAATTTTCCGGGTCATTGACCTAAGGTCAAGCCCATTTTTAAGACGTCGTCGTTTTTGCGAAAATTGGAGGAATTTCTCATAACATTTTTAGTGTGGAGTGAAGCAGACATCTAGTTACCGTTATTGGGCAAAGTATCAATGACTTCCAATCTTTGACCTGAGGTCAGGTCACGAATAACTGTTGTAAGTAAAAATGTACCAGAGTCAAAATCTGTGATGAATTACTCGGAATGGGTGGAAAATGGCAGAACTGGCTTGCACAGACGTAAGTAATACCAGGAACCTCAAAAAGTTTGAAAAAGTAGCATATTTTGGAAATAAACAGGCTCTCGGGAATAAAGCTCTGCCAGTTGTGCAGATTGGTAATTAACGCATTTTTCCAAAATTTAAGCATGAGAAACCGTCACAAAAACCACTGAGATCAATAAAATTTGCATGGATAGACATATGTCGCGAAAATAAAGGAACGCTAAAATTAGTTCCCGTCCATTTTTTACTGCGTACGGCTGCGGCGCCCGCCGACAACCGGCGCGAAAATTGCCGTGTCTTTAACTCAACGTTTCAGCGTGTATATTGAATAAATCTGAGAAATTAGACGTGTATCGGCATCTGCGGACCTTTACTTGTGCGCTGGTGCCTTTACCTATACGTCACGGCCCTTGAAATTAAGGCCGTTTCTCGGTCTCATGCAGTTGGCTAAGATAAAACATATATACGACGTAAATTGCTTACATATTATCTAAAACTAAAAATGAGACGAGTTTCGAGCTCTACTCGTCACAAGGTTTCCAACGGTATGCTTATTTTTATCGTGCGACCAACCGTTCGTGAGTCAGAGGGGGCGGTGAACCGACCCCTCCCCCAGTCGGGCGTGATCACCGACGGTCGTGCGTGGGTTAAACGTCACGAGCACCCAGGATAATGTTCCTTGCCGTTGCTGAGCGATTAAAAACTGTAAAAAATAGGTCTGAAAGAAATATTAAGTGATCAAAAAGCTTTACTATTGGTAGCAAAAACGTCACGTTATTGTTGTGAACAAAACATGACATTGTTATTGTGAGTAAAAACATTTTTTGAGCAAAAACATTACTCCGGGAATACGTCTGCGGAGAAAAGAGCCTTCAAGCTAACACGTTGCAAATGACAAAACATAATGGTTTAAGGACTGAGTCACATTTTACCGTAAAGTTAAGCATATAGTGCACAAAGGCTGCAAAGTTACTACTATCCAGAAAACGTTATGGCGGAGACAAGTCGCTCAAACTGATTTTTTTCTGCTCGTTGAAATAAAACTTATTTGGCCTTAGGCCTTGCTCGTATGAAAGTCAATGACATCTGATCATGATAGTCGTCTTGAATGACAAAGGCTTGTAAAAAACTTCTTCTGGCAAGACAGGACAGGACAGGTTAAGTAAAGAACGCAAATAGAACACCGTAGTCAAGTGGGCAGAATGGATGTTTTGTTGTTTACATCGATTAATCAGTCTCGAAGCTTGTCTTCAGCAATGGAACAAAATGCACTTACTGCAGAATTCCTCATTCCTGAAACAGTCATGTAAGGCCAACCTAGGCCAAGTACACAATTGTACATAACTCACGTACAAATAGAGATATAAAGGTGATACAAACGGACAACACGTTATTATACCACTTGGCGTCATTCCAGGACATCGAGAACTTTCTGGACTCTTTCAGCCGTTGTGAGGTCGTTTTGGATCACGTCACGTGAGCATGTGGCAAAAAAAGAAAATTGTTAGCTGAGGCATGAGTTTATCATCCATCCAAACCGTAAACTGTGCGGTAATTCTTTTGTTACTTTGCCGAACTTGAATTCGGCTCTCCTGACCATAGGCCACTGACCCTTTGCGCTTAAGTCTGCTGCCTTTGAAGGCCGTTTATACCCCTCTTACGATACAATTAAGTGACGTTTTTAGTGCAATTTCCCGAAGAATGAAAAATCAGAACCTTGGTAAGGTGTGTCTAAGGCTACGTAAACAAAACTGCCGAAAGAACTGAACATAACATTTTTAGGGGATACAGTGCTGATTTGCATGACTCCTTCCGTTTGTGATCATTGTTTCTTGACAGCCTCTGGCGCAAGCATAACCTGCTTAGAATGTCTTTGTTTTACACAGGACAGGGAAGAAAACTGGCATGACCTATTGTGGCTTTTCTGTGAACACGAAAGCTGCACATTTTAGCTTCTTTCGTTCGTGATCTTAGTTAAACTTCAGGGGAGCCCTAGGACACTTTGTGAATGTGCACAGATTAAACGAATAATTAGTCAGCTCTTTAGTAAAAATAAACGCATGTCGTCTTAAACAAGCACTACTGTGAAGTTTTCCACTTAAAAAGCTCTTGTGCCGTGCATGCATGCACCTTTGTACGCAAAACACACAGTCCGCACTCGAACACTTCCCCACTTCAAACATTCCGTGAAATATTCCGTAGTTAGACACTCCATGTCAGGACACAGTCACGCACCAAGCATGTTGCGTAAAAACGCACCATAGCAACGTTCGCACATCCGTTCGACCTGACCTGTTTTAGGATGTACCGGTCAACTTTCGGCCAACTTCTGGTCCTGGTCCCGGTCCCGGTCCCGGTCCCAGGCACCGCTGCGCGCGCCTCATCCTGCCCAGAGCCTTCGCCGCCCGGCGTCTGGGCGGCTGTTGGCGCCATAGCGTCCGCTGGCCACACCTAACCCCTCCACTCCTGCCCCCAGTCTGATGCAGTCGGCGGCGGCCACGGTGCAGCCTACTCCCCGGCACTGCGCCGGCGGCCGGGCCCGAGCCAGCTGATCGCGGCCCCGATCGACTCTGGCACGGCACCTGCATGACGTCACAGGGTCAGCCGACGGCGCCGCGCGACGTCGGTGCGTCGGCGCCGACGCGCGGCGACGGTGACGCCTCCAGCGGAGACCACCGAAAGGAAACTAAGTTTTTTTGCGGACCGAACTAAAAGTGCTGCATATCACGTGTCACGGCTTATCAAAGAACGATTAATTATGGGCTTCTGGCGGATGTAATTCTTCCGATCTCCTAAACTGTGTGCTTATTTAGGACATAGTCTTGAAAGCCAGGAGGGTATTATGCCCTGCACTAAACAATCTGTCGGCTATGTGAAGCGTCTCCATTAACTGAGTCGAAGCAGAAAGATAAACAAACAACGTCTTCATGCGAATCCAGCCATGTGCGAACGGGGAGGGGCTAAATTCCTATCCGTGTAAACTACTCTTTCCCCAGACGTTGATTTCTTCTCGGATTTCGGTCGCTCTGTTTCACCATGTTCGTAAATAAACGCGTCTGTAAACAAGTTTCCGTTGCGAAAACAAATTATTTCTCTCCGAAAACGGGGTCAAAAGACCTAATGATCCCGGGTTTGCCGACGAAACGTGACGACTGCTCCGATGGTCCCCTGGCAGCGCTGTAGCTGGTATGCATTGCATTAAGCTAGGCACTTCAAGGCAGTTCATGATAAATAAATCGTCCCATGGTCGTGCCCACTGGCATAAACTGCAGAGAGGTTTCAATCAGGACCTCGTCCGAGGAATGTTTACTGGGGGTAGGGCGCAGGGTCTTCCAACCTGGTATTCCAGTAACACCTACGTACGACGGTCGTGAAAAAGAGACCATGAAAAATACGCTTATATCTTAATGTGTCCTCCAGGAGCATGATGCTTTTTATTTGTAACGCATGCGTACGTGCGTGCGTGCGTGCATGCGTGCGTGCGTGCATGCGTGCGTGTGTGTGTGTGTGCGTGTGTGTGTGTGCGTATGCGTGTATGTGTGTGTGTGAGTGTGTATGTTTGTGGAAGTGGAAGTGCTTGCTACGCGGAACTGGACTTTTTCAAACCATGCATTTTTTTGCCTTCAAAACTATTTTTTTTTGGGGGGGGCGCAAAATGACCAGTAGTTGGCGCGCTCGACAACAACAATAAACAACAAAAACTACTTTTTTGCCGATTGTTAACTTTCCCATGAGCCATAACCTCATTTAAACTACACCCAGCCTAAATTTTGACCACCGCCAGCTCAAAAGAGACCTTGCATTTTGCCCAAGGTAGACTTATTTGCCTCCAGGTGCGGTTTTCGAGCCACATATGCACGAGGAAAAATATTTCTACAGAAGTGGAGCCAAGCCCATTGGAGCATGTCGTTTGTGCACTTTAGAAACGTGGACAAGATAACAATGTGCTGCCACAGAATGCATATGATAACCGCATGGGAGATAAAGCAAGGGATAACGCATTTAATATGATGTAATTTCTTCACAAAATCGACCCCAATAACTACGCACGACCTTTATTTTACCACGCCTTTTCTCATGCAATACTATAGTTGCAAAGATGACTTCCGCAAAACTCGAAGGGATGAATCCCAGTCTGACCAAGCCAATGACACATGTTGTATGGTTGCTGCAGTGCTTGACTGGCTGTGTTCCTTGACAGACACTAGGAACACCTGAATGATTCACAGATACAGTTCCAGGTTTTCTGGTGTCATTCCCACCGTACATATGGCTACATACAGTCTTCGTTGGCTTTATTCTATGAACTCTCTGACCTGTGTTGTGTGTAGCGACCACGTTCCGGACAGCGACTGAGAACTGCCAGACAGAACTGTCAACGAAACTTCCCATTCAGTATGGGGAATATGCACAAAAACCTTCAATATGCAAAAAAAACATTCCTGTGGTAGATTTGCATTCATCAGCGGGTATCGAGACGAGACTATGCTCCCATGGGTTTCCCTAACTTCCCAAGTCACTAGCGTTTGCAGCGTTTGCAAAGTGATATATGAATGGCAACGAGGGTAGAGTTGGTTTCGTGAAAGATAGGGATATCTCGAAATGATGACATTATAAGATGCAAAGGGATACGAAACCCAGTTGCTTGCAGGAAAAAATTGTAGACATCCACACTTCACGTCATGACCAATAAACTTTACTATGCGACATTAGAACAACTAAAGGGAAAATGAGTAATGGTTAGGATGAGGCATTGTGCAAACTCATTGCATTTATTTCATGTTACATGTGATTAACCCTATTCCCGGAGGGCTAGACGGTATGGCCAATTCCCGGCAGAGGGGGCGGATTCGATCCCCCCTGAGATCTCGAGAACTACACATCCGATTTCATCACAGCAACGGCAATTGATTTGCCATGAGGTAAACTACATTATTATAAAAAGAAACTTTCAAAATTCTGAAACCGGTGGATACAGGAGGCAAAAATACCAAAATTGGGGGTATTTTTGGACTTCTTATAAGTCCTTAGTTTATGAACTGATTTCGATGAAATTGGAATGAATCGAAAGATTATGAATGGGACTTTTACCACCTGTCCACATATTTGAAATTTTGAGAAAATTCGTAGGCGCTCACAGCGTTTCAAAAATAGGAGGAGTGGTTTTTCAACAAGTGAATGAACAAAAAAGGCAAAAGAACTTTTTGGGCTTCAGCTAATCATGTTGTGCTAAGGAAGTACAAATCGTATTACAATGTTTCTATGATGTTAGCATAGGCGGTGCCAGGGACATGAAAAAAGGGGAACTGTCATGGTCACATGTTCTTCAGATCAACCTTTGACCTTTGACCTTAAATGACCTCCAGTCACCTTGGGGTCACTTGGAATGATCTTGTGTGCATTTCATATTGTTTGAAAACGTCTCCAATCTTTTGAATTCACGTTATTTCTAACATTCCATTTTACGGCTATTGTGATATAGAATACGCGCACTAACATTTTAGGTTACAGATTCGTGGCCCGACCTGATGTCAACCTGAAATTTGGTACACAAGTAGAGGGCACCCTTCTGCTTCATATACGTTCTGGGTTTGGTGAATTTTTTGGCATTTAAGCACGAGAAACCATCAGAAGAACCACTAGGATCAAGAAACAACACTTGGAAAGCCATATTTCGCGAAAATCAAAGAGCGCTAAAATTGGTTCCCGTTATATTCGTACAGCGTTCCAACACGGCGTCCACCGTGCAGCGCTGCGAAAATCGCCGTGCCTTTAACTCGGCGTTTCCGCGTATATATTAAACAATAAATTAGACGTGTATCGGCATCAATGGACTTTTACCTGTCCGCTGGTGCCTTTACCTAGACTTTATTAGTCACAGCCCTTGAGATCGAGACCGTTGCTCGGTTTCATGCAGGCGTCTGTGAGAAAACGTATATAGGGCGTAAATGGTTTACGTATTATCCAAAACAAAAAATGGGTTCAGTTTCGAGCTCTGTTCGTCACGAGCTTTCCAGCGGTGTGCTTATTTTTATCGTGCGACCAACCGTTCGTGAATCAGAGGTCAACCCCCCCAGTCGGGCTCAGGTTAAGGAAGGGTCGGAGCTCAATGAGAACTGAAATCATATGAAAACCCCTAGCTGGGAAGACCACGTACAATGTGGTCTTTCACTAAAGATGTGGGCTTTAGGGAGAGGGGGGGGGGGGGCGCTTCCCTTTCTGGCTGTGCCTGTGGCTTCACCTCTTTTGTAAGTCCTCCGATGCATACACGCGAGAAAACATCAGACGACAGGACGGTCCAAGGCAGCATCTAACAGTTACCTCTGAACCCTGCAACATAGAACTAGTGGAACAAAAACATTGCAGCGCAAAAACGTTTCATAGTAGACTTCAAAAAGACGGAATTTTGGTATCTTTATGGTAGTTTTTGTCTTCCGTACTACAAAAGAAAATGACAGAACACCGAGGAGTTATATTGCGGGACGTTAGGGAATCCAGTTTCCCTTTCCCGACAAAATCCTGTCCACACCCATGAAGGATAACCATGCAAGGTTTTGACAGCTCAGAATTTTGCGAAGTGGCGGGCAGAATATCCTTCAACATTGGCTATACGAACCGCTGCCCGCGCATTTCGCACGAGCTGTGTTTGGCTACCACTGCAAGATAAACCCTGCCTGAGAGATTATCTGCCATTACTTCGCAGCCTATCCTGACCCCACGGCTCATTTGCGCCGCAATTTGGAACGCCTCAGTTCCGAGCGCCGAGTTCACAAGTGGGGCGGAAGACCAGGCCTGCAACACGGCCGCCTCGTGGCCGCCTTCACTGCATCTGACCCAACGGTGACCACGACCAGCGGCGTCTCGTGGCTTCCGCGATGCACGCGCGATGCGTCCGCGATGTCCGCGATCAGAAGAGAACCATGTTTCAGAGAACTGCGTCGGGCGGAGAGTCGCTGCGCTGTTAAGTATACACTTGCTAAACGTGACAACGGCAATGAAGGTTTGACATGAGAGGCCGTGGCCACGAAACGACACACATCCGCCGACATTTTACTTTTTCCACGCGGTGCCTGAAGACGCTTTTCTGTTCCATTTACACGCGGACGACACTGTCTGCATCAGCTTGCCAGAGTGCCTCCCATATTTTGTTTTAGCTTCGTTTCACCGTCCGTTTTTACCTCTCTTATCTTTTTAATATTTACCGTATGACGCAGGGCTACCCACCGTCACTCTGTTTTACGCCGATTGCCCAAAGATTTTCAAATGGATAAATAATTTAAAACTACTCATCGCTTTACCATACCACTAATACTGGTTCAAAACCGTTCCTGGGAAAAGCCGCTGCGTCATCAAACTAGCTCGAATGCAGAATTAATCACGTGAGAGGTCGACCTTTGCACGTCGTGGCATTCCCAACTCGTGCAGGTACCCAGATACCCCTCGTCATGACTCCTAAAAAAAGACGGTTTTCCCCCGAAAACAAGGCCATTTTGCTGCGTGATAGGTCACCCGAGGGGGCAGCTGTATGACGGACAATAACGAGAAATGTAAACAGGATGGATATTCCCTGACGCAAGAAAACCGCAGATAAGGATTTCAGGCGGGCATCGCGTGATGCAAGAACGTGCGGTAAACGAACAATGCGCTTGGGTGATAACAAAATCGCCTATTGCAGACGATAAGCCGTCGACAGGAAAAATACGAGTTGAATTGTATTTATAGCTTGAAAAACTAAGGTTGGCTACTTAAAGGTTCTTGGTATGAATTAGAAAACGACAATTTTCGCAAAATGTCGCTTCAGCGTGACCGTATGCTTCTTCCAATCATGGGTGTAGGACAACATAGGGGAGGTAGGGTGGAGGCACTATCGATTTTGGATACTTTATTAGCCTTTTAGCTTGACATGGAAAGAAATGTTCCTTACCCCATTTCCCCACCCATAAAACATGGACGCATCCCCGTATAGGGAGGTATTCGGCCTCCTTGAGACCTAGAGAACTATTCGTCTGATTTGATCGCAAAAGGCGCCAGTCGATTGGGCATGACGTAAACTAGGTTTTTATGACAAATGAAAATCCTATAAGAGGTGAAGGCAGGGGTAAAAAGTAAGAAAAGAGGATTTTTGAATTTTTTGTAACTCAGGTTTATGCAGCTGGCATAAATAGAGGCATAATCAACGAAATGTTTCCTTTTATCTCTCATTTATAATTGTTAGAAAGTTCCTAGGTGTTCACAAGGTTGAAAGGAAAGAAGGTATTTTTTCCAAACCGAACTAATGTGTAAGTATTTTTTGTGGCTTGTACCCGTCATTTTATACTTGGGAAATACAAATCGTATCACAGTGTTTGTGTAATGTTGGTAAAGGCGATACCAGGGGGACGGAAAAGGGAGAATCATCATGGTCGCATTTCCATCCGATCGACTTATGACGTTTGACCTCAAGTGATCTGAAATGACCTCAAAGTCGAAAAATGTCCTCCGGGTTGTTTCATAGTGTTTTGAGACGATTCCAATCATTTAGCATTAGATTTCTCAATGTCCTGTTTATGACTGTTGTTACATAGGGTACGCGAGGACATTTTAGGTTAAGGCTCCGTGACTTGGCCTAATGTCGATCTGAAACTCTGACCACACGTAGAGAGTATTGCACTTATTCTTCAATATTGCGGTTTTCGTACCAAAAACTGCCACCCAGAAACGATGGATAAGACCACATTATAACCTTTAACCCTGACCTGGTCTTGTGAATCAAGCGCACCTCAGCAAAAATATTTTCGTGTGTTTTCCTCTTATTTATCTCTTCACCCATATAACGTTTTAACCCTATTTCCGTGTATGGCGGGGGAGGCTTTAGAAGCCCCTCCCCATTTGTTTTTTTGTTCGCTGTTTCCAGGATACTTCAAGCAGCTTCACGAAATTTGGTTGTGTTTCCTGTCTATTTTTTCTGCGTATTGTGACAATGTTTCATAATTCGGTTTTCTCCATTAGCAGAGCCAGGCAACATTTCTGAGAGGCACCCCATGATTTTTTGGCCCTGTTAAAGATAAAAGAAAAGTGGCCACCAAAATGATAGTGTTTAAAATGAAACTTAAAACCTTGGTTGAGTGTATTGGTAATTAACTTGGCAAATATCCACAAAACATTTTTCGGTTTCACATTAATATTTTTGTCCTTAATTTTCCACACAAAAAATCTGAAATGTTTGCAGCTGAGAACGGCGTCTTTTACTTTTGTGTCGAATTTCAGGTCGCTATCTGGTCGGGTCACGGAGCTATGACCTGAAATGTTTTCGCGCATACCCTAGATCTCGGCGGTCATAAACATACGTTTTAGACACATAATCGATTCAAATAACTGGGAACGTTTTCAGACACTATATAATAAGCCCAATGTCATTGCACGTGACGTTGAGGTGTTCTGAAGTCATCTGAGGGCACAGGTCGCAAGGTGACTTGATGAACATGCGACCTTGACAGTTTCCCTTTTTTCATACGCCTGGTGCCACCTAGGCCAGCATTATACGAGCAATGTAATATGATTTGTACTTCTGAACTATAGAATGACTAGCAAAAGACCCAAAATTATTCTTAGATTTTATTTCAGTTCAGTTTTCAAGAAGATTGCCCTCCATTTTCCATGCCATGTAAATGCCTGTGAATTTTCGCAACATTCAAACGCATGGGCCGAAAGTAAAAGTTCCATCGATTAGCTCTCGATTCATGCCAACATCGGAGTTAGAAAAAGTTAAAGATAGCCCTTTTCAGGCGTTTTGTCCCCATGTATCCGTCGCTCAAAAGATTCCTAGAGCTTCTCTTTATAAACATGTATTTTATGTCATGCCGAATCGATTGCCTTTGTTGCAATAAATTACGACGAGTAGTTCTCGAGATCTCGGGAGGGGGAACAAACCACCCACATACGGCATTGCCTACCAGCATTATGTGTGCGGGAGTAGGATTCAGTTATACCTGGAAAACTCCTTTTTGGCTATTTTTTCTCAAGTCTCACAGTGACAAAAAAGATATAAAGGCCTCACCAAAAAATGGCATGGCTCCGCCCCGTGGGAAAACATCGTTATGAAGACTGGACTCATTACTTAGAAAGGGCATGTAAGAACAATCACCAGTCTTCGTGAAGCTGCTCCAAAACCCCGGAAAATGGCGAAAAACCGGAGGCGAGATTTTTTGAAGCCCATCCTGTATAGGACTACGTCTTTGACATAATGATTTGATGTTTGATGATCATGATTTATTTCTTTATTCACATGATTTGATTCATTATGGTGGTTTTTGCTTCAGGGCGCGTTAACGATACACGCCATTATCATCCTTTATTTTCCGTTGTAAGCATGTGTGTAGGAGCATATTTAAGTTGGCATTACCAGAACCACTTTACGCCCATTTCTTAGACGACCCTAAATGATAATGGAGATAAAGGATGAAGGGTCAGCACAATGTCCAGTGCCATCAGTCTGGTGATTTAGGGAGACGCTCGGCCACACGGGCTCCTGCTGTTGTTAAGAAATGCAAATTTTCATGTTATTTTGATGTTATTGATCACTCAAAATTACTTCTGAAACTTGCTCAGTACAGCGTTGATACTTCTTGGTTTTCTGCCTACCTCCGCGGTCGCACCCAGAGTGTCAGTTTCACTGACTTTTGGAAGGAGGCGCACCTATAGAAAGCTGCCTAACAGCATGGGTGTGTTTCATGGCTCATCTCTGGGCCCTCTTTTGTACAGCATATTTGCGAATGATGTCAGCCTTTTCACCGAAAATGCCGACATCATTCAGTACGCGGACGACACACAAGCACTCGTCAGCAACAAACAAGATCTTCTCCTGGAGATCTTATTTTGCTCATGGAAAGCATCCTTTGCTCGCTGGACCTTTGGCTTCGCGCGAATTCCATGAAAGTGAACGCGAGCAAAACTCAGCTGATGTTCTTTGGTAGCGAAGAAAATCTGCGAAACATCCTTCTTTTTACTGTGAGATTCAGAGACGCACTGTTAACACTGCGAAAAATCTCGGCATGATTTTCGACCGTTCTCTTTCTTGGCATCCACATGTTTCGGCCATCATCAACCGCTGCAAGGGCTTGCTGTTAGACCTAGTACACTGGCGAAATCACCGTCCTCGCCGGACGCTGCGCATTATCGTCCCAGTCCTGGTGCTCCCCCACATTCGATACTGCCCTGTCGTTTATGGCAATGGCTAAAAAACCGCCTCGGCTCAAAAAAAAACTTTGCAATAAAATACATTTTTGGACGCAGAAGATTTGGCCACGTATCCGACCTGCTGTAGCGCCTCGGTTGGGTCTCTGCGGGTGACAAGGTGACGCTCAGAACTCTGACAATAGCCCATCAGGTGCTCTCCGGTGGCGAGCCCGCGGACTTAGCTTCGCTCTTCATCAGAAACAATGAAGCCCGTGCTCGCCATACCCGGCGAGACGACCATTTCCTCCTCTCTCGTCCGCGTGCAGAAGCAGGCAAGCGGACGTTTTCTTACCACGCCTACGCTGGTCTCAGCCTGCTTCATCCCGACTTGCTTCATCTTTCTGCTTCTCAGTTCAAAGCTACTGTCCTTTCCCATCTCAGGTCCACTGTCACATAACCAACCTTCGCTTTGTTTTTTCCTGAATGACTGAGTGCCTGTTAACTGTGTAAAGTTCCAGGTTTTTGACTCGGGACTTAATAGCCACGACATGTGTTTCATCACTGTGGACCTCCCCACGATGCATGATGCGAATACAAATACAAATACAGATAGCACGAAGCGGCCGATTTGGTCGAACGGCACTTGTCAGTCAGTACCGGCAGCATGATTCTCGGGTTATTTCCTCAGGCACGCTGGCACGTGCACGTTAGCGCGGGTCAGGACTGCAGGAATCAAGTTACAGACTGTTCAGGTAGCACAGTTTAAATGCGTGATTTAAAGCTCTTCATTGCGGCATTTTGTGTAACCTTCGCAGTACGAGGCGTGCAGGCTGTCACCCGCCACCGCGCCAGGTTTTGAGCAACAGATTTACAAAATGTTACGTTATATTCTTGCCGAGTCTTTCAGAGAGAGAGAAAAAAAAACATTAACAGAGTGCCATGGCCGGCCACCAAGTTATGACGTCATTCTCGACGGTTTCTCTTTTGGTGTGATGCTGCTCAGCGCGGTGCGCACCGCCCGCCGCCAGCGGAGGCGGAGACGCCACTCAGCGGCCGCTACATGAACAAGGACACAGGGCTTTTCGACAGCAAAAAGGGCTCGCCATTGGCGACCTGACCTGGATGAGCCCGGATCGCCAGGCGCTGATTGGCCGAGGGCCGGACGCGCCAAAAGGGCTCGGCCATGCCGGACAGAGCGTCGGACGGACTCATTTTCGACTAGACATAAACAATGGAAAATCTACATTTTCAAGATACATGACACATAAGTGGCGGCCAGGCCCGCGGACAGCGACCTTTGTGAAAATCAGAGAAAACAGCCATGCTGTCGGGAAAGACGATAAACGGGCGCGAGCCGTCTGCTCCGACGATCGCTGCCAACGCGGCCACATATTCTGCCAGATAGGTCGACAGGCAACAGTTGAGCTGCACAGACACCCATCGCGCCTCCGGGCGCCGGCGCGCGGCACAGTGCGGTCTCGGTGTACTGCTCCGGCCCTTGACCGCTGGCGGCGCCGGCCCGGCCGTGGGGGCGGCAGAGACGGGGGGGGGGCCCCTTGCCTCCGGCTGGGCTGCTCGCAACAAGAGAGGAGGAAGTGGCGCTCCACGACGCTGAGAGGCCGGCCTGGCATTACCTCGCTGACGAGATTCAGAGCTCCATGGGCGCGGTGGAGGTGGGCGTGCGCGCTCGGCCGCCGCCGGCGGGCGACGGCGACCAGCGCGCCATCTGTGACTGGCTCCTGGCACTACAACGCGGGGCGATCACTGATGAGCCGTCTCCGCGGCCGCCGCCGCCGATGGCGTCGGTCGTCGCCGTGCGTCGCCGTTGAGTTTCATCGGCGCTCGCCGGCTCCCGGAGGGTAGCGCGGCGCGCGCGGCCGCCGGCGGCGCTGCGGCTGGACCCCGCTCCCTTCGCGGGCCATACTCGCGCCTGCAGCATGCTGGCGCGCAGCCTGAGGCTGCTCGTGCCGGCCTCCGCGCCCGCGGCGCGGCGGAGCACACCGCTGGTGCCCGTCGTGATCGCCGACTTTGATCCAGCCTGCTGCGCAAACCTGGCGAGCCCCGTGGATGCTATCGTCCTTCTGCGGTGGCCAGGTCGGCGAAGATGGCCGGCTGGTGCATGACGTGTCGACGCCCACGTCGCATATACCTTGCCGGCCGCGCGTGCTGTCATTCGTGGGCCGTGCCGTTTAAGCGTCCGCGGACGGCTTCATGTACGCCATTGGAACTGGCTTGAGGGATGAGTTCTACTACATTCCCTTGGCCCGTAAAACTCGGCGCCACTTTGGTGTGCTGTGCAAGAGGCCGGCATATGTCTGCCTCCCTGCTGATGGGATTGTCTGTATGTCTGTCAGACATGCAGGCGTTCCCGGAGTGGCAGTCGGAATCGTCGAAGAGCGCTTTCCCGTTTTTAGAAATTTAGCTTATTTCGATGATTTTCTGTGTCTGACTCGTTTCCCAAAAGAAGTCGAAGATATTTGTGATTTTTGTTTATTTCGGTCCGTTTAGCTACAAACGTCGCTAACTCGATATTGGTACCGACCACTCCGCTCGCACATCTGGGCGTCGACCTGGGCGTTGTCCGTCGTGAGGCCAGGGTCAAGTTGGAAGTTCCGGCGCTTAAGCGGCTGGCCTTGGCGAAATGTTCGCCGACTGGCCTCTAACCCGGTGGCTGCGGTTTGCCGGTCCTGCGAACTTTGTGCTCCCCTCCCTCAAATCACCGCTCGAGGTCATAACCGCGCCGCCAAGGACGGCGATGTGTGTGCATGTGCGGCCACGCTGCCGTATGTTACCGGCTCTGGTGCATGGCGATTTGCGGACGTGTTCGACTGGACATGTCCGCTGACCGTCCGTCGAACCGTGCACGATCGTTGATTGCACGTGGACGTCACGCCGGCGCAAATCGGCACTGTGCGGCCGGGCTGCGCGTGCCGCCCGCCGCCGTTCGGAGGCCCGGCGGGCGGCACGCTGCGCTGACTGGCAGGGCCGGCGCGGCCCGCGGGGCGGCGGCCGGCCTGAACTGGATACCCGACCGAGACAAGTCCTACTGCTCGGTGTCGCTGACGGCCGCCGTCCAGCCATAATGGGCCACGACCAGGAAGAGCCGCAACATTCTATTGTTATTCTATCGCCCATCTTATTCTCACTTCCCTATTTGAATTTAAGCTCCTCCAAGCCACCTAGCCTCATTTGCAACCCACTAAGTACGATATGTATAATGATTTTGAGCTTCTTTGTGCCGGAGCCAAAACTATTGACGTCAGTTCGGTGACGATCTAGAAGCTTCACCACGTCTGTATAGCCCTCCGGCACTGTCTGTTCCTCTGTCGAAAACCAAGCGGACGCCGACCTGGCGTAAGGCGACCGACTAAGCATAAAGCAGTACAGCTACACCGGTCGTCGCTGACGGTTTTTGGCCGGTTTCCCACTGAGTTTCCCCAGCTCTGCGGTTCTCAGCGCACGAAACATTAGGCAGATGAACTCATCAGAAGGCAGATGATGTCCAGCCTCCAGTGCTGGCTGCTGTAAGGACCGGTTACAGTACATTTGGCTCAGGTCGGTGCGCTTCGTGGTCAAAGGTTTTCGTAGTATGAAAACAAAGATAACGCGGACTAGTCCCGACGATTTCCATTTCCCCACTTTCACTGTTTTTTTTCTTTAAGATTCGTTCGATGGCATTTGAAAAAAAAATTGCCGCCCAGTATTTTCCAGTTCTCTGTCATTATTCACGATTGGCTGCAAGTCAGGAAAGGGAGGACGCCATCTGCGCGTGATTTTGTGACCTCGATAACGGCCCAGACGAGGAGCGCAGTAGTATGATGACTGTCAGGATTATCACTTCTGGCCAAAAACCTCACAGATCAGCTAGGTTGGTTATAATGTAATTCAACGACGCTCGCGACTGCCAGGGTCATTTCGCGTCGCAACCTCTCACGCCGGTTGTCGCGAGGGACGGCGAAATGTCGCTATTACCCGGACTAGAACCGGGGACCTTTCAGCCACAAATCACAGATCAGCTTGACCTTCATGATATACAGTGCCCGAAACTGAGTTCAAGGAGCCATCAGAGTCATGCTCTTACGAATGATATGTGGTAAATGCAGTTATACGTTTCAGATCAGGGGACATTTTCGAAACGACGAAGGAATAGTAAGTCGGACGGCGAAAAAGACAATGAACTGTTGTCAAAAAGGCCAGAGTCTTCTCGCACTACCCGCATTTTATACATGCCTTACTTCCAAATACAATACATACATGTTTTCTGTATTAATTGTTCTGGTCAGGCTGTTGTCTGCAATATGCAAAACAAGGCTGTGAGCCAGGGGCCCATCTGGATAAGTAGGGCCACGAGAAGGGCTCCCGACGGCTAACAAATGGTCTTTAAAGACAGCTAAGGCAATGGTTTGTGCTCACTTTTCAGCAAAATTTATTCATCTTTGTTCCACAACCTGCGCCCGCGTGGCAGTCGGCGCCATGCACCCCAGGCTGGGGGGGAAAGGGGTTAACCGTGTCCCCCCCTGTAACTCGCGAACGGCTGGTCGTACGACGAAAAATAGACCTACTATTCATTTTTTTAATTTTTTTTTTGTTTTCGGGGGGGGGGGGGGGGGGGGGGCCCCCCCCCGATTTTTTAAATATTTTTTTTTTTTTTTTATTTTAAAAAAAAAAAATTATTAATAAATTTTTATATTTATTTTTTTTTAATATAATTTTTTTATTTTTTTAATTTTTTTTTTTAGGGGGGGGGGGAAATAAAAAATTGGGGGGTTTTTTTTTTTTTTTTATTTTTTTTTTTTTTTGTTTTTTTTTTGAAAAAATTGGGATTAATAGAAATTATAAGAAAAGGGTTTTTATTTTTGTTTTAAAATTTTAAATTTTTTAAAAAAATTTTGGGGGTTTTTAGGGTTTTAAAAAAAGGGGGAATTTTTTTTTAAAAAAAAAAAAAAAAAAAAAGGAAACCCCCTTTTTTGGCTTCTGATAGTCATGTTATACAAAAAAACAAATCATAAATGTTGTATAATTACAAGGGTGCCAGGGACATAAAGGGGAACTGTCATGGTCACATTTCAGATCAATTTGACCTTACCTAAATGACCTAGTAACTGGGGTCACTGGAATGATCTCGTGTCATTAATATTATCTGAAACGTTTCAATCATTGGAATTACTCTATTCAAAATTTCATTTATGGCTATTGCGATATAGGGAAGCGACTGACCTTTTAAATCATAGCTCGGACCCGACCTGATATCAAGCGAAACATGGTACAAAGTAAACCCTTCTCGTCACATATATTCCGTGTTTGGCATTTAAAAAAGACAGAAATTATTGCGAAAAAACAAATTTGACTTTTGACCACCACCTGTAAAATGACCTAAGATGAACAAAATTACATCTGCACATGCCCAACTATTAGCTATACATCCATATAAATTTAAGTTCTAGCTTAAAACTCTGTTTTGGCAGACATTTTCATTCCCAACAAGGCCAAAAATGGCCAGGTCCTAAAACGTCGGGTCGCTCCTGAGCAAAATAAATGAAATTTTGTCACAGCACGTAGAAAGAATAGCTAGGAAAAGTGGCCAAGTTAGTGAAGCTGCTAAAAATCGGAATTGGCAAGCAAAGGGGGTCCCGCGGGGTTAAAGGTCGCGACGAGTAGAGCTCAAACCTGGCCCTGTCTTTACTTTTGGACTATATATAAGCCATTTACGCCCTATAAATGTTTTGTCGCAGCTGACTAAATGAAACCGAGAAACGGCCTACATCTTAAGTAGGCCGTTTCAATAGAGTGATCAATAGAGCCTAGGTGAAGGCATTAACAACTAAGCAAAAGTCCGCAGATCCCGGTACACGTCTGATTTCTCCTATTTGTTTCATATTTACCCTGAATGTTGAGTTAAAGACACAGCAATATTCGCGCCACTGCACTGCGGGCGCCGATGCCCAGCGTGGGATGGAATTAACGAAACTAATTTTAGCGCTCCTTTATTTTAGCAACATATGTTTTGCCAAGTGGTATTTTACTGCTGATGGCTCATGTGATGGTTCTGCGTGCTGCATTGTTGAAATAGGATGACTTCGGCATTTTTGCTTTGCAAATGCTATTCTTTTTGCAAAAGCAGTTAAGTTATGCTACATCTAGCCAATTTCAACCACTGTTGTCACGTTAATGCGTTTTTCAAGTGCATTAACTATTACTTGGCAGTTAATTATTACTTCTAAAGGTTTAATTTAATATCTGACGTCATATGTGACCTTCAAGTCAACAACCAGAAATATGTGGGACTCAGAATGACGGACTATCGATTGCTGTTTGAATGATAGAAATCGGACCATCGACTTTTGAGACAGAAGGGGAGGGGAAAATGTCCCCCTCCAGCATCTGGTGATTGGTAAAAATATCCCAGTCTGTGCCAGGTTAATGCGCAGTCGGATGCCATACCAGAACACACTTCGGTGTACAGCACCAATGTGTGAAGTATCATATTCGTCAGTAACAAATGCAACTTTCATGAAATGGTTTGCTGATCTGTTTTATCAAAGCGGCGGCTCCGATCTTGGTCTTATGCTAGTGTCATGCATGAACTTTTTGGTCCCTTGTCTCTCTTGTCATCCTTTTTGTAGTTTCATGCAACGTCGAACAACATTTTGCGATGTTATACCTTTGTACAACGTACATACAGTGCATGTGCATAAGTTGTTCATGTTGCAGACATTACAAATCATAATGCATGATTTGTATGAAGGTATGCTTCAGGACGTCTCGTTTCGTTACGTTCGGCAACTTAGATAACTTTATCTTTCGAAAATAATAGCCATTGAACTTGTGTATTAATGAGCCACTCGCGAGTTCGTACGACAATCTAACTGTAATGTAATTCACCTGCCGTTTTTTTTGTTGTCCTGTGCATGTTGCCGTTGTGACGTCATTTGCATGGCATCCGCTGCAGGAATCAGTGCCTCGTAATACAGCCCCAGGTCGCGCTCAGGGGCGTAACGATGGGGAAGGGGCCTATGTCCCCTTTGGAGATTGAAATTTAACGTTTCTTTTTCCACTAAAATGAAAATATGCACATGAAAATTCCTGGAATCCCGATATAAAGAGGCCAAAATTCGAGGAGTTTTCACTTTTGGGAATTACCTTTGCCCTTGTCCCCTCCTTGGCGAACCCCTGGCTACGCCCTTGACCGGGCTGCACCCGGAATTACCAGGAGAGGATCAGGCCGACTTTTGGAGAGAACAAACTGGCTTCCTTTAGAGGAGATCACGTGGCAAAGATTAAATGGTTTTGGGATAGCCAGGACAGATCCAGCTTAATCCGTCCCCCCCTAAATCGAAAATTTTTTTCCATTTCATCGCAACAAACGCAATCGATTTCACAACCATTTTTATAATAAAATTTTCAAAATTTCGAAATTTGTGATACAGGGCAAAAATTCAAAAGGGACTTTGACTTCTAAACTCCGTTTTATGGACCGATTTCGAAAACACAATAAATATGAAGGGCTTACCATAACAAATTAAATTTAAAAAATTCATGGGCGTTCACAGGGTTAAAATAGGATTAGTTTCTAATAACTAATGAACAAAACCAAAACACTTTTTAGCTCTCTACATGTTACTAAAAAGTACAAACCGCATTACAATTTTTATAATGTTACATAGGCGGTGCCAGGACATAAAAGGGAACTGCATGTCACACGTTCTTCAGATCAACTTGTACCTTGACCAAATGACCACAGTACCTGGGCACCTAAATATTCGTGTCATTCAAGATTACTTAAACGTTTTTAATCGATTAAATTCACTCTATTCCAAAAAAATCATTTTTGGCTTTTGCGTGAAGGCACTGATGTTTTAATTTTTTCCCCCCCCCCCCCTTTTTTTTATATTATTTATTTTTAAAAAAAAAAAATCCCCCTTTTTTTTTTTTTTTTTTTTTTTTTTTTTTTTAAAAAAAACGCCCCAAATTTTTTAAAAAAAAAAATTTTTTTTTTTTTTTTTTTTCCTTCTCTTTTAAAGTTTTTTTAGAAAAAAAAAATTAGATATGCACATTGCCCAACTATTTAGCTATACATTCATATAAAGTTTTAAGTTTATCTTAAAAATGGCAGCACCTGCAGCGCGAAAAATAACAGGCGAGGACGAATCCTACGAGTCGTATTCCGGCTCATTCTTCCTCCCCCGTCAGAACCCGGCGACTGCCGATACAAGAGACGGCCGGCGATCGCAGCCGGCGGCAGCTCCGAAGACAGCAGCGCGGTTACGGGGGCGGACGGAGCGGTGGCGCTGGACTTTGGCGTTACAAGCACGATGAACAAATTGCAACGCCTCGTGCCTCACCCTCCCCCGGCAAGCCCAGAACCCGTGACCTTTCCAGGGCCGCTGACTGCGACAGCCTCTGCATATCCCGGGCCTTAACCATCACGGGCCCCTGACCGTCCCAGGGCCCCTGACCCGTCCCAGGGCTCTTGGCCATCCCAGGGCCCTGGCCATCCCAGGGCCCTGGCCATTTCAAGAGACCTGACCGTCCTCACGGAGCGCCATTACTATTCCATGGCCCTTGACTATCTCAGGGCTCCTGTCTGTCCTAGAGCTCCTGTCGTGGTCAGAGCCCTCGTTAGCCTGGGGGGGGGCCGTCCCCCTTGTCTATGCCACTAATTACTTTCCATCACGGCTGCTGTGCAGCCATACGGACCCCTGTAGCTGCCACGGAGCGTCACCACTGAGCAGAGAGATTCCTGCGGATGACGTCACATTCGTATCTACACGCAGCGAAATCCGCCAGCACATCATGCAATGGTAATGACACCTCCTGAGCCAACCGCAGCTTTTGCGAAATCCAGGACGACGTGAAGTTTACAAACCGGTCATATTTCACAAACGGCTGGACAGAAAATGCTCACATGCGTAAATAAAATGCAAACACGCTCAGCACACAGTTACAGAAAATGCCAGCGCAATATTGGTACATTACGTGAGTTATTAACAAAAAATCAGGGAACTTTGAAGTCGTTGCGAGAATTAACATTCCTTTCATGATCTTACAAGGGAAAAATGCTCCAAAATGGCCCTGGGCCTATCAACTGCCAAACCCCTCCTACAATGATGGTTAGCAGAGAACCCACATTGCGCCATCATCAATACGTGAAGTGCAGATTCGTGAAAAATTCTAAATGGGTGGGTGTCGGCACTGGATGATCCAGGTGGGTGTGGGGGGGGGGGTCACCGGGGCCGTGCCGCCCTTTCTTTGGAAAGCGGGGAGGGGCAACATGTCTTTTGGCTCACCCTTTTCGGATGGAAAAGTGCAGACATTTTGCTTGCGAAACATAGAAAACAAATGCCAGTTTTCCGAAATGGCTAAACAAACTGGACAAAATCCAGGAGAAATAAACATTTTGGAGAAAGTTAAGCAACACGGCTGGAGATCTGACTTCCTCTCAGCACATGGTCTGGATCCGATCCGCCCTTGGATGTGGGCATTGATGTGTGTAGATGTATCTTGAACACGCACTGGTGATGATCTTAGATGAAATTCTTTCTGCTGAGGCATCATTTTAATAGTGATATCGATGTCAGGAAAGAAAATGATGCTGAGAAGCCATGTGTGATCACATGCAATGCACAGTCGTAGCCAGAGGGGATCAGAAGCTGACCCTTCCCTTAACCCTATTCCCGGAGGGCTAGACGGTATGGTCGATTCCCGGCAGGGGGGGGGCGGATTCGGCCCCCACTGAGATCTCGAGAACTACTTGCCCGATTTCATCGCAACAAACGGCAATCGATTTGCCGCCACATGAACTACATTTTTATAAAAATAAATTTTCAAAATTTTGAAATTTGTGGATACAGGGGGCAAAAATGTCAAAATGGGGGTATTTTTGGACTTCTTATAACTCCGTTGTTTATGGACCGATTTCGATGAAACTGGCATAAATCGAGAGATTATGGATAGGGCTTTTACCATGGGTCCGCAAATCTGAAATTTTGAGAGAATTCATGGGCGTTCACAGGGTTTCAAAAATAGGAGGATTAGTTTTCTAACAACTGAATGAACACAAGAGGCAAACACCCTTTTTTGGCTTCTGCTAGTCATGTTATACTAAAGAAGTACAAATCGCATTACAATGTTTGTATAATGTTAGCATAGGCGGTGCCAGGGACATGAAAAAGGGGGAACTGTCACGGTCACACGTTTCTCAGATCAACTTGTGACCTTTGACCTTAAATGACCTCCAGTGACCTTGCGGTCGCTTGGAATGATCTCGTGTGCATTTAATATTATCTGTCAACGTTTTTAATCATTTGAATTCACTCTATTTCAAAAATTTCATTTTATGGCTATTGCGATGTAGAGTACGCGCACTGACATTTTAGGTCATAGCTCCGTGACCCGACCTGATATCAAGCCGAGACTTGAAACACAAGTAGAGAGGCACCTTTCTACGTCATATATATTCCGGGTTTGTTATTTGAAAAAAATGGCGCCGAAATCATAGCAAAAAATCAAATTTTGACTTTTGACCCTGAACCTGACCTTATAAAATGACCTCAGATAAACAAAATTATATCTGCACATTGCCCAACTATTTGGCTATACATCCATATAAAGTTTTAAGTTCTAGCTTTAAAACTCTGTTTTTGGCAGCCATTTTCCTTTTACCCTCAACATGGCCAAAAATGGCATGAGGTGCCTCCCAAAAATGTTGCCTAGCTCCGCCCCTGAGCAAAATAGAATTTTGAAATTTTGTCACAGCACGTAGAAAGAACAGCTAGGAAAAATCACCAAGTTTCGTGAAGCTGCGTAAAAAAGCCTGGAATTGGCAAGCAAAAGAACCCAAGGGGGGCGGATTTCGCCCCCCCCTGCCGGGAATAGGGTTAAGGTCGGAGACTTCCAAAAATTGACTGTTATTACGGTTTGTTTGAAAGGAAAAAAACATTTTTGAAGATTGATATAAGTACTGCATAATAGACGAAAATAAATGTACTGGTACTTCCAAATTCTCCAGATTTGTTGTTCGATGGGGTCAATTTCCCATCTTTTCAATCAAATGGTACGAATTGGCATTTTTATTTTGGCCTTGACCCCCGCTCCTTTTCGAAAATCTGGGATGCGGAACCAGTTTTACAGCGTGCGTCCCGCTTCATGACCTTTGTTCTTTCTTATAATTCATAATTGGTTTTTAAACGCAAACTGTATGAAAGCTTTGATATCAAGCCTGTTGCAAACTTTGCGCTTTTCAAGATAGAGCAAACTGGCAGGGTTCTTGCTTTTGCAGTGGGCAACATAAGCAAGATGTAACGTTTTTCTCTCGTTCTGTTGTTTCCAAGGCGGAGAAGAAGTACTGAAAGATAATTTTGAAAACAGGTTTTTTAGGATTTTTTGTCGCAGTTTTCTACACTAATACCAGTTCTGTGCAAAAATGTTTGCCCAAAACATGGTCTTTCAGTGAGTAAACAATGTTTACATTGTATACCCTCGAAAATGGTCCCTTGCGTGGTTGCACCGCTGCACTGCCGTTGACAGGGAAGTAGCCAAGGAGGTTCATGGGGGTCATGGCCCCTCTGAGCCAAGGAATCTACACTAGATATATAGCAATTTCGCTGTAATACGGAACAGTGGTCATATATATGTTGCAAAAACAAACACTTTATCTAACTCCTGTAGGTTGAATATGGGGCCAATGACGTAAAATACCTGTTTTTTCCGTAAACTTCGTCATATGCCAGTGGCACATGACAACATTTGACATTTGCCCTCCCTCCGAGGAAAATCCTGGCTACGCGTCTGACCGTTGAAGCGTGGTGCTCCCAGGTATGACCAGGATCTAATGTCATGTTCGGTGCATTAGTTCTGTCAACAGGAAACAAGAGCTGGTCAGGAGATGGCAGAACACGTTACGACATGCGGGTACGCAAACTCGCCCGACGTTGGGCCGGTGCGTGCGCATGACCGGCAGTGATAGCGCGCATGACCGGCTACAGTGACCTTCAGGAATGTTTACGAAAATACGAAAAAGAGAAAAGGAAAGCAAACAAGTAGTTCTGGTGACGTTCAGATGACGATTTCCCCCAGGTCGGAGTGTTTGCATTTGTTGAGTCAGTTAAAGTTTGCTGCGGTGACAAAATTCAGTTTCGAAGCTCAAACTTCGACCCACAACTTTGAATGACTTACAGCACCGGTTTCCACCCAATAGTGACGTCTTCCTGAAGCCTGGGCAATAAGTAAAAGTAAAATAACAAGAACAAATTGGTGTGGCCTTGGTTATTTTCATCATGCAGTCCTACGAACCTCTTCAGTTTTCGTCTGCTGGATAGGTTACATTACCAGACTTTCCACGCTACTTTCGAAGAACATTCTGTCTTGAGTCTAACCAATCGCGTATTTTGATTTTTTATATTTGCGCCTTATAACGGGTGGGCACTGAATAATGGGACAATATTTGAAGTTATACTGTGAGCGCATTTATTGTCGTATGAACATTAAACTTGGCAAAAGAGCAGTCATCGATGTTGCAGTCAGTTTTTGCCTAGTGGATCATCTCCATCACCCCTACTTTGTCGGCAGCTCACACGCGTCTGGGCACGTGCACCAGCACTTTGCGCCGCATTTCTGGGTCCAGAGCAACGATCACCTGGCGTATCCTGACCTTCAGGGCGAGGTCAGATGTTGCATACCAACCTCCCTGGTACACCCTCTGTTTAATGATGCCTTAGATGTCTTCAACAGGACGTGGCTGGTGCACACAAGGGGACTGGTGTAACGCGTTGCATACGGCACTCTGGCCTCTTCCAGCAACACGAGAGTTTTCTTGGCATAATGAACGCTGGCCAAGTCTGGCCAAAACAGCATATCCTTGTCGGGATAGTTCTCATTTTAAAATAGGATGAGCACATCTCTCATGCACTTCGCACGGCACACGGTGCCATCAATATAACCCGTACTCGGCATGATACCTGGACATGCCACACCCCTTGGAGAGATGGCGAGCCACACGACAGGTTTGCGAGTGAACTTGCTTTCTGGCTTAACGTGTAATTGTGCTGGACAATCTCCACCGGGTCCAGCATAGTATCCAAGGTTTCTTTGCACATGGCTTCCGTGGGAGGTGAGGTAAGTTTCGTCGTCCATGACGATGTCGCATTCTTCTCGATTTGACATGCATCCGCGCGACAGTTTCCGGATGCGGATCTCTAGGGTGACTTCTTGTTTTCGGGTGACCTGGGCTGCATTACTGTTTTTTAGACACTGAAACCTGTGTGCTGCCGCGATTTTTCTCACGTTCGCTCTCGAGATCCCAAACCCACCAGCCAAAACGCAATGTGACATCCCTCGTCTTCCAGTTGGAACTCGAATCAGCTGGCGCTGTCTTTTGATGTTCATTTCGGTTGGTCGGTGGTGGTTGCTGTTGTGCTGGGACGCGTTCCCATCCCCCCCCAGGGTCCCCATGTGGATTTCAGATGTGCGCCCCGCTGGCGTCGCCTCTCACTGTCCAGTGTCGGCCCAGAAGCTCGTGCGCGGCACACGTGGTGAAATATACGCACGAACGCTATACGCCCCGTGGAAAGAGCAACATTTACCAGCATGAGAAGCATTCTCACGACTCTTGAGGGCTGCTAGCCTTCTGTAAACAGTCGCTCGCGGGATCTCAAGCGACTTACAGTGTCCCAAATAAATTATTTGGGCCGTCCCGGGTTCTCATGGGCAAGTCAAGCTATAATCTAACGGGCACCTTGTTTTGACAATGGCTCCATGGCTGTAAATGAACTCCAATTCTTCATAGTTTTTTGCATGATTTTAAAGCCAGCAACGGGTAGGATGAATGTGCCAAATGCCAGTGGTGAGACCTGTGGTGTTCAAGAAATATATATATATATATATATGTATATATGTATATATATATTGTAGCGTGACGTCAGACGCCGTCGCCATGGCAGCACGGGCGGAGACTGCCGTGTTGCCATGGCGACCGCAGGACTGCTGCACGGCCGCGGCGGGAGGCGCGGTGGTGATGAGAAAGTGAAGCGTTCCGCGAAGGGAGTTCGTGGCGTTTTGGCCTAGTGGGGTTATATAGGGAAGTCAGCAAATGCCTGAGATCCAGAAGGAATTGCAATAAAACTGTTTCTTCGCACTAACAAGCCATTTCGGCCCTATGTCGCAGACAACGAGTGGGTCGAGTGCGATCGCGACGGCGCCGAGTGCGGCCATGGCTGTGCCGGTGTCGGCCGGGCCAGACATCTCCTCCCCGGCCGCAATCGACGCTCGGCTCATCGCGGAGTATGACGGAACTGGTGGCGTTGTGGAGTGGTTCACGCGCGCTGCGATGCTGTGCGAACTTCGGGGCGCGGAGTTGACGTCGGTGCTGCCGATGCGGCTGACGGGTGGCGCCTTTGCCGTGTGGTCACAATTGCCAGCCGCCGACCGCAGTTCCTCGGACGCGGTGCGGGACGCCCTGTACGCCGCCTTTGCACTGGACCAGTACGCGGCGTACGACGCGTACGCTTGCCGCCGCCTCCAGCCCGGTGAGTCGGCCGATGTCTTTCTCGCGGACCTCCGGAGGCTCGCTGCGCTGTTTGGCGGAGTGCCGGAGCGCGCGCTCGCCTGCGCGTTTGTGTCTGGCCTCCCGGAGGCGGTGCGCCAGACGATCCGGGCCGGCTCCCGTGCGGAGGCACTGTACCTCGCCAGCATTTTGGCGCGGGCGCGCGCGGTGTTGAGTGACGACCGCGTCGCCACAGCGGCGGCGGCGGCGCGCGGCGAGGCACACCTACGCGGTCAGCCGCCGCGTGGGACACGGCTCCCGCCCGAGACGCTGTTGGACCTGCGGCGTGCTGGGGCACATTGCGCCAACCTGCCCGAAGAGGGTGCCGGAAAACGGCACGGGGGATGGCGCGTCAGCGCCAGAGCCGTCTCCCGCGCCGTGATGAGCGCGCTGCCAGTCACCCGGATGATTGTGGACGGGAGGACGTGCAGCGTCCTGGTGGACACCGGCTGCACTGACACAATCGTACACGTCGGATGCTGTCGACAATGGGAGCCGCGCCGGGTCGTGGTGACGACGATTAGCGGCGGCGCGCTTGAGTGCAGCGGGGTCGGTAGCGTTACGGTGGACAACGCGGGCCGTCGAGTGAAGCTCGAGGCCCTGGTGGTGCCGGAGCGACCCATGGGCGTCGACGTCGTGCTCGGGATGACCGGCATCTCAGCCCTGGGCGGCGTCACCCTCCGGACGCCGGCCGACGTTCGTTTTTGTGCGGCGGCCGTGCAGCGCCCGCCACTCGCGGTAGACTCGGCCGACTTTACGGCGCGCTACGACGCGGAGCAGCGGGCATGGACGGTCGCATGGAAGTGGGGGGACGGCGCCGGACTGGAATGTTTGAACAACGGAGTCGCCGAGTACGCGGTAGCCCCGGCCGTGCGGCAGCCATTCGACGCGGAGATTGACGATTGGATCGCAAACGGTTGGCTGCGTCAGTACGATGAGCGGGCGGACGGGCCGCCGCGCGGGCTGGTGCCCCTGATGGCGGTGCAGCAGGTAAACCGGGCCAAGGTGCGGCCTGTCCTAGACTACCGCGAGCTGAACGGCTTCGTCACGGCCCACATGGCAGATACGGATGTCTGTGCCGACCACCTGCGCAAATGGCGTCGTCATGGGACGCGCATCGCCGTCGTGGACCTGCGAAAGGCCTACCTCCAGCTCCGCCTGGACCGGCGGCTGTGGCCCTACCAGACGGTCATGGTACGTGGGCAGCGGTACTGCCTCACGCGGCTGGGCTTCAGGCTGAACGTCGCGCCGATGGTGATGAAAGCCGTCGTCCGCGCGGTGCTGTCGCAGGATCCGGACGTAGAGCGTGCCGTACTCCCGTACGTCGACGACCTGCTGGTGGACGAGGATGTCGTCAGCGCGGATCGCGTGGTGCAGCACTTCGCCCAATTCGGTCTGGCGTGTAAGCCGCCGGAACGAGCGGCGGACGGCGCGCGGCTACTCGGCCTGCGTGTGCGGCGCAAGGCCGGTGAGCTGCGCTGGACACGCGACAACGGCATCGCCGCGCCACCTGAGCGAGTGACCCGCCGCGCCGTGTTCGCCTGGTGCGGCCGGCTGGTGGCGCATCTGCCGGTCTGCGGGTGGCTCCGACCCGCTGCGGCCTGGCTCAAGCGGCGGGTGAACGCGGTGACGCGCGGCTGGGACGATGCCACCGACGACGCGGCGCTGCATTGCCAGATTGCGCACGTCGCAGACCGGTTGTCAGGCGCCGATCCGGCGCGCGGCCCGTGGCGCTTCTCGGGCGACCGCGTCATTGTCTGGACCGACGCCAGCTCGGTTGCCGCGGGCGTCGTCATTGAGACCCCTGACGACGGCATCGTGGAAGACGCCTGTTGGTTGCGCCACGACGGCACCGCGACGACGCACATCAACATGGCGGAGCTGGACGCCGCTGTCCGTGGAATCAACCTGGCTATCGCGTGGGGGGTGAAGGTCATCGACCTCCGCACTGACTGCTACCGTCTACCGGTGGATCGATGACGCGCTCAGCGGCCGCGCGCGCCTTCCGGACGAAGGCGCACGGGGAGATGCTGATCAGGCGGTGCGTGGACATCATCCGACAGCTGGTGGAGGAGCTGCAGCTGACCCTGTCGGTCGCCCTGGTGCGGTCAACGGAGAACCGAGCGGACGCGCTGACGCGCGTGCCGAAGGAGTGGCTGCGCGGGCCCGAAGTCGCCGACGGCGTGCCAGCGGGGACCGTCGCACACGAGAGTTCGGACGCTGGCGCGCCAGCTGAAGGGGCGGCGTGCGGCGGAAGCACGGACATCGGCGCGTCGATCGAGGCTGCGCACGAGCGGGCGGGTCCCCCCGGGGTCCGCCGGACATTATATTTCGCCAAGCGCGACGCATCGCGTGACGTGTCGCGGGCCGCGGTGCGGGCGATCGTAGAGCGCTGCGACGTGTGTCGGTCGATTGACCCGGCGCCAGTGCGATGGCGTCACGGCTCGTTGAGCGTCCCGGGCACGTGGGAGCGGTTGGCGATAGACGTGACCCTCCATCAGTGGCGGTGTTATCTCTCTATAATCGATTGCGGACCGTCCCGGTACAGTATATGGCGCCAGCTGCGTCGCCCTGACGCCGCAGAGATCGTCCGCCACCTGGAGGAAGTCTTTTACGAGCACGGGGCACCGGCGGAGATCTTGTCGGACAACGACACGGTCTTTCGCGGCCGTCAGGTGGCGGCGCTCGCGGCGCGGTGGGGAACGACCCTCCGTTTTCGGGCGGTGCACGAACCGGGTGGCAACGGCATCGTGGAACGTAGCCACCGAACAGTCAAGGTGATCGCTGCCCGGAGGCGCTGCTCAATCGCGGAGGCCGTTCGCCTGCACAACGTGATCCCCCGCTACGGCGAGACGGCTGCCACCGCGCCGGCCGCCGTCATATACAGACACGCGGTGCGGGACTGTGCCCACCCTGCACCGGGCGACCCAGCTGCCGCCCCCCGACGGCCACCGCCCGCGCCGGACGAGGCGCGGCCGCAAGCCGGCAACTCCACTTTCAGGGTCGGTGACCCCGTTTGGATGCGGCGCCGCGGCACCCGGTGCACCGCTGAGTCCCGCCACGAGTCATCACGCGTGTGGAGTCTCCCCAGGTGATGGAGGTGGATGGTGTGCCGTGGCACGTGCGGGACCTGCGGCCTCGGTACGGGGGTGTCGCCGACGACGAATCCGAGGACGACAGAAGTGAAGAGGAACGGCCTCTGTACGTGTACGGGCAAGGTCCGACGGCCGCGATTGCGGATGAGCCCGAGGACGAGGGGGCTGCCGAGCGGGAAGCGGAGGCGTCGACGACTCCGCCCCTCACGCCGCCCCTTCGCAGTGTGCGCGCGCGGCGACCGCCGCGGCTTCAGTGTTGTGACTAGTTATGGTTATGTTCGTTACAGTGCGTAGTTGCGTTATCCCGCTTTATATGTGGCGGGTGATGATTTTTGATAATCAGGTGGGGGTGTAGTGTGACGTCAGACGCCGTCGCCATGGCAGCACGGGCGGAGACTGCCGTGTTGCCATGGCGACCGCAGGACTGCTGCACGGCCGCGGCGGGAGGCGCGGTGGTGGGGAGAGAGTGAAGCGTTCCGTGAAGGGAGTTCGTGGCGTGTTGCCCTAGTGGTGTTATATAGGGAAGTCAACAAATGCCTGAGATCCAGAAGGAATTGCAATAAATCTGTTTCTTCGCACTAACATATATACATATATTTATCTCTAAAAAGTCTCTTTCCCAGTGCCCATCCGTTATGATGTACGTCCTTCCCTGTTTTAGTGCATTTACACATTTCGGTATATGTGCATTATTCAAGACTACAGTTCGGTTTACGTTCATTTTCATGTCCACATTTGCACTTGCATACATTTGTCGCACGTACATTTTTGTTTACATCTGTTATGTAGATATGCTTGCGTTAGACAAACGTACGCTTGGGCTTATGTACGTTTGTGTAGCTGACGTAGGTGCATTCTTTCCTTGTGCATTTGCTCGTACGTGCATTTACGCTTACGTACTTTGATGTCTACGCACAATTAGGTATGTACAGACCAGTTTCCCTCCGTTATGGGTTACCACAACGGCACCATATGGGTACCATAACAGACCTCCCTTTCTCCGTTCCCTCCATATGGGTTACTATAAAGCGTGCCAGGTTTCTTTCATGTATTCCATCGAAGTATGTAGCTTCTAAGTTTTCCACTCAAGTTTTACTTAGCTACTAAGTTTTCAGTTCCTGACGCAAAACAGCGAGGCCATCCGATGGGCTGCCATGTTTGACAAGCACACGTACAAAATGATCATTCAGCACTTTTACTTTAGTTATATTTATGTAGTTTTCCTCTTGTGACATATTTCGTGCCATCTCGTGATCATTTACGTAAGTGTGAATAAATTTCTTCTCAAAATTTGACGACCTTTCGATCGGTGTCACTCTCATTTTCGTTACTCTCCCAATCTCGAGCTCATGGGAGGGGGTTCTCGAACTCAGGGGGGTCTTGAGACCCACTCCCCGCAGTACGCCAAGGGCTATTCGGACACCAGAGGGAGGGTGCGTTAAATTCTGCCTATTTTGTGTGGCTCACTTTTCGTCTCCACCTTTTGTGGAAGAATCCGCAGTCGAATTTTCTTGTTCATTGGTCGGAAAACAGGAAAACTTACGGCTCAGTGCTCGTCTGATTTTGCGACTGCCCAACTTAAAGTGCAATCCAAACCAATATTTGCTGTTTTTGGAGGAAATGTTCCAAAAGGTAAAAACATACCATTTCTTCCAAAAACGCTACGGTGGTCGAACGGACACAGCTGCTACGGCGGCCATAGGACGGTATATCGCCAAATGGCTGTCACGCAGCAAGAACCGGGACGGTCGAAGAATGCAGCCATTGCTCGCCAACCGTGCTCAGTCGGCGACAGTAGAGCCAGTAGTGTATGGGCGACAGCAGAGCCGGCCGCACGCGATGCCGCAGTCGGCCTGTCCAGAGCGCTGACGCAGTCAGCGCCAGCAATTCAGGGGGCTTTGAACATGAAGTAAAGCATGAAGTGATGTTCGAGGACTGCTGCAACGATCGAGGGAGAGTTTGCAGTCACCTGTTGGTTCACTTTGCTAAACTGCAGCTTCAGTACTTAGCGGTAACAATCGTCTTTTTGGCTGGTGTCTGTCTAACTGTGTGTGCGCGTGGAAGTGCACGCCCGCTAGTTACGCATATATGACCAAGAAGATAAGCTTGCTGGTTGCAATACACATTGTGTTTTCGTGGCTAATATGGTCTGAAGAACATACGTTTTGTACAGTAATAAACTAGCAATGTACGGATACATAAATGTATTTGGGCTGTGGCCAGGGCCCGCCCGATAAGACCCCAGCAACAATTTATTTGCTACGCGTAGAGCCACATTTAAGCTCGGGTTGGAACAAGTACCGATCTGTGGATTCCCCAAAGAGAGCCTGCGCGGGCCCACAGTGAGCGTTCCATTCGATTGGGTGTCCGCTTCCGGGTTGGTTTTGTTTGTTTGTTTGTGAGCTAGAACACACAGCCTCTTGCGCTCAGGTGTCCAAAGTCTTCAGTCAAGTCTTGTGTCTCGTCGGGCGTCATTTAGTCGTTTCACTTCTGGGTTGGGCTATCCGGAGTAAGGTGAGTTTATCCATGCACATCCCCCTCGGGCCCACACTATTTCTGCTGGGTTAAGGCATATTTCTGCCCGACATAACTGCGGCAAGCCTGCGCAGTGCTCGTGCTTGCACGGGCACGGACAAGGCTAGCCTTCTCGGGATGAAATGTGGCTCCGCTTGGGAGTCAGCATGGTGTCTTGTGTTAGGCGCCGAGCAGGGCCACAGCGCGACGCGAGCTACTCCAAGCAGGCTGTTGGGTTGGCCCTACCCCGGCCCACGTGGGGCATACCAAAATTGCTGGCTGGTACCGTTCTGCCAGACTGCCGAATTGTCGATGCTTTGAAAGCTGACTGTCGCCACAATCTCTCCTTCCGCTGTCGTTGTCCGTTGTGTCGAGGCGGAGACTTGTGGCCACAACCATGGCTGGCAATCTCATGTGGATGGGGGGGGGGGGTCGGACCCCCAGTATTAGGGAATTTTAGCATTAGGCCAATGGTAATGGCTTGAAAGAAACTGTCAGAAACCATAGGGGGCCAGCCCAAGAATTTTCGGAAATCTTAAGCCATGTACACGGCATACATAACCACCCACGTAAAATGTAAAAGCAGTGTTCTTCCCCCTTTCACGGCCTTGCACCACCGTTCAAATTTCCATAACACCAGGGCGCGGTGAATCAAAATGGTATCGAGTCTTCATCCGACGTCCTCGCCCACGAAGCGCGACAGCGACGGAGACGGAGTCCAGGCCTTGACATTTCTGCCACCGTGTATACACTACTGGTTCCCAAGTTTATCGGTGCATGGCCCATTCTGCGGCTAAAAGCTGTTCTAAAACTTCCTACGTAGGTTGTAGGTTTGAACAGATGCCGCAATCCTGCGCTGCGGCATCCACGATTGTACTGCCGTTTATATGTGCGTAGCGCCCTCTTCCCTCTCATTACCCCTGTCAGACATTGACATCACCCCCGTCAGGCTCAGACATTACCCCAGTCCGACATCGCAGACTGAAGTGCATCACAGTCGCAACTGCTATTGCTGTTATCACGTTCGTTCCGCATTCATTTTCCTCTTCACCTACAGTTCCGAATGTCCACCCCACCTTCGTCAAGAAACGGCTGAACGAGTGGAAGTTAGATGGGAAAGGAAACTGTCTTCTGCGCTCTTCATCCCGCCTAGGCGGGCGGGCGGGCGGGCAGGCAGACGGACTAGCGGGTGAGCGGACGGGCGGGCAGGCAGGCAGGCAGGCAGGTAAACAGACACAGACAGACAGACTCGCACAGACAGACATGGTTGGTTGGTTGGTTATTGGGGCTTAGGGGCGCACCGACTGCAGGGTCATTTGGCGCCCATAACTTCTTCAAGTAGCTCCATTAAAAAGAGTCACGACGATTAATAAAATCCGACGGCGTAATATAGCGCAATTATGTCAAGACAAAAAAGTTGCCTACAACAGCATACACAAAATAAAACACATGTGACTAGTAGCGTGAAAAAACCGCAGAAAAACCGACATCCAATAAAAACCGGAACAACTGTCCCGTCTCTATAAAACGAGACTCGTCACTCAGCAAATCCAGCAAAGTGCGAGGTGTCGCACTGTGCCCAAAGTGCCGCAAACGCTCTGAAGTCAAACCATTGCATGTGATCAGCACATGGTGCACAGTGAGGGGCTCACTGCAGCGGGGGCACATCCCTCTCTCTTCGCCCTTCAACAGATGGTGATGCGCTACGTATGTGTGGCCTAGGCGCAAACGGCAAAGAATAACCTCCTCTCGCCGGTTTTCTCGTGAACTTGAGGCCCAAGTTCCTAGGCGGGGTTTAATACTTTTGAGCTTATTCGGACCGAGCGCATCCCACTCACGCTGCCACAAGTCATACATATACGACGAAAACACACGATTAAAGTCCTTGGCAGGCAATGACATTCGTCGCGTGACACACATGTGTGACGCACGCTTCGCGGCTGCATCGGCTCGTTCGTTGCCAGATATCCCCACGTGGCTTGGGATCCAACAGAACGTCACTCTCTTTCCATGTCGGTCTAACGCTGTCAATCGTCTTAAAATATCTTGTATAAGGGGATGACGCGGATGGAAACACTTCAGCGCGAAAAGGCTACTCAGCGAGTCTGTAAAAAGTACGTAAAAACCATCGTCGCTTGCCTCAATAAAACACAGCGCCTTGTCGATAGCCACGAGTTCCGACGTATAAACCGATGCATGAGATGGCAAAGTAAATGACCGAGTGTCAGGGCCACACACGAAAGCACAGCCCACATCAGCCTCCGTCCTCGATCCATCGGTGAAAGCCGTCATATGGCCATTGTAGGAAGCCATGTGCTCCAGTGCTCTGCACCGTAACTCCTCCGGGGCCACGTCGCGCTTCCGGTTCTCAGCCAAAGACACGTCCACCACAGGGGACACCAGTTTCCAGGGAGGTATGTCTAGATCGTAAGAACGTGCCACGGACCTCAGTCGCACACCGCTCTCAATTAACAGGTCTCACACAGAAAGGAGTGGCTTTCAGAAATCGTCCGGTGCGAAATAGGGCTATTGTGCTGGAAGAAAACACCGCCTCATATGTCGGGTGGTCGGGGAACTGAGCTAACTTGCATGCTTTCCGCAGCCCGAGCACCTTCCGTCGCAAAGCCAGAGGTGGCTCGTTAGCTTCCACCAAGATACTAGCAGTGGGAGACGTTCTGAAGGCACCCGTAGCAATGCGCAAGGCAGAGTTGTGCACTGTGTCCAACGTACGCTTGCTGGAATCGCATGCAGAGTCATACACAAAACAAGCATAGTCCAACTTAGAGCGAATCAGGGATCTGTATAGACAGAGCAACGTCACTCTGTCCGCACCGTACGATGTACCTGCGACACACTTAAAAAGTTCAGTGATTTAAAACACTTCTCACGCAGCGATTTAAAATGTTCCCTGTACGTCAATCGTTTGTCAAATTGCAGTCCAAGAAACCGCACTACTGGCACCGACGGAATCAGTTTCCCGTGCAGTTGCACAGATAAAGCGGGACAGCCACGGCGAGAGCGGCAAAAGTGGCACGCAACTGTTTTTGACGTCGAGAAACGGAAGCCATTTGCCAGGCTCTACTTCTCCAAGCGGCCGACGGCCAGCTGCAACTGCCTCTCCATCGAGATAGCGCTGGACGCCTTTCACCAAATTGCCAGATCGTCGACGAACAGTGACCTTCCTACAGAGCGAGGCAGTCTGTCTACCACATCGTTAATCATAATGGCAAAGGGTGTCACACTTAACACACCACCCTGAGGCACGCCGTTCACCTGCAGAACTCGGTCAGAAAAGTGGTTTCCTACACGAACACGGAAAAAACGGTCATCTAAGTAGTTTTGTAAAAAGACGCCCATACGACCACGAATACCTTGCCCAAAGGCCTTCAAGAGAATGCCGTGTCGCCACGTCGTGTCGTATGCACCCTCGATGTCAAAAAAACACACCTCCCACATGACGTCGTTCCCGAAAAGCAACACGCACTGCTGTGTCTAGGGCTAAAAGGTGGTCCACAGTACTACGGTTTTTCCGGAGACCGCACTGAGCATTGTCAGACACGTTATTCTCTAAAAACCAGGTCAGGCGGAGGTTAACCATCTTCTCCAAAAGTTTGCACAAGGAAGATGTCAAAGATATGGGACGATAATCAAGAGGGTTTAAACCACTCTTGCCGGGCTTGCACAGTGGGATGACGATGGCCTCTCGCCAGGCCAACGGGAACTCGCCACGGGTCCAAATCGCATTGAACATAGTCAACAGTGTCTCAACCGCGCAATATGGAAGGTGTCGAAGCATATCGTTATGCACTTCGTCTGGGCCCTCCGACACACTGCGCAAGGACGATATTGCTGACCTGAGTTCAGCCATTGTGAACGCTTCGTTATACGAGTGCTGCTCAGAGGTATAAAAATTCACTGGCGACCGCTCACAGCGAGTTTTGTGACGCACAAACTCAGGATCGGCGCCGCCACCTCGGCAGCGCTCTGCGAGGGCGCGGCCGATCTCGTTGGCAACGTCAGCAGGGTGAAACACGTCATGGCCGTGCACGCGCAGCACGGGCAGCGGCTTAGAGCAATGTCGGCCCCCTATCCTCTTGATGCGGTCCCAGACCTCCGAAGTGCGGGTGGAGCGGTTCAGGCCGCCCACATACTCTCGCCATGACCGCCGTTTCGCCTCCAAGATAACACGACGTGCCGAGGCCCTCGCTTGTCTAAAAGCGATCAAATTATCAAGTGTACTACAACGATCGAATGCCCTGTAAGCTCGCCTGCGTGTACGAATGGCGTCTCTGCACGCTTTCGTCCACCATGGCACTGGTGGGCGGCGGGGAGCACCAGACGTTTTGGGGATGCTTTGTCCGGCTGACTGCACGATCATCTCGGTAAATTCGTCCACCGACATCGGACGCTCCTCCGGCTGACGCCAACGCACGGCCAATTCAACCTGTTCCTCAAACTGGCCCCAGTCAGCACGCCGAAGCAACCACCGTGGTGGCCTTGAGCCGAGCACGGCACCGTCCTTATAGTGCAGCCATACTGGCAAGTGATCGCTTCCGCGTGGGTCGTCATCCACCGACCACGTCAAGTACTGCATCATCTGTGGGCTACAAATGCTCAGGTCTAGAGCCGATGTTTGTCCGGAAGGCAAAGTAAAATGTGTTTTGGCTCCAGTATTTAAAAGACATAGTGATTCGTCGTTCAACAAGCTTTCTAAAAGTCGACCGCGTGTGTCGGTGTTGCCTCAACCCCAATTAGTATGGTGAGCATTAAAATCACCTAAAAGCAGGAAAGGTGCAGGCAGCTCTGCAATCAGACGCCGAAGCTCCAACGAGGGAAAACACAGCCAGGCGCCAAATACACTGAGCACAGTGTTACTTGACGGCGTCCCAAGTGCGACCTCACTGCCACAGCCTGCAAACCTGCGCGCACGTCGAGCCGCTGGGTGGGAACACCATGGTGAACGGCTAGTAGGACCCCACCGTGCGCCACGGTGTCGACTGGCTCGTCACGACGAAATATGCTGTAACCTTTGAGACTAAAACAAGTGTTTGGTGCCAGTTTTGTCTCCTGGAGGCCAACAGCAAATGGGCAATGCCGTCTCAGAAGAGCCTGCAGATCACTGGCGCTCGACCTATCACCTCTACAGTTCCACTGTAAAATGACCTGTATAAGGTCGGGTTAAAAGGGTCTTAAAACACAGCGTCCCGGGATATAAAAGAAGCATAAGCACCTGCAGGAACACTAAAACAGTCACTGCAAGTGGAAGGTTAAAGTGTTCAAAAGAAGTGGTCAGCCCTTTTGCAAGGTCATAACCCTCCCGTGGGTGGACGACCTTCTGCAGAACTGCCGCGCACCTTGGCCCTGCCCCCGTCCGTCGGGGACACAGGCCAAGGCGGCGGGCGTTTTGTTGTCCGGCCCGCGGCCGGGGAGGAAGACGCCGACCCACCCCGCGCCGGGGCAGGGGGAGGGCCCATGGCCACGCCATCGCCAGACGGCGACGGATGGGCCCGGGCCGGCGCAACCGTCGGCCTCACGCCCCGGGCCGCGCGACCCGCAGCCCCCAGATCTGGAGCACCCGGGCGCACGGTGACACCCGTATTCCGTGGCACCCCAGGACGGGAAGCCCCGCCCGAGAGCTGCGTCCCCGACGGAGCGGTCACCGGGGAACGTCTCGAGGCCGCGGCACGAGGCGGCGTGGGCGGCGCGGACGCGGGGGACGCAACAGGTCCCGGTGGAGAGCCGCTCCGCGCCGGAGAAGAGCGGGGTCCCCGAGCCCGCCGGACCACGGTCCACCCACTGCCCCCGGCCGACGGAACATCCGGGGTCGTGGACACCACCGAGGTGGCGGGCGCAGGAGGCGTCGGGGACCCCAAGGACGTGGCCGGTGCAGAGGGCGCAGGTACGACGGCAAGGCCGTAATGCTTCAAAATGTTTACCAGTTAAAGCAACGTCATCACTTCAGGCTGCGTCGCCGGCACAGCAGTCTTCACCTTCGCAGCGTAAGACGAGTTTAGATGCGTGGCATTGTATAATTCTCTTGCCTCTCGGAAGGAGACTTTGCGAGAGCATTTTATGGTCAGGATTTCTTTCTCTTTCATATAAACAGGACATGTCCTGTCAAACGACGTATGTGGCGACTGCGTTGGTCCACAGTTGGCACAGCGTGGGGCATGATTTTCGCAAGCGTCAGCAAGGTGCTCGGTTGACGCACAAACTCCACAGACAGGAGGGTTTTTACGATACGGTTTTGTGTGGCCGAAGCGCTGGCACTGGTAGCAACGCATGGGGTTTGGGATGAACGGTCGGACCTTGACCCTCAGGTATCCAACGGCTACATGAGCAGGTAGGTCAGGTCGGTTAAACGTAAGTACAATGTTATTTGTGGGACAGAGACGTCCCTCCCGTCTCACCATCATGCGACGGGCGTCCGTCACACCGAACTCGGACAGGCCATCAACAATCTCCTCGTCGGCAACGTCTCTCAGATCGTAACAGTTTATAATTCCTTTTGACAAGTTCTTCATTTTGTGGGGCCCCACAGTCATATTTACCACCACATCTCGTGTCTCCGTACCGTTGGGCACACTGTATGCGAACGTTGTCGCTGTCAAGGCTTTTTCAGCTTCTTCACTTTTCACAAATTCGACCTCTAGAGAGCCGTCTCTCAGTTTGTCACATCTGATAATTTGTCCCAAACGGTCGCAGCCGTTACGGCGATGAAAAGGCGACAACGAAGCGAGGGCCTTATCTTTTCCTCGGAAAATCAATACTCGAGCCCCACGGATTTCCGTTCCTCGGCAGGAGGCAGGGGGACGACTGGTCCGCCCCTCGCAGGGGTGGGAGATGTCTGAGCGTAGAGTTTGGTTAGAGTTTGCCATAAGTGATGTTTTGTAATTTCGGCACCAGGGCTCCCCACCCACCTCGGAGCCCAACTGGGGGACGCCCGGCCCTACAAAAAAACGGGACGCGGGACGCCAGGGCTACCCCGGTGCTATACGGGACAGGCGGCGCCTTCTGCCCGGCCAGGTGCAACCGGCGAGACCCCTCCCCGTCCTGACCGGGTTCCAGCGCCGCCCACCCCTTGGCCCCGGCCGGCCGGGCCGAACGAACCCGAGCAAAGCCGGGTTCGACGGCCCGAGGCGACCAGCCACTCGGTCCGCATGGGGCCATACGGACCCGCCCGCCCCTCCCGGATATTAGGACCAAAGAGGCGTGTTGACCCCCCGCCACAACTAGCACCGTGCGGCGAGGGGCCTCAACCTCCAGGACTCCGTCAACCCCGGGGGACGGGCCGAGGGAGCGCGGCTACTCCGATAAAACCGAGAGCTGGCGGACTGGCAGGGTTGCTAGACCTGAGCAGTCAGGGGAAGCTGAGCTGCTTGCTACCAGAGGTGAGGTGAACAAAAGGCCCGGATATGGGACAACCAGGGTCGGCGTGGGCAGGGGATGCTAGGATCGATACAGGTCAGAGGAATTCCTTGGCTGGGACCCGGGGGGTCGCCATACCCCACACCAACAGTGGTGTTCCTGCGGGAGAAGCTGGGGGCCGAGGGGGCGCTGCTCCCTTACACTGACCGGAGCCAGTGCCCTTCGGTGAGGCACTCTTCGTCTGGCTCCTCCCCTTTGGCCGGAAGGGGAGCTCCACGAGCAACCCCGACCGCCCGCCGGATCACTGGAGCACACAATCCCCCCACCACGGAAAGGTGGTGCCCCATCGGGGGGGAGCACAGACAGACAAAAAGTGGGGTAGTTTCAAAAAAGTTTGGAGTAGTTTGGCCGTAGTTTCACTGGCATTGACGTGGCAGGTTCTGAGTATGGTTTCGTCAGCAGAATTGCGTTTCGTAATTGGTGAATGGCAGCAAGCGAAAGTCCCGAATTTCACGTTAGTGTACTTTTCTCTCGTGATGTCGGATCTTTTGAGAAGAAATTTGGAGTTCGTGGTTTTGAGACATTTCCAGTCGATTGGTGGTGGTTTCGAATACATTGGTTGGGCGGTTTCTGAGCATGGGCTCGTCAGCAAACCGGTTTTGGGTTTCCATGGATATCTGTGTCAAAAATGGATGTAGAGCTATGAAATTCAAACCCCTGAAATTCTCGGACACTGGCTGTCGATTGGAGTAGGTTAAATTACGTTACACTAAGTCCTTTTGGAGTATTGGATGGTAGCAACAGCTGATCGGTCATTGATGAGTGCACTGGCCAGTTACAACTTTATTTTGAAGCCGTTACTGAACGAAAAAGCTTGAAACTCAAAAGCCTACGGTTAAAACTGCAGAACTGTTGATCCGTTTTTTTCTAGAATTTCGTAGGACATCCTAGGCTTAGAGTATGGGTTCGTCAGTAGCTCTCGTCAGCGAGGTGTACTCTCCCTGAGCAGAAAGCACGCAAGCGCTCGCAAGCAAGCGAGACAGGGCGGGGTCTCGCTTGACAGTCGGGTGCTCTCGGTGGCCGTACGGGTGGGGGTATAAGAGCACTTGTGGTCAAAACGGATTGGCAAAATCCAAAATATGGAGGCAACCCTGCTTTCAGATCGAGTTAAATACTTGTGTTCTTGTGGGTTTCTCAAGCCCATCTACCGCGTCTACTTCTGCAGGCATTGCATGAAGTTACGATGTGGAAACTGCGTGTCCCATGAGGTGAGGTGTAAGGAACCAAAAAAGGTAGCACAAGTGGCGTATTCTATTTTCCACCAACACTGCATATTGGGCCCAAAGGGCATTGTTGCATCACGCAATTTACATAATGAAGTTTAATGTTTGGAAACTAAGTACTTTCAAATTTTGTCATGAACAAAAAATGATAATTTTACCACAGTATCAATAGCTATCTGCATTGCTGCCATCACTTTGTTCACAGTGATGATTGGCTCTTAAAGGAAATAATGTACTGGTTTCTGATTTTCTATTTTAGTTTTGGGTTATCATGCATTAGGACACTGAACTGGAGGGTGATGAGTAGAATACAGTTGTAAATGGAGTGCCACAAAGGTCTGCATAGGAAACCTGGGATTATACTTTTTGTGTGGTGCAATGTCATGCTACCTGTATGAATGATGATCTTGTTGGACAGCAAGTTATAAATACAGAAGAATTTTTTGGACCATGGTCCTTATCTTGTATGTTATTGTTTATGCTGTGCTCCAGACAGTTAGTTCTCCAGCCATCATCAGGTGTTAATTTGGAAGATGTTAAATGGGCCAGAGAAGGACCAGCCAGGTTTTGGCATTTAGCCATGTATGCTTCACAGCTTCGGAAGCCTTGTGCCATTGTTTGGGTCTTGAATCCCGGGAAATTGGAGGGATTTGATTCTCAGAAAATATCACAAGGCCTTTGAGGCTGCAGTGCATACATGGCTAATATCTAAAACTCAGCCAGTCCTTCTCTGGACCAATTAACATGTGACAAGTTGCCACTTGAGGGTGGCAGAGAACTAACTGGTCAAAATGTTGCATAAGTGATAACACTCAAGATGGATGCAATGATCTAAAAAATTTCCTTATAATGCCAGCACTTTGTCACAGTCACTGTGCAAAACTGCAGCAAATTATACATCTGGAGGCTTAAAGCAAAGGTGTTCTTTATCAGGAGAGATGTGGCAGTGGGGAACTAGAAACTGACTCTGCATATGTTTTGTGTATTTTGTTTTCAAAAGCTCCCACTTTCATCCAGCTATGCTTTCTTGGCTGCCTTTGTGTTCCAACACCATTGTATTGGTGGCATCAAGACTTGACACTCTAACTCAGCTGATGCTGTGCCAGGTGGACTCAACATTCTGTAGTGGCTGTCTGGAAATGATGTCCAACACTGAGGCAGGCCTGAAGAAAAACAGGTGTGCCACCTGCAAAGTCTGCCCTTCCTGTGGACACACGCTCTCCACCCGGGCCACCAGCGTTCAGGTCAGGCTGCTGCTCCATGTATGACTGACCTTATTCACTGCTGGCTCCTGATTCTCTGTCAGTGTTGGCCTTGCACAGCTGGGTGAGATTTCAGGATTGAACTGTGTTGTGTTGGCTATGTGTTCATCACTCCAAGGCAGAATTTTTTCCCCAGTCTTGTGCTATTGTTTCCATACTGTGGTTTCTTTTTGCTAGGGAGCTGTTGCCCTAATTTGGAGACTAATTTTCCTGAAGACAGAATGTCCATGGAAGTAGCTGGCTGTGCCATGGCTCCTGACTGTTGCCAGCTGTTTGCAATGATATTAGTTGGACACATGCTGTTAAGTGTCATGTGGTTGGGCAACCATGATGACCATGATGTGGTAATGTTGTGAAGTTGCAAGATAATGGTGATAAAAATCCCCCAGCACTGTCTAGTCTGGTGTCTGGTACTGAGTAGCTGCATTCACATAACAAGTTCATGTTGCTGGATAAGTGTTCTCTCCTGCTTAAGAGAAACAAGAAATGGTCTGGTTGCTCAGGGCAAATAGTGAAGAAACATGTTTTTAAACAGTAAAATTATTGTTTCATGTGAATCTTTCAGTGAGCTTAAGCACACTAGAATATTTCACAGTGACAGTATGCCCAATCAGTGAGCTTTATATTTACTGCATGCCAAGATAACAGTGCATGTTCCAAGTCACCTGGCCTTTTTCATGCCAGGATATAATGGGACAGTCTGACAATACACACTGGACTACAGTCCATATACCTTCATAAGACTTTTCAGAATAAGACACTGGTTGAGATTTGGTATGGAAAGTAAAGCAGACATTGACTGGTCTGAGGTATTCCATTAAGAAGGGAAAGTGCAACAGTCTAATTCAGCAGCATCTTTCCTAATTTGTGAGCTGATCACTCCTGTCATACAAGTAAATATGTAGCAAGGATTGAACAAACAAGGACATGACCTTGAATAGTCTTGTTAAGGGCACAAAACCATTTGGGCTGTAGCATATGGTTTTGAATGCATTTATGCTGCAGGTCCAAAGTGGTTGCTAATGCACATTACGTGCACATTGCATGCATGCACATGCACATTAAGATTTATCGAGGGAACAAAGGATCACAGATGCTTATTTCCTTGGTAAGCATTGTTCCTGTGGCATTTGGTATTTAAACACAACTTTTGTCCTCTTGTTTGGGAACACTTGAGCGGTGTGGTCAAGGTCCACACAACAACCTTGGAGCAGCATGGCCTCGGCTCCCAGTGGTGCAGAATTAAACACCTCTAGTGATATGTAAATGTTAAAAAAGAATAATCATAGTCTTGTAATAATCGTAATCATTATCATACAGTCATTGTCATTACAATAACAATGACTGTATGCCGCCTTTGACTATGACGCCATAGTCATAGATAGTCTGTGACTACGACCATCTGGGACTAATGGCGTCATTATAATTACAATCATTCAGAAAGTTCATGATTTATCAGCTGATCAAGATGTACAATGGGTAAGTCGTTGCTACGTCGGCCGGTAGCCAGCGCTGAAGGACCAGGAAAATTTGCACTGTTCACCGGCACGTCCGGCTGCCGCCGGGAATCACGCGTTGCGGCCGGCGCCGCGCGTGTTGTCTCGCTGGCCGCCCTAGTTGACGCAGCGGGCGGGCCTCGGACGTGGGCCCCGCGACCCGAAGAAGGACGGGGCGCGCCCTGACGCTGCCGTTGCTGAGACCCGCCCCGCGGCGCAGGCACCCAGCATGGAGGACGCCACCAAGATCGTGCCGCGCAAGGTGTACTACGTGGCCTGCGGCTTCTGCCGCTGGACGTCCCGGGACAGCCGGCTGCCCGACCAGAACGTCGGTGAGTTGGCGGTCCGCGGCACCGGGACGTCGTTGAGTTGGCGGTCCGCGGCACCGGGACGTTGGTGAGTTGGCGGTCCGCGGCACCGGGACGTCGTTGAGTTGGCGGTCCGCGGCATCTGAACGTTGGTGAGTTGGCGGTCCGCGGGACCGGGACGTCGGTGAGTTGGCGGTCCGCGGCACCGGGACGTTGGTGAGTTGGCGGTCCGCGGCACCTGAACTTTGGTGAGTTGTTGGCTTGCGGAACCAGGATGTCATTGAGCTGCGGGTCTGCGTAGCCACAACACGTCCGTGAATTATTGGGTCTGCGGATCAAACCGTTGGTGCATGTAGTCTGCGGGGAATAATGCCGATAAGTCGGTGTTCATGCTACTGAACACGATGTCGGTCGGTGGACGACCGTTCAGTTGAGATGGAAGGTGTGGCATGATTGGGCATCCGCCTCGTCTGGCTGTGTCTCGACGACCCTTCGCCCGCCAGGCTCACACACGCGTCCCAACGTCTCGACGCTGTATTTCCGACTGCCGCCGACTGTCCCCGAACGCCGCCGCACATGTCGGCCTGAAACCCGATCTGCGTCCGGGGTCGGCTCCTCAGCCCCGTCGTTAAAATAGCACTGTGATGGCTAAAACTAAATGATGGCGGGGACGGCCCTGACTGAATCCAGGGTCCGCACACGTGGCGACGACAGGGCGGCCCCGCTCACCAACAAAGACCACAGAAGGGAATGGGGGAGGTTGCCGTTGCGACGTCACTGATACGATCCCGCCGACGTTTGCTCGATCCTTCCACCAATTTGTGTTCTGTCGAGCGTTCTGGATCATATTTGAAAGCGTCATGATCCTTCTCTTTTCCCTTGTTGTGTTCCCCTTGGTGCACTCGATGTCATTAACTTGTTTTTCCAGCGGGCAATACTGCGGCTGCTCCAATGGGAGCAGATGTTGAGCAAGCGCCTGTTGGACGCTTCAGGGTGTGGAGGGGGGGGGGGGATAGGCAGTTCGTGACGATTTCAAAACAACTCTTGTTGAAGAGCATCCTTTCCGGAGCCCCGTCTTTTCTCACGCCACAGCGTCGGGCACGTGGACCGAGTTCGAGAACCCGGACCAGGAGCGACTCAATACGCTGCTGGAGAACTACCAGGCGCTGGCGGTGCTGGAGAAGGGGCAGAAGGAGCAGCGGAAGTACGGCCGACAGGACCCGTGAGTGCCGTCTGCGGGAGTGCTGAGTGCCGAAAGTAGGAGCGATGAGTGCATGAGTGCCGAAAACAGGAGTGCTGAGTGCTGACGGCGTGAATGCTGAGTGGGTTAATGCCGAGGGCACGAGTGGTGAGTGTAGGAGTTCCAGCTTCGTTGTCTTACGAGGGCGTTGCAGCTTCGACAAATTGTGGCCTTGGCGTTCGTTGCAAAGTTCATCGCTTGGACACAAGGCCCATGCTTTCCGCGTCTTGTGTATTACGCGTCCGCACCTAGTTAACCGGTTCGTCATAGACAAATATTTGGGTTCTTGCACCTGTGCGCCGCAGGCAAATGTTTGTATGCTTGCAAGGTGTACGTATGTTGCCCCATTTGCACGTTGTATGTGGCATAAC